>OY720676.1:85393665-85993665 GCA_963170755.1 Amphimallon solstitiale | reverse complement strand
ATTAAGAATTTATTAGATTAAATTTAATAAAGATTTCAAGCATTTTGAATGCGTAAAGGTATAAGCATTTTTGGTGGACAAATAGCCAATTTGTGGTATGTACAACGTGCGAATATTTGCATATGGCAATTGGTGGGAGTGTTATCAAGATGTTTTCTACTTTGCGAGATTGTGTATTTCCAGAGGCATTACGTGCAAATGAATGTCTTTGTTGAAATAAAATTCAGCGTCGTAAGGGAAAATTTTATTTTTTTGATATTATACGATATTGAAAGTTTGAAGATAGCAAAAAATAATATTTTTACTTAAGTCCATGTAATAGATTAAAAGCAATGTGTTTTTCGCATATACATATACATATATTTTGTTTGTGGTTGGAATAATAAAAGGACATTTTTTCTAACAGCCACATGTTGCAAAAGAATTTCTTTACTGTTGTTGTTGTTATTGAATATTGAGATCAATACAAATGTTTTATGAGATTTAAAATATTTTTTTTTATTATTAACCTTATCCTATTTAATTTTAAATAAGAAATGTTGTTGACGTATAAAGGAAGGATCACTGCTAGAACCTACAAGAATAGTATGAATGTCAACAGGGATTAAGATTAAAATATTTGTTGGAGTAGTTATAATTTAAATGATTATAATCTCTGCATTCATAAATAAATATATATGGTTTTTGTATCATTAGTGCGGGGTTATAGCATAATTATCGTCATTATTCAATTAATACAAAACCACTGCATATATTTTGTGGCAGTGCCCAATGTGTGGCAGTAATACATTTATTTTAATCATATAATTATCCTACCAGTGCTACTGCAATATGAATACCACCAGTATATTTTTGGAGAAATGCTTTGAAAGTCGGATTGTCATGTTTATTTAATGGGATATTAGCCACCATTAAAACTTCATTTTAGCGATGCCAAGTGACGTTGTACGTGCACTTTTTGGGCATTCTGTAACGATATTTTACAAACTTTGCATTAAATATCGGAATTACTGACAATAGACATACAATGAGTATGATCCTTAATCCAGCTCGCCATTTTTTCACGATGCCATTCTCGACGTTCTTCCATATCATAGTAACATAAACAATGTTCTAGATCTAAATAAATGACAACTAATAATGTATGCGTATGTTATTGAAACTTAACGAAATCCAATGCACACTTACGTCAAGATAATTAGGAGAAGTAGATTCAATAAAACGGTATTAAACAGGAACTATTACAAAAATTGCGAAGTATGTATTTAACAGTCAAAACAATGAAAAAACGAAACTAACATAAGTATGAATAGGTATAAACATATATGACTTTAAATATAATCAAATTTTAAAAACCCCTCACGCCGATGAAGAAAGGATTTTACTCGTAAATTCCTTATTTTGCTCTCCTTTTCGGGACAACAGATGTTGCAGTTCATCATATGAATAGTGCTATTCATATGGTGAACGCATATAACCTGCGTGTTGTATTTCTTTGCTGCGTCTTAATTTAAACCTGGGACGTCCGATGTATAGTCATAAGACACGTCTTATTGCACGATCCCAAGTTTAGAACACGACGAGCAAAGCGAGGAGTGTCCTAATGGGCTTTGCTCTGAGCGTTTTGAGGAGGATTGCCGTTATAAATATATAAATACTGCACATTTCAGTGAATGTGCTATATCAACATGAAAATTGTGAATCAAGTCTATTTATTATTAAATATTTGTATCAGAGAGCAAGAATGAATCAAACCTTTTATCTTTTATCAAAATGTCCTTAAGAACTTGCAGAAAAGGTTTTGTTTATTAGTTTCTATTTTAAATATCAATAAAGAACTTACAGATAAATCATTCGTATTACTGCGATAAACCTTGAAGAGGTAACTTCAAGCAACTAGTCTTGGAAATTTGAATCTTACATACAACAGTAATAAATAGAAAAATTTACATCGGCTGAAGTTGTTTACACGAACTGCAAAGATAATTACATATACCTACACATTACTAATTATTATTCCCTATTAAAATTTATTTATTATGAAAATATATAAAGTATAACAAATATTTATTTCTACTATATATTGGAAATTAACAATAATTTAGTGTTCACATCATGTTAAAAAGATTAAAAATTTACATGGTCGGCACAGTTTTTCCAAATACTTATTATAACATTTGTAATTGATTCTGTCAAACGTTCTCATATAAGTGATATTTTGAAAGGGGATTTTTTTAAGCAACTTCATCTTATGTATCAATTCAGATCCTATATGAAGTATTCTTAATTTCCTATCTTTATCGGTATGGCTATTTAATCCTACACGTTTTCAACAAAGCTTGTCGTGCACTCATTATACTTGTGTCAATCCAAACTTTTTCCCATATTCTGCACCAGATATTTTCACCTTTTTCTATTAGTACAGGATTCTTTACGTTTGATAAATATTTCTGAAATATAACATGTATATGAACATGTGGTAATATAATTAGTATTTAATTAACACTTACTTGAAATTAATGAGTCAATTCTAGAATATGTGTGAGTTGTCCACTTCATTTATGGTATGAACTCATCTATAGTTATTTTTGCAATGATATTAATTGTTGAATGTTTGATTTTTTCACTGACGTACAGTATTTTTGACATATTCATCAAATTCAAAGTTTCAAATGCATGATCACTTGTTCCTTAGGTCTTAAATCGTCTGATCAACGCATACTCATGTTGTACATAAAAGTATGGATTTTACTTAATAACACAATAAAGTATAATAAACCAAAGGAAAAATGTAAGATTATAGGTTATGGCTTGGCTATAAACATAAGATGACGTTTTGTCAAACTTATTTTCCCATGTTAAACTTGCCTACGTAGGAACCAATGAAATACGTTAAAAACATACGCCATTTTAGCGCGATATTTGAATCACTCCTTCTTATTCTGAGACAAGGTATAGTCATAGGCGATTTTACTTACTTATCGCAAAGGTCAGTGTATAAATAGTCCAACGGGTATTAATATTATAGGCAAAATTCCGAAGGAGATTTCGAGTTTTTTGAAACTGTCAAATCCAGAACTGTTTTAGAAGATCTAGTGCTACCCATTTGGTATATCATCCTTATACAAATGTGTGAAATATCTCATATCTCAAACAAACAGTTACAATTGATGGAAATAACAGTTTTCATCAAAATATTCTATCAACAAGTACGAGTAGTTTGACCGGTGTTACTCTAAATGGCCAAGATATATCTCATGTATCTATCAATCGATAGAGTAACTGTACAATTCAAGAACAAAATTCAAAATAAAATATTTGAATAGATTTTTGTTGAAGAATGGATCGTTTCAACTTCATTTCATTTATTTTGCCCATAGTGATATATATTTCTAAAATTTGAAAAAGGTTTGATGAACACTTTCGAAAAACTAAATTGAACTAGATAATCTATAAACACACACTGTAAGTTTATAAGTTGTAAACGCATCATTTTCGATGTGCAAATAACGTTATTATGGCATCTGATTAGAAAAAAGAATTTTATTTATTATTATTAGACTGTAATTGAATATTTTACAATCTTTGAAATGTTGAAATTATATCAAAAAGCGACAATAGCTCAGTAATAGTCACTTTTAAAGTATTAACGTCCTACATGTTTTTGATGTAAAATTCAATAAGCTATTCAAATGCACTGATATACAGCATGTTCTATTTGAAAAAAAAATACTTTTATAAAAAACTAACAGAAGTATTCAAAAAACGAAAATAGCTCAGTAAATACTTTTAAAGTATTAACGTCTTACATGTTTTTAATGTCAAATTTAATAAGAAATTCAAAAATGGATATATAGGGTGTTTCATTTGAAAAAATTGATTTTTATACAAAAACGTGTCATGTAATTTTAATCCAGTTTTCTGCACATGCAGTTAGTGACTAAAAAAACAAAAATATACTTCTGTTAGGACCTCTTATTGTAAACAATACTGCAAAAAATTGTGCCCGTCTAATACGTCGCTTTCGAGAAATATAATTTTATACAAACATTGAATTTTTCAGAAATATGGAAATAAGTCGAAAACTCTAGACTTAAGGCCTATATTATCTTATTACTGTTTGAATAAAAATTATACGGGGAAAACAAAAATGTAATAATATATAGGCTGTTCCATTTAAAAAACTAACACTATGGTCAACCACCAAGTTATGGAACACTCTGAATAATACAAAATATTTTTAAAATGTGTTCCTAATGAGCAGCTCAAAAGAAAGAAACCTCTTCGAAATATCTTTACTCATAAAGGCATAATCGGCCTTACCCGCGGAGATGACTCACTCTGTATATGCGTTGATGTTTGAACAGCCGGCAGCGTAAACAACAACACACGCACACGCGTTTCAGGCTGCATAAATCTCATTAGCGTGCGACGTGTGGTTATTATGACTGTTAAAAATTCAGACGGCCAGTATATCTGTCGAATTTGCGTACTATAAAATGTCTATGACAGAACTTAGCGATAACATAAGCATGGCATATCCAGGTGGCGTGAACTCGCGTTAGCAAGTGAAACGTATGAGCAACTGAAGAATACGTGCATCCAGTAATGCTCCAATAAACGATGAACTATAATTACAAAATGAGTCAGGTATTACTTGAATATTTGTAACACAAGGGATTTTATATCAAACCAATGCATCTAATAATTGGTATGAGGACGTATGGATGAATGCGCATCTACAATACATAGGATTAATATGATGCTGTTTTGGAGAATCGTTGTTCATTAAGTGATTTTTGGATGATTGCATTGCAATATTATGGTATGACTGGAAAAACTTTAAATTGAAGTATTATCTACCCAATTGCTGTTAAAGGTTTTTTTCGCAAACTTTTATATATAAATAAGTATTGGATAACATTCCATATCTCATTATCAGTTTTATGCTATAATCGAAAAGAGTAGTTCGGTTTATACCACTAAAATATAATTATTTAAGAAAAGAACAATTAAGAAATGAAATAATTATTCAACTTACCTATATTAATATATTATCTATTAAAAGTGGTGCAATATTGGCGGAATATGGCTTTATCAGGAAACGCAATCAAATTACAATTGCTTCGCTACTCTGCTAGCGCGTATTCGACCAATTTTTGCTGTAGAAGAGTTTTTATATAGTCGTTAATTTCATTGTTATATTTTGTTACGGCCTGAGCCGCGTAATCATTGGGTCAAAAATTATATATCCCGAAGGTTAAAATTATTGAATAAATTGCAAATTTAGACGATGATGATCAAAACCAACTCGTTTTTATACGCTCCTTTTCTTAATCAAAACTGCCATTATTATGTGATAAGAAAACGAAAAACTGAAAGAACACAAAAATATGTGAATTAATTTATGGACATACTTTCAATTATTATCTTTTACTAGTATCTTATTTGTAAGAAATCAGAATCCAAAGTATGTAATTGTGAATGTCAGAACTGAAAGTTAGATTCCGATCTAGATTCAAGAATTGCATATCCTGATTCGCGGATAGAAGATCCAGAAAATCGGGTAATGGAGCAGGATAGTAGTATTGTATATAGCCCATTTCTCCTGAATTATTAGGTTTAAATGTACTAGAAAAAAGCTAACGGTGTAAGGTATACCTATTATTCAAGAATAATCAATCACTGTAGATAAGAATTTTATTATTATAGAAGATCTCCTGTTAGTCCGTGAAAATTGCAATTGTTACTGTTCATAACAAATTCTTTAACCAAGAATAAAGTCATTTACGCTGTACGTAGATAATTTATAAGTAGAGACTTGATGAAGCATCAAATAATCGCACTAATTTATTTTAATAACGGATTTCATCACAGCTTCCCAAATTGTGTGAGTAAATAAAAGAAATCATCGTCAACTCAAAAAACTTAAAAATAATAATTTTTTTCTTAAAATATCAAAGATAAGAAATATAGCTAATATAAAAAACGAAAACGTAACAATAGCAAGGCTCTTATTAAGACAAAAAGTAAATAAGCCCGTAAGTATTATAAAAGAGAAAAGGAAACAAACTAAAACTCTGAAAGTAAACAATAAATTTGTATGAAACTAAACAAAACGTTTCAGTAAGTATAAACGTAAAAACAAGGAATTTAATTGGAAGTTAAGAATGGAATTATTATAGAAAAATGAATTTCTACAAGTACGTAATTATTTATTAAATGCTCAAATAAGCCCCCCTCCCTCTTGAGCTGAGAAGAAACCCAGCTGATTATAAAAATTTCAACGGACATTTGTTAACATTTCCGGGGTAACATAATTCAAAAATTCAATAATTTTGACGCGTAATTGTTCTAAATTAGATGGACGAAACGCGATAAAAAATATGCTAGTCGACTAGACATCGGCCGTTAACAAAATTCAAATGAAATGCGCAAGAACAGCTACTATTCTTGTTGCACTGATTAAACGAGAGTCAGTCTAGCCTCAGCGTAAATGTACTCGAATCCCCTCTTTTCAACACTACACTCGACCAAAAAACAGTTTGTATATTGCTTTCTCGTGCTAACTCATCACACAGTAAATGCATCCGCAACTTGCAGGCAAGCAATTGGTATACGGATAAGTATAAGAAATTAGTTATAGGTATATGTATAAATGTTGACGTTCATCAGATTTAGACAGATTCGCAATTTCTAGTGGTGCCAAACCGTTCGTTTATTTAATACGGCCTGGTAAAATATTCTTTCATATTAATTTCACGGAGAGGGCAGCCAGTAATATAAATGAATTAGTACTTCGCGATTTATACATGTCTATAAATAAAAAAACAGCATTTGTTCGAGAACTATTTGTGCAAACAAAAAAATTATATCATGCGCACAACGTTACTATAAATAAGCAAATTTGGTTATTTTAATTTTATGTGAACATTATACAGTATATAAGAAAGCAAATTTTAAATATTGCAGTAGTCATTCAACAATACCTGCACACATACCACAATGTATTAACTATGTGCAAAATCAACGTCTTCTTTTCAAGAACATTTATTCAACAAAGAAACTCACTTAGACACACATTATATTAACCACCAATTGCAATTACATAAATATTAAGATTCTGATAGCTATTTCAAACAAGGGTCGGTTCATATACATAAGCACAAGTAAGCATTTCTCTTATCGAAATTATGTACATACGTATATGACGTATATCCTAGCCTATAAAAATACTATAAGTATATAGATATGGAAAATTAATTCGTTGTATAACAGCAATCCTTTATAATGAATCACCTGGAATCTTTGGTAAGGCGATATCGTTAGCAATTCAATTAATACATGGTTAATGACGTTCACACGTGATTTTTAATTATAAAATTAATAATAACATGTTACTCTACAAATAAACATCATATTACAAAATGGCTCCAAACGTGGGGCTACAGAAAAATCTAATGTTAGTAAAAAATATTAGAAGCGAATGGTATCAATGTGAATACCAAAAAACAAAAGTAATGACAATAATAGACGAACAGCAGAAATTAAATATAGAAGTGAACGGAGTAAAATTAGAGCTAGCGCAATATTTTGAATAGATAGAAGAATCAGGACAATAAGAAAAAGGAATAGAAATAAGAATTGAAAACACAAAATAAACATCAGATTCATTAACGAAAGAGAAATATCTCAAATCAACGTGTATCGGGCGGTGGGTAAGCTTATTTTAACTTAATAAAATAACAATAAGAGTAGACTTATGTGTACAATCAATACTAGAATCATAGGACAATGACAGATGAAGATGATGCGATTACTTACAACGTATGATTAGTAGTAAGACACAAGTGAACAGAATTTGAGAAGCTAAAACACACATAAAAGAAAGACAAAGTAGGCTAAGAACAAGAAAAAGAAGTATAAGAAAATATAGTGGGAAACTCACTCGAAAGAGAAGAGAGAACTTGGTTAGAGCCAAATGACAAAAGACTGTTGTAAATTTGTATATAGTTAAGATAATTACAGTGTTTAGTAGTTTTGGTTTTAGTACTTCGTGTTATTAATATATGTGTCCTTAATAGTTTAAATTCATTGCTGCAGAACATTTTAATATTTACATGAGGAAGTTGATGAGTGTGTGCAATTAAAGTACGAACATTCATTTACCCATCTAATTTGTATTATTAAAATATATTGACAATTATGCGATATTATGCGTCATCAGAAAATATCAAATTTCTCAAAATCGGTATGTCATAGACCCATGGTGTGCTATATCATACCGAATTTTTCTAAACGAACTATTCAAAGAACTAATTATATACTACACATTTCCTTAAACAAGAAAGAGATAATACACAGTCGGTATAACACGAAAGTACTATAAAGCTGAAAATATTTTACAGGGCACATAATACCAGTTCGCAAAAATTCAACACGATATTTTACTTTAGTCTGGAGTGACGCGTTAACAGTGAATGAGCACGTAAATGTATTGTCTATTTTAATAAAAATTAAGATTTATATTGGAATTTAAAAATTAAATATTATTACAACCTTATATATTTCGCATGTTAAAGAAAGAAAATGATAAACATATCTACTATAAACGTACATACACGAATGTGTATGTATGTGTAAGGTTCAATATATAAATAGCAGAAATATTAAATCAAGAAGTTATTATTTTAACACCAATAACTTATTTATTTAAAATAAAGCTCAAACGTAAAGTTAGAAGTACTTTAATAAACGTTGGAAAAATGTACTAATTTTAAATAAACAGATTTTGGGAGATAAAATATAAGTATAGTATATAAATCTGCTCACATCAAGAATGCACTATAGTTAGTACCACAAGCTCTACTTTATTTACACTGAACTGCGTTCACAAGTTCAATATTAGGGAGTACAACTAGTAATATGAGTAGGTGAGAAATATAAAAATAAAAAATTCTCGAAAACATTAATAAAATTGATAAATTACATGAATCATTTGACTTTCTTTTTTGACATACATTGTACATTGTATGTATTTTTTAAAACTGATTGTTTTATTGGTCTCTATTATTTGTATGATAAGCAAGCATATGATTACAATTTCGATTTTTTTATTATATGTAGCTAGGTATATATGCAATGCAGATTTTCTGATATTTGATTCCTAACGCGGTTTTTAATGGAATTAATTTTTTTGTCACTGATCATTTAAAAATGCAAGAACATCATTTAAATATAATTAAACTTTTACAGTTACATTCTTTCTAATAGCAATGATTAATAAATTTCTTGGAATTATAATAGAAAACTAAAATATTCCTGATACAATAAATATTTGTAGGTTTTAATTTAATTTCAAATACATTGTTATATTTTTAGATGGCATGTGTTCCTGTAATGTTTAAGTATGTAGATATTCTAAATTAGCTTACAGGTTTGTTCGTAAAGAGATAATGAAAGGCTCCTGCTGTGTTAGAATAACATACCTGGGCGTGTTTGCAAGTAGGTGGACTAGTTCGTTCATTGAAATGCTTGTAAGGTGGAAAGAATCACAACTAAATTTTGGTTAATTAGTTTTACTTTCCATTAATCATAACAAATGCCCAGCATATCTGTTGAATTCCTTTACAGAGATATATACCTATTTTAATAACTATAACTGTGGTAAATTCTCAAAACTATCATATAGAAATTTTAAATAACAGTTGGAGTATAAATAGAAACGTTTTTTTAAGCGACAAACAAATGTCATTTGTTGACGGATTGTTTAATCATTCTTTTTTTATAAATCAACGCACATAAAAACAAAATCTTTATTTATCCATTATATTATCGCAATGTACAGATACAGATGCGTCAAAATTAAAAAAAGGACTACGTATAAATTTATTTATAATAATTTTCACATGTAGACGAACTCCAAACACATAAAGAAATATGAATACATTATAATTTACACTTCGTAACACCTACTAAAAATAGTCTGCATTTTAAATACGTTATGATTAGGGCGCGGACATGGCCGGTTTAAACTACGACGAAGTTACAACGGAGCAAAGAAATAATGTAAAGAACACACGCTTACTGAATAGCAATAATCCATATAGTGAACTGCAACATCTGTTTTCGCCCGAGAAGTGCCCGAGAATGAGAGCAAAAAATGCTCATAAAATAAGGAATTTCATCGGCGTAGATAAGAGCTTTTTAAAATTTATTATATTTACCTTATATTTCGCAAGAGAAATAAAATGTTCATTCATACTTACGTTAGTTTCGTTTTTTCATTGTTTTGACTGTTAATTACGTACTTCGTAATTTTTGTAATAGTCTGTTTAATACCGAGTTATTGAATCGACTTCTCCCAATTATCTAGACGTAAGTATGCACTGGATTTTGTTTAGTTTTAATAACATACGCGTACATTTTTAGTTATCATTTATTTAGATCTAGAACGTTGTTTATGTTACTTTTTCTGATATGAAAATGAATTGTCAGTTATTCCGAAATTTATTACAGAGTCTGTACAATATCGTTACAGAATGCCAAAATATCACACGTTCGTCACTTAGCTTTACTAAAACATACACAGAAATAGTTTTTATGCAGGGAATTTTGATAGTTTAGAAAATGTCGTTACATGTTTAAATGACGATGCTCGAAGTATTCATGAGTGCAAGGAACTAACACAAATCCCAAATTTAAAAAATCAGCTGTTATTCCTTCAGGAACACTTTGGAAATTTGCCTAAACTAATCACATATTTTGAAAATCGAAATCTCAAATTATGGATTAATCACATTAGACGTGGGCTATTAATCATTTCAAAAGTATTCCAAGTGACTCCGGATGTTGCCTTCGGCAAAAGTTAGACGTAGTTTTTAATAGAAATCCAGATTTAATAACATTGCGGCAATTGTGTATGCTAAATACGCTGAAATTAAAGAATGTTACCAGTAAGCACCTATAACCAGTTGCGATGTAGAAGAGATGTTTTCTATCTACAACGATGTACTTAATTCGAAGAGAACAAGTATTACAGAAGAGAAAATGAACAAATAATAAGGTATTTTGTATTCACCAGCCACTTGTTATCCAATTATATAAATAAAATTAAAACCTCTTTAAAAATACAACATTTCAATAGTGCGCCCATGGGCGATGAGTCATCAACCGTACGTTTCCGCGCCCTAGTTATGATTATAATAAAACTATTTGATATTTTGTCAATCTATCAGATATTTCCAGAATAAATCTAAAAAGAAATCAGTAGTAATTTGGAGTCAATATATGGTATTTTGATGTTGCAGTAGGAACAAATTTATATTTGGGAATACCCCGGTAGTTCTTCGCAATTACTGCGCAGTTTAGCTCGCATTTTTAAGAATATGTAATATCACAAAACCGTCATTTAAAAATAAAAAAGTTTAGCAGATTGATGGATGAAATTCTGCGATAATCAAAATCCTTACTCCAATTCAGTTATTTGACTTGTTCACATAATTCTTTAATAAATGGTTTAATGAAACCTCGCAGATTGTGGAGATTGTTGTCTGCCTCATGTAGCGTTTTTTCGTTAACAATGGAAAATATTACTATATAACCAGTATCGATTAATTACCCTATGTCATCCATTTGTATATCAAAAATAGAACACATCTGGCATATGCTAGCAACAAGTATCAATTGATTTTCAAAGTCTCTCTAACAATTTACGTGTCCTCAAACAGCGGTCTTTTGAATCTTGGGATAGTATAGCACAGGATAATAACTGCATGTATACGCTAATTGGATTTGTAATAACCAAATGTAGATGAAGGAGTATTTACGTATTGGGTTTTCATCACCTTAAATTTATATTTCTTTTTGACAAAAACTATGACTTTCCTAAAAATTTTAACAAGCTATGCCAATATTAATATGGGTATTCATTAATTTAAGGCAATAATCACCGCCATCAATTTAATAATTTTAATTTTAGACAGAATTTTACGAATTCCTAGTAGGAAATATGAATTTCTTTTGTAATTTCTATACCAGATACATTTTAATTCTTGTGGTGAAACTGGTATTATTGTTTCTTGCACTATTAAGTAATTTAATTACAACAACATTAGAAAACTCAAGAAGAAATTACAAATCTGTGTGGGGTTTCAGAAGATGCACTTAATACAGTACGACATGTATTTCGATAAATAGTTCAACACAACATCAACTGTAACTATGATAGTTATTTACAAAATTGATTCACAACCAAACAGTTCCATAAATAGCCGTAATATAGTCCTTGTCAGGCATTCTTATCATGCGCAATGAATTACAATAACAACGTAAGCTGTATTTACTATGGTTAATATACAGAAACAAAGATTTGTAAATATGTTTTTTATATATTGTTATGGGGACATTATGTTGTAGGTTTATAAATTATTGAAATAATAAAATTTAATCAAAATTTTAAATATTTGGTAGTTTCACCTGTTGAGCACATGATGTTACGAGGAAAGTTAAAACTTGTTATTTTGAATTGTTTAACCAATTATTTAAATAAAATTTAACAACTATAATATTTTGTTTTAATAATATTTAATGTGCGGTCGATTTTCTTATACTATTAATGCATCCTTAGTTGCGTTCTTTTTAGATTCTTTTATAATATATAGTGCCATAGATGAATAAATAATACTTACTTTTAATTTTAAGCTTATGGTTTATTAAGCATTCTATTATCTTCAGGGCTTGGACTGGATTTATTAAACTTGTCATAATCACCAATGCTTTCAGACGAAAAATAATAAAGTTTAATTTTTTTTACCTGCCAAAAAATATGTCTCTACACAGGCTTTTCCGACATTATTATTGATGAATGGATGAACGTCAACAATCGTACTTATACTGATTTATATATAAATTTATAACAATAAAACTATTTCTTATTATATTTGTTTGAGCAGTGAAAACGATTGATATCTACTTAAATATGAAACAAAAAAGTTGTTCCAAATTAACTTTAAATTTTGTATTCCTTAATAAAATGAACCTCAGATCCAAATTTTGAAATTTTTTTATACAGAAATTATACCAAATCCAGCTCAAATTATTTTTATTCTTTTGATAAATCTCCATAGACATTATTTGAAAAATATTTGCCAAAAACTGTTATTCGATAAGAGAAAAAGTATAAATTCCGGTCCAAATTTTGAAACTTTTTATAAATCAAAATGGTCGAACTCTAATTCTAAATACGTTTGGGTTCATAAATCTTTATAGAATGCAAAATTTGCTAGATATTTGCAGAAAAACTGCTGCTTAATAAGAGGGTAGAAGTATTACTTCCGGTTTGAATTTTAGAATTTCTTTTAAACAAATATTGTTTCAAATCTAGCTCTAATTACTTTCGAACTTATAATAAATCTGTAGAGAATGCTTAATTTGGGAGATATTCGCAAAAGACTGCTGTTCTATAGAGTGAAAGTGTTACTTCCGGTCCGAAATTTGAATGTTTTTATATACCAAACTTGTTCCAACTCGAGCTCTTAACACTTTTTCATTTCAGTAAATCTGTATAGAATGCATAATTTGCGAAATATTTGGATAAAACCGTGTTTCGATAAGACAAAATGCTCTACTTCCGGTAGGAATTCCGAAGAACTTTTTTTACAAAATCTTCCTAAAATTCACTTTTTAATGGATTTGTTTTAAAAATTTGTCTAAACTTAGAAATTGATATTGGTAAACCGATTTATTTGCTACCGATTTATTTGAAAATCTGATCAGATCACAAGAGGAAGATTATACTCATAAATATAAAGCTTGATACTGGTTCTTGTAGCCGTTTGGTCGCTCTCGTGGTCAGACACACACACGCACGCATGCAGAATTTAAACTATTGCATATTTAATTTATAATTACAGAAGTTCGTTACTACTGAATATAATAACGTACGGTTAAAAAAAATATCACACGAAAATTGCTAACGTCAAAACGAGAGAAAACATAACAATAATCCTACCAAAATAAATAAAAGAAACACACTGTTCAAAATTAACGTAACAAGAAGTAGTATTTGAAGTTCTGGCAATATTGAATATTCTGAGCCATATACGGAGTTGTATTTAACATGATTGTAAGTGATATATTTCAGTCTGCTATATAGGTACCATAAAAAATATTTTAAAACTTAATAATAATAATATTGCATAATGAATAGAATTTGGATTTTTAACGAGTATTTCTATGTGTTCTATATGAGACCTTGACCTGTATAAATTTAGAGTGTTAATATTCTTTGTATAAATGAATTGAGATATTATATCTCTTTAATCACTCGAAACTTAGTGGTCTGCTATGTACGCTGCAGAACCCGGTATGTATTTAAGTAGATTTACGATCATTGTGTATGGACACGTATTAACATTAAACTATTTAGAAACTTAATAAAACGATCAGTTATTTCGAAAATGGAAAACAAAACTCTTTTTTTTAATTCCAAACTAGAACTGGGTCATACCACACATTCTGTATATGAAACAAATTGTTTTGTCTCACAGTCATTGACTTTATCGGGTATTAATATTTAATATATGTAATTATCATCAATTTAAATTTAATGTGCTCTTCAATATTTTATGTAGAATCTAATGAATTACAACAATGCTTAGACAAATACTTGTTCTGGAAATATGTATAAGGAATTTTTATGGTCACATTTTATGTTCATTTTATTATTGCAATCAAAAATCAATTGAGACCAATAGATTTTAAATTATATTTGCTGAGAATGATGTTAATGTGTTATTCATAAAATTTGATTGAATAGTGTACATACATTCTTATAAATATGTATGTACAACATACGTCAAGATGTAAAACGTGTTAATAATAGTTGACTTAAAAACAGGCAGGCATGAAACGTGTTGAAAACCTAAATAAACTATTTTATCCATGTAATGAATGAAGAAGTGAACTTGATTAAAGTATGTATTTTTCAATGGTTTGTTTGAATAAAGTTCTCGTATATTTGCAAACTTACAAACAGGAAATATTTAAATGATCGCTGTGGTATGCGCATAAAGTTGATCAAAATTTTAACATTATTTGGAGCACATGTAATGAATGACATTCAGCTGTTATTATTTTTATAGTTATTCTTCTTTGTGATTAGGATGCTAAGTTTAAGTACTACATCATTCCACATTGCCTTTTCGTTTCAATTTTCTTAGAAAATCAAATATCTGTCCAATTTTTAATTTCATGTGCCTATGCGATAAGGTGTGTCTCAAGGTCCAAAATATTATGGACCTTGAGATTTTTAGTGGAAGTGGTTTTTCAAATAACCGCACTCTCTCGCTCTCTCTTTCTCTCTTTCTCTCAAACTGTTAAAGCCATCCGCATAATATATTGAACTTCTGTTAGTTAGAGGAAGTGAATAGTTTTTATGTCAAACAAACCGCAAGCACTTTCCCTACTACGTTCGCAATGGAGAAAAAATGGGGAGCAGCATCAAACTCCAACACCCAGAATCAAATATTCACCTAGGAATTTACACAAAACGAATATCATGAGCTTTGCCGTTAATGAGCAAAAGGACAACATTACTTTTTGTGCAAATCTGCACCACTGGACACCTTGAGTAAAAATAAATCCGGCAACCAATTATACACACTATATAAACCTTGTGCCAGAATAGACAAACTAGAATTTGCAATAAAAATGAATCAAAGGCCATGAAAACCGGATGCTAATGCAATGAATGGGTATAAAAGTATTCAGATATACAGGTGATCTTTAGACAGCAAGAAAATAATCTATTAACTATTGTGTACAAGAATGCTTTAAATTCGGACCATTATCAACAAATTGTTTTTGGTGAGTATCGCACAAATTATTCATTCTACGAAGATTTATTAGCAGTATATAAAAGCATTTAAACCTAAATTTGAACATCTTTTGTATAATAAAATACCTGAATTCGTGTCGAGAAATATATTTCTCAGAATTTCTCGTAAATTATTCACAAGTAAAATATTCATCGAAAACTTTTCTTAAGACATTTATTAAGACTTATATGTAGATCGACTTTCAGGCTGTTGTAAAATTGTTGTACCAAAAGCTATTTCCGTCTACTTTTTTTGTCATGCAAACCTTGAAAAACAATCGTTGATTTCTATGTTTATTTCTATGTTTTTAATTCACTAATTGAATTTTATAAATTATTTGTAGGAATAAAAGCAATAATAAGAAATATATTCTATAAATATTCGATTCTTAACAAACTCGTGTGAAACGATGTATGTATTATATTTTATAATACTAGTAACAAATGCAATTATTTCCTAAAATTATCGAATAAAAATGAAATAGGGTAAAAGATTATAAATGTTCTATACCCAAGATAATTAATTTGGAACTATGACTTGGCATACGCAATACAGTTATTGAAAGTGACACCTCAAATACATTTTTGAAATTCAGTATGTTTAGATAACATACTGACAATAACTGTCAATGCAACTCACTCACTAGCTTTAGTAAGTTTTATTTCAGGAACTTAGCGAAAGTATTTAACCTTATTATACCAGGGATATTTGAAATATTTCCGGCCTTAGCGAAATAAAATATTGTAGAAGAAATTCCTTTTGCCACCCGATTGATGGCCTCGGCATATGTAAACTGTAAAAATTGCAAGTCATACTGATCATTAATTTGTCTATGCTACACTTCTAAAGTTGTCATTTCATATTGTTGTTTAAGAATGAAGAAACTTGAGTATCGCGCAGTGATAAATTCTTTCATTTGAAAGGGAATAAGACTCAAAAAATAAAAGATGAGTTACTCTGTATACAGTGAAGATCGTCGATTGACTGTTATAGAAATAGCTAAGGCTTGTGAGATATCATCTGAGCGGGTGCACAAGATTTTACATTAAGATTTAAATATGGGAAAATTATACGCGCAATAGGTGCCGCGTTTATTGACGATCAACCACAAGCGCATAATGTCGCGCGGGTGTCTTAGCCAGTATCAAAAAGATCCCGCGGAATTTTTGCGGCAATTGATAACCCTCGATAAAAACTGGGTTCTCCACCATAAGCCCGAGACCAAACAACAATAAATGTAGTGGATTGTGGTGGGAGAAATAACTCCGAAGAAGGCAAAGGTGCAGGGAAAGTGATGACGGCAGTTTTTTGTAGTTAGGCGAGGAATAATTCTTGTCGACTACCTTGCAAAGGTTTCAACAATCAACGAACTACGCTGCATTGCTAGAAATTGAATGCTACAGTTGTGAAAAAACGTTCATATTAGGCAAAAAAGAACATCCTTTTACACCAGGGCAATGCTTGAGTTCACACGTTCATGGTTGCAATGTCAAAATTGAACAAATTCAAGTTTGAATTGTTTCCGCATCTACCCTATTCGCCAGATCTATCTCCCAGCGACTTTTTCATGTTTCCAAATTTGAAAAAATATTTCGGCGGAAAAGTATTTGGGTCAAATGCTGAGGTTGAAGACGCTGCAAATCAGTATTTTTTAGGTTTGAATAATCAGTTTTTTTTTCAGATGGTTTGAAGGGATGAGAAAAACGTTGAACCAAATGTATCCATTTGAAAAATAAATTTTGTTTTGCTTCGAAATATGTGTTGTTGTTAAAAAGCCGGAAACGTTTTAAATATCCTTCGTAAGTTAGGAAATAGAGGTAACTGTTTATGAAGAAGTAGTATACTACCAAATTGCAAAAGATCTAATAGTATGTCTATCGGTCAGAAAATTTGAGAAAAGCATGTAATGGGCGTATTTAATCGATTTAACGCATTTCCATTTACAAATTTTTATGTTAGTAAATTGATAACATGCGGATGAATACTTTCTATATACTTTTGAGGGGATATTTATCAAATAATATAACAAAAAATATCCTTACTTACAAGATGTATATACCTTCAACTTTTTCATTTTTTACACACAATAAGTTTTATTTAAGAAATAAAACGAAAAAGGTAGGTAATTTTATTTATAAAGTATGCTACTAATTTAATACTTATGGACGTAAAGATTGATCTATTCGAAGTATCCAAATAAACTAACCTATTTACGTGTTCACTCTTGCAATTACGCATTTGGTTCGTATTGTGTAATATTTACAGACACTTGTCTAAATATTTCTTCCTAATTTGACATATGAGAAGCAACCATATGTTGATTTAAGTATTCATTAATTTGTATACTATACTCTCGTGTTGTTTTTTTGTTAGCATGTATATTTTCTTATATAATCTTTATCATTAATTAATCGATAAAATTGAATGAAATGTTAAACCTACACATCACCAGTAAGAATGTACTATTTGTTTAAAAATAACCTCAGTATAATTCTCTGTTTTGTCTGCTGCAGCCTGTGTTTTGGTTTGTGACATATGGCTGCTATCATATTTACACCTTATACCAATTGTTACACTGACAGATGTTTTGTCTTTTCCGTCGCATTTTTGTCGATAATTTATTTGGGAAGTACTTAATAATATTTACAAGACTATTTTTATATTAAGTAACAGTCAATAGGTTAGTATTTAAAATAGTCATACATATAGTTAATGTTTTTTGAACTTCTTCAATAAAAAAACCTGTTTCCGGTTTAATAAGGTGTATTACATCTTTTTACAGGAATAAGTACACTTCTGTTAATTTCTAATTGCTTGTCAAGTTAAGCACGGTACCTATATAGGTTTAGTGGTAAATAAAACGAATATAAATCATTGTAGAATCGTATATGAAAAGGATATCAATAATGCTTTAACATGATGTTATAAATTTTACTTCCTCTTACAGACAGGTTTTTGTACGCTAATAGTACAGTGATTTCAACTTTTTTTTTGTTGCGGCACACTTTTAACGAATTCAAAATTTGGCGGCACACAAAGAAAAAGATAAGTTTAAAAATTATTTACTTACCTATAACAAACTGCGTAAAATAGTTTATGACAATAATTTTAAATGTGCGAAATAAAATAATATGTACTACAAAAATAACAGTATCAAGGGATTAATTACAAGTTAATACCTAATAAGAATACTTTTGATGCGAAATTTGAACTTGACGTTTTTTGATAATTTCATTTATATTTGGTCGTAAAAATGACAATACTACTCTCATATCGTCTTCTATATTTAACAATCTTGATCTTTTTTTAGTTTTAATGTTGGTTAATGCTGATCCACCAATCATTATTTTTACAATTTTGCGACAAGCTGGTAATATAATTTCTTCAGCCAAATTATGAGGTTCTAATTTAGTAGCAATCAATTCAGCTATTTCATAACAAGCTACTTGAGCCTTTTCAGACACACCGATTTCTTTTTCAAAAAGTTTTACTTGCTTGGATTTTGAAGATAAAGACTTTTGAAAGTAGCTTTTATCTTTTGTTGTATTAGTCTCCAAGTGACGTTGGAGTTTGGTCGGAACCATAGCACTATTTGATAATTTACAACCACATATCACACACTCGGGAACAACTTTGTCATTTTCCATTGTAGAGGTAAATCCAAATTTCAAAAAATCATCATTGTATTTCCGATGAACAACGTATTTTTTGGAGCAAGAAGTATCTTTACTTGTACCGGGCGTGGGCTCATTAACTTGGTCGCTAACGTTATCATTATCACTATTACCATCGTTAAGCTTTCTTCTTTTTAACCATTTATCCATTTTCAGAAGGTTCTGTTAAATAAAAATAATATTGCCGAAACATTATTAAAAAAAGGCAAATCAAATATTACCTTTAAATACGATTTATTCAAGTTTGAGAATACAATACTGCAAAGCCAATATGTTTATATAATTTTATAAATTGAAACTGCAAGCAAATAAATTAATAGTAAACTGAATCACATACATTTGCCAATTTTAACGAATGAAAATGTGCTGTAACTACTATGCAACGCGTTGGGAATCCCCACTGTCATTAAGATAACCTGTTTTTGTACGTACTAGTGACAAGTGTGAGACGACTTGAGGCACATATAAAACACACAACACAACTCTCGTAACGAATGCCTATTTGCTTTCGTTACGCTACGAACGTACGAGGCTTTCCGAATTTCGTACGACATCGGCACGCTTCGAAACTTACAGAATACGAAGTTCGACGGTAACGATTTTTAGGTACAATGCGTTCGAAAATGCGTAACGAAAAAGTTACAGAATAAGAGTGTAAGAAAGAACGCCTTGCCAAACAAATAATGAAATAATTTTAAAAAGATATATGGATTTAAATGTCTATTCCTGTTAAAAGGATTTTCCTTTTTAAATCATATTATTTAATAATATTGCGGTACACTTTAGAATTACGCGGCACACAAAAGTGCCGCGGCACAGTGGTTGAGAATCACTGTAATAGTGTATTGCAGATATTTGATCCTGTGGTATATTTCTAACTGCCCTTCTTACCTTAAGTTTTAGTTCCATTGGCCGCGTCGGCCCTGATAGGCTTAAATCAGTTTGTGCAGTGCTCTACCCAATGTATAGCAATCTATTTACCAAGAGAACTATTACTTAAGTACCTACCTATTTTCTGTTCATTCGTGGTAAAAAATATTCCTACCACGATTGCAAGGTAAATTATTCTCTAGAAGCTAAATAATACTAAATTCTTTTAAATTTAATAAATCTCGTTGGTAAAATGCCGAACTTAGTTCTTATGTTGGAACTCTGAAAGGTGAGGCGTAAATGCTGACGTTTCATACACTGTTATATGAACAGCCTTCAGGGCCGATCGTTGATGTTGGTCGAGTCAATGTAGTTGAAAGCATGGAAGAATTGTAAACACGGCGCCCTGTTCTTTCCATGCTTTCAATTACATTGACTTGACCAATATCATCGATCAGCCCTGAACATGTAACTCCTTACATGTTCGAGTGGGTCTGAAGACGGCTTGAATATTGTTTTCACGAAAAACAATACCTATGTACTCGGTGGTGCCTTGAGAGAATATGGTAAGAATAAGGTACTACAAGTTTTCTTTTTCACATTTGACGCTTATTTTGTTTTAAGAAATCCGTTGATTTTTTGAAATCCATAAGCTTTCTTGTGACATATGACGATGACTATTTTTTATTACCAGCGCGACAGGCACCCTTAGACTTCATAGTATCATTATCATTTTTCTTTCACTCCCACAAAGCATGCTACAGGCTCAACTCGCCCAGCCAATAGCAGTCTTACCCGATTTCAGATATAAATAGTAGTGATCGCATTCCTAGCCAGTCTTCAAACTCCAGTAACACTCGCTTTATCACACAACCACAATGTTTTCCATGTAACAATCAACAAAATGTCGGTATTTAGAAGTCCTTATCACGGTTTGAATATCGAAACCATTTTCTATACAATATGCTGCTTATTTATAGAGTACGTCTTTTGGTAATATTTATATTACCAAAGTTAATGTCACACCTGTTATCTGAAAATAATATTATGTCGCTCTGTTATTTCATGAACATTTAATTACCTCAATAGAAGGGGTGTACAATACTGAATTTTTAATATCAAATGTCGATGTTGAAAACGTATCGATAAATTCCATATATCTGAAAGAATTAAGAATTGCAAAAGACGTACAGAAAAAAATCATATATGCATGTGAGGAAAATTTATTTCGTTGTACTTCATAGATCGATTAAGGGTTCGTTATATTTTATAATGCGCGTTAAAGCTCTGGATGATATTATTGATGCTCTAGACCAGCGTTTCTCAAACTATGCTATGCTTAGTGTTTCGCAAAATATTTCCCCATGCTCCGCGAAATAATAGTTTAATATGTTTAAAATTAAAAATAAAGAATCGAGTATAAATTCTTTATCTCCGATCAGATGAAACATTGATTATGTAAAAAAGTAGTTGTTCTTGTCCGCCAGTCGCCAAAACAAATTTATTTTAAATAGCAACACCATACAAGCCATAACTAGATAACACCGAGCCAGACAACACGGAATCAGACAGAGGCTGGACTCAGAGTATCCGCTTTTGCAAAAATAATTCGACACCCTTTCAGAATTACTGGATTTTTTTTTGTTCCATATAAAACTTATTGTTCATTCACTTCTCAAATCAGTTGCATTTTAGTCAACATTCAGTCACTTCTCAGATTTTTTGCTTTGATGACAAAATATCTGTCTTGCGGAGGTTTCTTCAAATACTAAATTGGTGATACGGGGAATAACGTCCATTTTCTTCCAATTGATGGCTGGCTGGAGACTGGTCCTTAGAAAACTTCTGCCATTTCTGAATATACGTAGAAACACCAACATCTAAAGGTATGCACTCGTTTTGGTTTCATTCGATGTTTTAGTGAATACAATACCCCATTTATATTTCCATGGATGTAGTTCTTTTATTAAAAAAAATGGACCGGTATTAAATTAAAAAATAAAGTTGTGGCTGCTGAATATAGCAAGCTTTCTATAATCGAGAAAGTAAGAGAAATAAAGAAACTGTTTATTAAAAATGAACAGAGTTAAATATATAAGATGATATACTACCATCAAGATATAATACTGATAACATATAGACGCAAAGCATTCTGACACATCCATGTATGTATATATTGCAGTGATCTTGAGTTGGGTTGTAAATTATAAATAAGTATAATCAAGATTACATCAAGATTTTATTTAAATTAATTTTTATTTTATTTATTTTTATCATGATGTGTATATAAATATCCATTATGTCAATAATTTGTCAAAAATTAATTTTTATTTAAGTAAAATAATAAAAGAATGTTATTATAATTTTTATAAAAGTCATAATATTAAAATAAACATTAAATGTTACGTGAAAAATAACGAGAAAGTGTTTCCCGCACGAAGAATACTGTGACCGGGAGAGATCGACCGTATGGCCGGCGAAAACAATATCCTGCGCTAGATGCATCGGATGAGTTATGAACGGGTAAACAAGTTGATATTTACATGTTTGTTTACCATTTTCAAAGATTGTTAATACGCTGCTTTCCCGAGTGGTGCAGCACTGCGGCCATGTATTTCTGGAGGTGGAATCGTATATGCCGAGGATGACCGTACGTTTTTGTAAAGAAAATTATGCATATAAGGGCCTGCGGACAGAATGTCACTTCACTTCTCAGCTGGTGAAAACCGCTAACCTAGAAGAAAAAGGAAGTAGGTGATAAACCACTCCTTCTTTTAAAAGATTATTCTTGAATCTGAACTTAGAATATTTTTGAGATTTTTCGATACTTATAAAAATTTTCAACAAGATTTAAAACTTGTAATATCTTTTTCGTAATAGTCATGCTGCACAACTTACATTGAGATTTGTAATTATTTTAGAAATAATTATTCATGTATGGGACAATTTTATTTTAATTCGGACTTTGAATTTATTTAATTTTATTTATTTTTCTGGAATGTTTTGTTTTGTATGTAGAGGTACTACGCCATGCATTATGATAAAACATTCTAGTGATTGTAATGATTAAGTTGGATAGCGTAATAATTTTATTTTAGTGTAAAAATTTTTCTTTACTACTTTATTTATCAGATTAAAGGATTTGCGATTAATAATTTTGTTTTATGTATATACAGAATAATTGAACAGTGATCTGTATTCGGAATAATGGACGAATTTGAAATAATGTATGAAGAATTAAGGTGATTTGATAATGTTTGTTATAAATGTGTGTATAGTGTTGTACCAGTTTTTTTGTTTTGAGTGGTGTTTTGTATTGGAATCACAAAGAAGGTAAAGGTTTATTTTAATGTATATATTTTTCTTGTATGTATATCAAGTATATTTTGTAGTACTTGTGTGTTTGATGTTAACGTGTTGGGTAATACATCAGGGATGTGTGAAATGAATTAAGTAGTTATTTAATTCATAGCATGGAGTCCTGGTGAATCCTTAAGACACGAATTAGTCTTGGTGGTACTGTGTTGGGAGCGAGAAAAGGCGCCAGGCAGAACTAATCAGGGCTGAGTTAATTAATTGAATACACAAATACTTTTATTTTATTTCATTTTTTATTTATTTAATTTAAAATTTATATATATATACCTTAAGGGGTGAGCACATTGTGGTGTATGTTCGGGTTGTGTCCGACGAGTTAAAAAGACATACTCGTAGGGTGGAACTTTGGGGTACCTACCGGTGTGAATTTGCTTTCTGATGGTACTGTGTTGGGAGCGAGAAAAGGCGCCAGGCAGGACTAATTAGGGCAAAGCCATTCCCTTAATGTTTATATTTTGTTCGTAAATGATAAATCGTGTAAATTTTTGGTTACTCATATTCCAGTACAATTCATCATGTGCAATAAAATTTTATTTTATTAAAGATGTTGATTGTTTACATGTATCTATGACAAATATAAATCATGATTATCACGTTCACATTTAAAAAAAAAAAAACATAAGATTTTCTCGACGTTATGCTTTTTACTTATTTTATTTCTTATATTGATTTGTTGATTATGATATGTATAGATTTGGATGATGTTTGAGATATTAATTTTTTTTTTTTGTTTGTAAATATATATATATATATATATATATATATATATATATATATATATATAATAATTGTATTTCAACCACTAAGGGTTGTTTGTTTATTTTTTCTTAGCCGTATTTTGTGTATAATTATTAATAATGTTTTTCTTGGAATGCGGCTTTAAGGGTAATAAAAATTAAAATTGACGTTTCGACATTCTTTTATTGTCTTCATCAGAAATTGATCACAGAAAAATCATCTGGAAATAACACTTACTGTACTTTTATAACATTCACAAATTTTAATTAATTCTAACACATTAAAATTGTATATCTGACATTACTAACAATTTAAAAATGTACCTCTTACATACCTGACTGTGACAAAAGTTTATTTCTTGTAATCAAAAATTTAATTCGTTTCATTTTAATTATATTATTCTATATAATTCGATGGATTTAAATGTAAATCTTCGGAGCGTGTCAGATTCTCAAAGCGAACACATGTTTATATTAAAAACTAACGATTCCACACAACAACTTATTTATGTGTATTCAAGCTGTTTCTTATGCTATTGATATTTGATAAATTTTAAAAATATATATGTGGGACTTGGGAATAGTACTATTGCTATCGAATAAGTGGAAAATATATTTTAGATAGATTATTTATTTCGTTTCTGTCATTAACTGCAAGATCTTCATGTTTTTTGATTTCAATTAATTCTAAAATTTCTCGTGATTTTGTGTTTTTTTCAACATGTAAGATTTTAGTTTTTTCAAAGTCAAATGTATGTGACATCTTGTTACTATGTTTTTTTAATGCAGTGGCATTATTGGCGTAGGGCCACAAATACGCCAATAATGCCACTGTTGCTGAAAACCGTATCAGGCCTTGTTTAAAAGATATTATCAACTGCATGTTTGACAAAATGGCAGCAACATTGATACACAATTCATTTGTCAAATGACACAATCTCGAGACAAATCGGGGACTTGACAGACAATGTGAAAGTTACTTTAATTTCTTGTATAAAATCCACTAAATTTTTGCTTCAAATGGATGAATAGCCCGATGTTGCTGGTTTGGCAATATTAATGTTATGTGTGTGCTATACATATGCTGCATGACATGGAAAGTGCAACACCAAGAATGGGTGCGAATTTTTTGACCAAACTTGGTAGAAACGTATAACTAGTCAAAAGCAATAATTGATTAAAATTTTGTTGCGATAGATCAAGTGGTCATGACACATCTGACACTTCATTCAGTTTTCGCTGACATTAATGTGTGGTGTATTAATTGTTTGTTTGAAATTAATTTCAACGGTTTTGTCTTATTATACCTTTGTTTAACGTGTTTAAAGAGTTTTATTATGCCTAGAGTGCGGCAACGTGGAAATTATCGCCAATTAAGCGAATTCGACAGAGGTCGAATTGTTGGTTTGCGAGAAGGTGGTTTTTCATACAGGGAAATTGCAAATCGCCTTAACCGGAACCAATCCACCATTATGCGCTGTTATCAATCATGGACTAGGGAAGGTCAGGAAAGACGCCAAAGAGGAACCGGAGGCCGAAGAAGAACTAATGAGATACAGGACCGCCGCCTTCGCTTAATGGCACTAAGAGACAGGTTTTCCAGTACCAGATCAATTGCTGACGTGTGGTTAGGTAATATTGATCGTCCTGTAACCCTTCGAACCGTTTATCGTCAAATTAGGGGTTTCGGCTTACAATCTTATCGTCCACATCTTGTGTTTCCACTTACGGCTCAACACCGACAGCAACGTTTGGAGTGGTGTCGATTGCGACTGCACTGGAACGTGGAGTGGCACAGGGTGGTATTCAGTGATGAATCTCGATTTTGTCTAGGGATGCATGACGGCCGTATGAGGGTCAGACGAAGACGTGGGGAACGTCGTGATATTCAGTTTTCCGTTGAAAGGCATGTGCATCGAGCAGTGGGTGTTATGGTATGGGGTGCTATAGCATATGGAAGTAGGTCTCAATTGGTGTTCATCCAAACCACCATGAACGCACAGCGTTACATTGATGAGGTGGTAGAACCCCATATTCTACCATATCTTCAAACGCTCGAAGACCCACTTTTCCAGCAGGATAATGCCCCTTCCCACGTAGCGAGAATTTCTATAAAATCCCCCGACCTCTCGCCAATAGAACATGTGTGGGACATTATGGGACGAAAACTTATGAATTTAGCCAATCCCCCGCAGACACTAATAGCTCTCCGGCATGAATTACAGGTTGCTTGGGACACCATACCCCAAGAGGATATCGACCACCTAGTCGAATCAATGCCACGAAGAGTGAGGGAGTGTGACACTAATAGGGGCGGTTCAACACATTATTAATAAAAATTATGTTAAATTGTGTTAGTCTTTTGTTTTTTTTCTTTGAAATTTTAATCAATTATTGCCTTTGACTAGTTATACGTTTCTACCAAGTTTGGTCAAAAAATCCGCACCCCTTCTTGGTGTTGCAGTTTCCATGTCATACAGTATATATGGTTGTACTCTTTTCAAGAGGATTTACTTCTCTACAAGCTATTACCGCAGGTAGCACTAAAATATAAAACTTACCCGGAGAATAGCATCCTATGGGATAACTGGTAAGACGTCTGGTGCAATCGCAAAAATAAAAGAAAAAGTCAAGGAGTGCAGTATTATCCACTGCGTACTTCACCGATATGCTCTTGGAATGAATAAAATGCCACCTATTAATAAAAGAAGTGCTCGATGAAACAGTTAAAATAATATATCTTATGACATGGGAGGTCTGCATACGCTTTTCCTTCATCACACAACAATAAGGTGGCTTTCCGTGGTAAAAGTTTAATGCGATTCTTTGAAGTAAGGAGTAAAGTCAGAAACTTCAAGAGTGACAATAATTTTGCTTGCAGTTGTGTGATGATTTTTTGCTAATGAATTTGTTGTATTTGACAGATATTTAAAAAAAAAGGTAATGATTTATGTCTCTCACTTCAAGGAAAAGCAGTAACTGTTTTGATGCTACTGATAAAGTGAAAGGATTAAAAAAGAAAGTGAAATATTGGGTAGAGTCAGTCAATCAAAAGTGGAAACTTGGTTTGTTTTCCACTAAAAAAAGAATTTGAAGAAGAACTCTTATCAGACATTCCAGCGGATATCTTATGCGAATTTGAAGTTTCTCTATTGCGTGTGATTGATACTTTGAACTCTTATTTTCCAAAAGAATTGCATGAAAATTAAAAAAAAACGTTTGCGTTGTAACATCATATTTTATATGCAAAATATCATCCTCTCTGACAACACAGAAGTACGAATGCTCGCTTGATTTGACATCAGATAAAGCGATGAGATAAAGTTTGAAACTGAGAGAGCAATCTCAGAATTTTGGGGTATGCTAAAAGATGAATTTAAAATACTATCAGATAAAGCCAAACTTATTCTTCTGTCCTTCGCAAACACTTATTTATGCTAATCTCTATTTTACTAAACCAAATTTACTGCGAGATCAAATTTAGGGCTCCGCGTTGAATTCCAGTTTCAGAGGTGTTCCTTGTCCGAAAAAGTATGAGAACCTCTGGCCTAGGCAGTGAAACATGTCTTTATTATAATGACAATACAGCATTAGTCCGGGCGAAAACTGAAATTTCTGCAAGTATGATCACATGGATCACCAGAAAATGTTATCGAATGGTTTTGAGCAAAAAATTAAAAGTCCATGAAGAGAAAACGCAGGAATTTTTAAGAAAAAACCGAACAATTATACACTAGAAGCATTTTTTAGGTATATATTGACTTCTGCTTAAAACAGATCAGCCACATCAAATACCCGAGCCGCTGGTTGTCTTTTGAAATATTTGCGATTAGAAGACTGAAGAATGGCAACACAGCAAGCACCCGAATGGCGTACTTCTCGTTTTGTCTTTCCAACATGGTCCTTGAAATTTTGTTTTGGGGATTGCCTATGGGAGCCAGCAGAACGTTTAAGCTGCTGGAACAAGCCATAATGTTTCTGACGGACTTATGAGTCATGCCGAGATTGGATTCAAAACGTAGGAATATTTACCAGTGCTCTCAGTACATCTAGTGTAGTGATACATTGATGCACAAGCACGAAAAGAAGTACAAATAAAATGGTGAAGGCCAATTATACAAAACAAGCATTAACTAAGCATTCCATAACACCGTCTCTTACCTATGCAACGATGTGTAATCCGCTACCTACTACCGTCTGTTGGCCACGCTACGTATGTGGACTGTTAGATAGATCATTTGCATTAAAATAAATAATGCTAAACAAACGTCATTTTGACTTTCTTATACGTAATATAAGGAAGTAGTGTGATGATGAAAATTTTCGACTTCGAGATTTTTGCAGATGTCCACGTTTTGAAGTACCCAGAATAAGTGGTTTTTGCCAAAAAGTCTGTGTGCATGTGTGTTTTTCTCTCTTTCTGTGTTATCACGATAACGGCCAAAAAGCTACATGCATTTATGAGTATATACATTTTTTTCAATTTCACAATACGACCTTTATTATACACTGATTCGTCCAAAAATAGATTACACATCGATCATGCAGTAATTTGTTACGTGTACCAACAACTAACATTGCGAATAGTTTAGAAGAGGCTCTTAAACTATGTATGATATAGAATGAGTGACGAACTTATTTTCTTTTAAATTTATTTATTTAATATTTAAACAAAAAAGCCTACAATCTCCTTTAAAGAACTCTCCACTGGCAGTAATACACTTGTTCATGCTTTTATTTTGTTGCTCAAAACATTTTTTAAATTAGTCTTCTTTGATGCTCGACAGTGCCTCCGTCGTTTTCTTCTTCATTTCACAGTAAAGCCGCCAAAACGCTTTCGTTTCATTCGGGGAAATAAAAAAAAGTCTCAGGGGGCTAGATCGGATGAAGAGGGAGCTTAGTGCACAGGGGTCATTTTTGGTCAAAATTGGTGCAACTTCCTCAACGGTCCATCGTCGGCCTTCCATGATGATTTAGAGAATTTTTTCAACACTTTTATCGTTTCCGATCGCGGAAGAATGATCAGAGCGGGGTTTGTCGTTAATTGACATTTCACTTCTTTAGAAACTGGAAAACCACTCTTCAGTGATCATCTTGAGTTATCCCAATAGCATCATCCTTGTAGGGTATTTTCGTTTTTCATTTTAGGTGTTTCTGTGCCAGTTTCTCCGAGCAAGAAACAAAACATTACGGCTGTGTGCTGTTCACGAGAATCAGCTATCATAAAAACGACGAGCACACTGCTACCCCTTGTATATCAAAATTACCAAACGCTTTAAAAGGCCATAGCCATCTCAAAACCCAAAATACAAGTAGTAGTAAGTATGGCGCCACCACGATATCTAACCTTCTATTTATTAAATCAAATTATCCGATGGCTTAAAATTTTGAGAAACGCTATTCAATTAAACACACCAACTCAAAACCCAACTTTGGTCTTACCTCATACTTCCCCAAAGGTTGTTGTAGAATAAGATGTATAGCACCGCCTCTAGCCAGTCGAGAAAATGGGTGTGGTTCAAACTCAAATAATTCGAAGGTCTTATAAAAAGGACGCCAGTTTCGCTATTGTATCTATGCCATACACCTAGCCGACGATTATAAACCCGAAACTAGTTTATTCATGACCCTCAGGTAGAATGATAAATAAAACCATCACACTCATTCACAACTCAACATCAGGTATATTAAAAATAAACATATATAGAACAGAAAACAGTAGACGCACGAGACATTAACAGCATCTATTCATTTGGTCAACCCAATTGTCGTTACAACTTTACAAAAATAAGTAATAAATATAAGCAACATGACATAATTAAGAAAACAATGTCCCACAAGGGTACTCAAATGTAATTAATTAAAACACTGAAAATTGACTTAAACGTTGTACATGGTCACCAAATGTGTACCAAAAAAAAGAAAACAAATGAATTACGCAAACGTATTATGTAAAAGTTGACAAAATAACACAGGCAGCATTGGCCAAAGAGTTCCTTCCAGTGTCGAGCAGCTTGTACACAGTCCAACAAAATCTTAGCCAAGTAAACGTAACACTCTGTATATCAGAGCCTGACAACAAGCTGATCGCACTAGGGCAATAACTCTAAAGGATGTTTATTACTAATACTAGTATAATCACTAATAGCTTCAGTTAACTTTGCCTTACATAGAGTGAACGTGATTTAAACATTCAGATCGTTGATGATCGTTCAAACTTATACATACTACAGGGTCTAAAATGATTAATTACAAGTTTACCAAACAATAAATTTTATACAATGATCACTGGATTACTACAAAGCAAATAGCATCCAAAACATACATTAAAATTGATACACCAAAAATAATTCTGCTATATAACAAGCCGAAAATTGATGTTGTAACCCCACATAGGTCACAAGTAAAATTTAATTGAACGTTACAAGAAAAGAGACCAACTTAGTGGCTCGTATGTCACCATAAAAATTAATTAAAAGATTAACGTTGACTCTAATGAATAGTTATACAAGAATTTACGAATACACTGTACGATACAAATTCAAAATGTACACAACTTATGCAACTTAGTCGTGTTTATCTGCACTCTTATGATGCAATTACCGACAATGGTAATAAACATAAATTAAATTTGTCACAATACCTGTTCGATGTTGACACACATTCAAATACACAATACTTTTCCTCCAAGGATACGAAACACGTACAAGGGATGTCCGATCAAAAGTCTGTTTGGTTACTCACACTTCCAAAATATCGCAGAACAGCAACAGCAACATATAAGTGTACGAAACTGTGCCAAAAATATGTGTTTCACCAAAACATTCCAAAGATACAGGTTTCCAATTTCCTACATAACCTCCAAGGTACACGTGCTCACAATTCCCAGCGGGACGGTATTTAATACTTGTCAGGCATCGGCAATTTACAAACTCCTGAACAACTGTTATTAACCGCTACTAATTGTAATCAACCGCTACTAATAGTTATCAGCCGCTACCAATTGCAACATCTGCCAATAATTGCAACTAAAAGAAAGATAGGAAAGACAAAAGGAAATTACCAACAGTCCAACACGCTAATAAAATACTTACAACAACGGCAACCCTAACCAGCTAAACAAATATCCATTTATAGCTTTTCTTCAAAGCGACAGAACCAAATTTATGCTTGTGAATTCCTTCATTTAATCCATCTTACGACGATGATTCACGATACAACTAAAAGGTATTAAATCCACAAGTGCCGATCAGCCACCGTGTTTTGCAATTAACCACGTGTTGATTGTTCACAAGAGAAGACAAAAGAGACCAAGAATTCTTCTCACACACACAGCGTGAAGCACATATCCGACCAAGTGAGCCAATGCCCACAAACCCCAACAGACAAAGGATAACAACTACGTACATATAATTAGCGTCAAGCAGTAACTTAGAAGTGGAAAATTACACCAATATTTTTAAACGACAAACCATGAATTGTAAAACCCAAAACAATTAAAATAAATGCTTCCCGAAGACTAATTAATCAAGCCATCTCAAAAATCACGAGGCCCACGCCATCTTCCATCAGTCGGTAGTGATACACACATGAACAACACCACGACAGGGAAACGAGATGGCGATAAGGTCGACAAACATTAACATTAAAAACACAGATCACCAAAAATAATCTAGTAATCCAGTTCTTATTGTCCGAAACAAAACTAACAATTTCCCAATATTTAAAATAAAATAATACCGAACGAAAATCCTACAGGGTAAACGTAAAATTCACAATACTGAAAATAATAAAAAAACAAAGTGTAACAACACAAAACAAGTGTTACTAAAAAATTCACACAAAGCGAAAAGATTTTTTTCCGCAACAACTCTTGGCTTACTGACTCGAGAATGGTAGCTCTATACGCCTCTAACGGCACATCGTGCCTCTACAAAAAACCCGCGCACCACATCAGTTTGGTTTCTTTTGGATAACTCTCGTAAGTATCTTGTTTAAATATTTAGTTTTTATTCTTTTACGTACTAATATACTTACCGCCCTGGTTAGCCGAAACGCCGTATCTGCAAGAATCTAAAAATATTAACTTTTTACATCATTCTGGTCGAAATACCATTACCTACCTTATTTACTTAGTAAAAATGCCGCAAGTCAAGCCAAAACACATATGGAACATCACATTTTATGCCGTATCTACAAAAATGTGCATCGATGCTTAAAATAAATGCATCATCTGAAAAGTACTTAGGCAAAACGCAGTATTTGTATTTTACTTGCTGCTTTTTCCTAAACAAGATGTGCGTATGGCGTTCTGCCAAAGCATGACAGATATTTAAACGAGCTCAGTTTGTTGCAATTTTTCAATCTGAGCGGTTGTTTGATTGCACAGTGTTTAAAAAATGTCGAATCGAACAAAATTAATATTGTAGAGAGCTTTATTGTTCCAAATTCAAATAACGATATCATTGATGAAGAAATGGTGTGTTTGCATAAAAATGATAATGTAGTATTATTAAATGGTCAGTTCTGGAATTTATCTATATCGAAAGAAGAGCGTATGTCCTAAACTCGTGTGAAAGGCTAAATGTTAAAAGACCTTTAAAAGAGAAAGACGATGATGGTGGATCTAAAAAGTTTACATTTTGCACACACTGTAAATACAGGAGAGATTAAGCCTGTGTGCAAAAGGTTTTTTTGAGTAATTTGGAATATAAGCCCACCAACGATCGGTTTGTCTATGAGGTGCTCTTAAAGACACCAAAAGGATCTGTCACTCTCGTGGAAGACAAAAGAGGAAAAGCGTCCTTCTTATTACATAACTATGGACGAGATTGACAACCACATAGAAACCAATGCCACGGACGTGTATGGATTCTCAGTGAAACTGTTAGAGCACGTTATACCAATACTAGCCCCACATATAACACACCTAATAAATAAGCACTTTGAACATGGAATTTTCCCAGAAAACTTAAAATATCAAAGGTTGTCCCAATATGCAAGACAGGTGACAAAAACTGTCCAGGTAACTTCAGACCCATTTCAGTACTACCAACGCTGTCGAAAGTTTTTGAAGCGGTAATTAAAAACAGATTATTGGAGTACTTCGAAACCAAAAACTTATTCGATTCTTCACAACACGGCTATAGAAGGGGAAAATCGACTCAGACGGCATTGGCTGAGATCCTAGACACTATTGCCGTACACTTGGATCAAGGGTATGAAGTTCAACTTACTTTCTGTGATTTAAGTAAAGCATTTGACACAGTCTCTCACAAAACACTACTAGAAAAGTTGGAGCACTATGGTGTGAGGGGAAATCCATTATGATTAATTCAATCTTACCTTCAGGGAAGATGCCAACTGGTTGAATGGGATAGAGTAAGATCGGCAATTACGGAAATTAACACTGGGGTGCCCCAGGGCTCTGTGCTAGGTCCAATATTGTTCCTTGTTTACATAAATGACTTGCCATCAGTGATAGCAATATCAGAAGCTGAGGAATGGTTTGCTAGTAACAGTTTGAAACAAAATCTTGAGAAAACGAAGTGCCTGCACATATCAATGAAACATGCATTCACCGTCGAAACGGCAAAATTTCTGGGACTAGCCATAAATAATCAATTTAAATGGGGATCACATATAGATCTCCTATTACCAAAATTAGCAACCGCAATATATGTAATTCGTAGAACCAGGCTAATATCAACATACCAGGCAGCACAAACGGTGTATTTTGCGTATTTCCATTCTCGGGCAACTTATGGTGTTCTGACGTGGGGATGGACCACTGAGGCAAATAAAATTTTTATACAACAGAAAGAGGCCCTGCGAGCACTAACAGTCGCTGGGTATAGAGCAAGTTGTAGAGAAATGTTCAAAGAACATAACATACTTACCTTAGCTTCAGTCTTCATTCTAACCAGTACGCAATATATCCATAAGCACAGAAATGCCTATGATGCACACTCCAACATTCACAATTATCAGACGAGAAGCAGAGATAACCTTGTGGTACAAAAACACAAGATTCATAAATCGAGGACTGGAACGAACTACTATGGTATAAAATTATACAATCATTTACCAGAAGGGGTACGAAAGTTGAATGGGCGAGATTTCTCCAATTGGCTAAGGGATTTCTTGTTACACAACGAACCATATTCAATAGATGAATTTTTAAATTATAATTTTGGTTCTTAAATGGTATTTGTTATATACGCAGTTCATCATAAATATTTGGACTCATTAACTATTGAATTGTATTGATTTCTTTTGTTCTGTTTGTTTGTTTGTTTGTGTTGATTGAACGCATTTATATGTTTTATATTTTTATAAATATATATGTATACAAATGTACTACCTGACAATTGTAATGGCATGTAATTACATGAATAAATATGAATATGAATATAACGTATACACAGTTCGATTAAAGTTAAAAATATATCTTTTGCAAAGCTTGGGAATGAAGAGTGTGAGACATGTGAGCAGTCTGATCTACACGGTCAGAGTAAAGACAATTTGCTGGATGATTGCGACATACGCGTCAATTGGAAAAATCATATCGAGGTTGCTATAGAAACTCGTAAACTTTATAGAAAAATGGTTGAAAGAAACAAAAACAGCCAATGCTTTTCTGCCAGTTTAGGAAAAATTATTATGCTGTCGCGGGTTAATACTTTTAAAAAAGTACTTTTCACCAAGCGGTGCACCGTGTACAATGCAAGCTTTGTGCCGCTTGAAATGAAATCCAAAACAAATCCTTGTGTTGTTCCTTGGTATGAGGGTGTCAGCGGTAGGAATCAAGAAGATATTGTGAGCACATTTTATGCGTTTTCAAAAGACAGCGACCCTATGGCTGGACAACTGTTCCAGCCAAAATAAGAACTGGTGTCTTTATACCTTTCTAGTTTCTATTGTTAATTCCGCTGAAATTTCTGCTGATAATATTAATATAAAATACTTAAAAAAATTATCTTTAAAAACACAGGGAAAAATAAATGACTTCACAGGTTTTGTTCAAGCAGTTCAAACTGCAAACAGTGGAAAAGTTGACATAAAATAAATGAAGCACGTAGAATTCTTTAAGTGGGCAAAGCATTCTTCTCAGAAAAAACAAAAGCAAACAAACCGCATATACTTGAAAAAAACTTGTTTTTTAAAACGTCTTACGCAGAAATGGAACCTTTCAACTGCCTTGATTTTTTGACTGTAAAAGTCATGAAAAATGGTTTAAAACTTCCTGACCATTTAAATCAGCCTTGTGGATTTCCTATAATTAAATAGGTATACTGAAAAATCTTGAACAAGTTTTACCACAGAATAGAAGAGAGTTTTGGTTAAATACACCCGTAGTATTTAGAGTTAATTAGACTGAATTTTCGCACAAGAGAAAAATCAAAATTTACTTTTAATTTTAAGTTGATTATGTTATTTTAGTTGATAATAAAAGCTTTTATTAAAAAAACATGTTTTATTTCGTTTGTTACATAGTCTTGGATTGAGTTGGTCTTTACTTGATGTAAATCCATTTTCAATGTGAAAATAAACAAGATTTACTAGAGACATTAGAAATCAATAAATATAAATATTCAGACAATTTATTAAACGATAAAGTAGACCTAAACGCATCACCATTGTTAAATATATTTAGTCAGTAATACAGTTTACCTAATTTCACACATAACATCTGTTTGCAATAGATTTAGTTCCACGTACTTTTTGTATAGACCTGACACTTTGAGACAAGAAATTGTTCTTTATATATTAGTTCTTAGAATTCCTAATAGCCACACACTATATATATAAGAGTCAAGTGTATGTAGACAGTAAAACTCATCACCATTGTTAAATATATTTAGTTAGTAATACAGTTTACCTAATTTCACATATAACATCTGTTTGCAATAGATTTAGTTTCACGTACTTTTTGTATAGACCCGACACTTTTAGACAAGAAATTGTTCTTTACATATCAGTTCTTAGAATTCCTAATATCCACACACTATATATAGGAGTCAAGTGTATGTAGATAGTTATTATTGTATATGTTAACCTGACGAAGCTACAGTGTAGCGAAACAGCTGTCGTTATTATTAAATACAGTGTAAATCTTAAACATTTGTTTGTTTTATTTTCACATTGTTACATAGTCGATAATCGCCATGAAAGTATATTTTAAATCAATGAAATGCGTATTGTGTATTTAGGAAGAACGCAATAACAGCATTTTTAGAGTAAGACATTTTTTGCCAATATAATGTGTTACTGTGAATTCTGTAATCTTCATTACGTATATAAAGGGCAAAACAAAACAAAATTCTGAATAGTTTACAACGGAAAGAATCTACATAAAAACTGATTTTACTCAGTTGTGACTTCTCTGCAGATACGGCGTTTTGACTAATGAGGGCAGCTTACTAGTGCTTTGTGTCTTGGATAATGCTGAGGTTCATTATTTTGCACTGTACTAGAATGCAATTATTGCATTGTTCTCTTAATGGATTCTGTCTGTTGGGCAATAAAGTTTATTTGTGTATTATTATTATTTCTTTAAAATGGAAATTGTAAATTTTATTAGTTATCAGAAATATATCATTGTGTACAAATTCTTAAATTTAAAAAATGTAAACAACATATTTCATGTCAAACAGATTTTTTATTATACGTATATATTATAAGCTTTCAAATTTGAAAGAAGTTTGTAAATTCTGATGTGTTAAAAGGGAATGAAATATAGTCGTAAAATTCTTCCCTAAGGTATGCACGTTTGAAAATAAAGATTTTCGGTATGATATTACAAGCAACCGTTCGAGTTTTCTTTAATATGTCAATCACGTCGACATGCGTATGTATATACAAATATTTAAGAAGGAATTTTCTTGTCACAGATACAATATTGATTTGGTATCAAAAAAAGTGCAGTCCACTTGATATGACAAGTGGAACAAACGTCTTCATACAAACACACTGTTTGCTTTCTTCTCCGTCAGTCATCCGGCATTCTTTTAACAGCCACATAAAACTCAGACATATTATGATACCGTGATGCTCTAATGTTAATGTTTGGTTTAAATCTGCTGGATATGCAAGGCGGTATTGTATAATAAAAACGATAACATGTTTTAGTCTAATTTCTTTTGTAATATAGTGTGTATATATGCGATCCGAAGTAGTGCACTCTTACTTACTACAGACGTTTAATTTCATATGGATAAATTTACTTTATCTCCCTGAAAGGGGAGCGCGTATTGCCACAGTTTTACTTACAGCATGCAATTAGGCAATATCAATTTCATCTTTATAGATTATCAGTATTTCTGTTAATCATCCTTTATAACAATTGCATACCACGTCGATACGTTTAAAATAAAAAAATATTCAGTGATTTTTTTCTTGTTCTCAACTTTGATATTAGAGTGAAATTAATTGCTTTAACGTGAGCGGAAATTTGTTTGGAATCCTTTAAAGTGTCATTTTAAAACTAAAATTTATTAAAAAATATTCATTCTATATATTATTTATATAAATAGTAAACATTGTTAAATATACATAAGAATAAAAAAGAATAAATAGGAATACAAAGTGATAAGAAAAAACTACAGGAAAGATGAACAAAACAAAACTATTATTTACTAACAGAGTTAATTTGTTTTAGAAACTCATCACAATGTTCTACTTCTTTTTTAAAATCTTCACAAGTGTTATACTCAAAATTGCGCTTCGTTATATCATTGCTTTTACTGTGTTTACCTGTAGTTGTGATTTTTCCGATGTCCAATAATTATTAATAATGGAAAAACGCTCTGCAGCGGCATTTGTTCCAGGTAAACAAAGAGGAAATTCCACGATCAATTTTAAATCCTGGAAGGGAAGGTGGTTTTCATAAAAATGATTGAAAATTTCAACCCATTTCAAATAAATTAATATGGATTCAGAATTCCTTTGATTTTTTTCTAATGTAACATTCACGTTTTAAATATGAAATTCTATCAAATAAGTTGTTTTCAAGTTTTATTTAGTTGTATTTAAATACTTTTTCATCATGGTCACTGTCGCATCAATATTTTTTCACTGAATAGTGTTTTTTACATTAACCCATTTAAAATTTTTAACTTTCTCAAATTGTTTAGTCCATAATTCTAGATAAGAAACAATGTTAATATAAAAGTTCGTAATTTGTTGTACGAACCAAATTTTTGGTATACTGCCATTTTCAATTAACACAGTATTCAATGTCGGAGGAATAAAAGTTGAGGAAATTCGTTCTTTAAATTTAGATATTAAATCATCTATTTCTTCAGAAATGTCGATAATTGTAGTCTTTTCTACTTCAATTATTTTCAGAGAATTGTGGTATACTGATGATTGGTTGTGAAAAAAGTGAAGCCGTAGCCTCTGATTGTTCATTTAAGAACAGATTTATATTGTTTTTGGACATTTTTCGTAAAAAAGGAAATAAGATTTTATTGGTTTGAATAATGGTAAAACTTCCTCCACTGCAGGAAGTAAAGCTAACCATCTTGTTCTCGATGTGCCTCAAAATCGTTAGTATTCTACTTGAACATCAACACAAAATTGTTTCAGGTTCTCGACTCTTATAATGTAAATAGAAAAGTGGCTATAAATTTTAACAATTATTCCTTCAATATTTATAGGAAGTAAGTCTGCCGCCGTTTGAAGTGAATTATGGATTATACTCGTTGTGTAGCACATCCTACTGCCACAATTGCTCGATTTAATACGGTATGTATACGAGAAAAAACATTATTATTTTCTCATCGATGTACGCCTCCAAATTTTAATTTGTGTTGTCTGCGAGTACGCACTAATTTATTTGTGAGATTGTTTTTTCTCAATATATCAATAATTGAATTCATAACTGTTGCAGATGTTTTTCCGGAAACTGTGCATAGGGTTTTATCACATTTCTAATGACTGCCTCCGTTTTTGTCTCCGTGCACAACGAAAATTTTTCTTCAAAGAAACAATTTAATTAATTTTGATGTATATACAGTGCATGCATCTAAATAATTGGTTGTGGACAAGTGTATGAACAATAAATACTGGTTCAGAAAGTGCAAATCTTCATACTTCTTCGCTAAATTGTGTATATTAAAACAGGCTGCCGCTTCGTTTGATTTTTTATGTTTCTCAGATTGAATGTGTCTTGAAATATCATTTTTTCCACCGTGTGAAATAGAAAATGTCGAATTACACTGAGTGCAATAAACTTCAGTACTAATTTTTTACTTTCTTATACGTAGTATAAGGAAGTATTGTGATGACGAAAATTTTCGACCTCTACCAAAAAAGTGGTTTTAAAAAAAATGTCTGTGTCTTCCTCTCTCTGTGTGTGTGTCTCTGTGTCTCTCTCTGTGTGTGACCACGATAGCGGTCAAACCGCTATAGATATCTATTCCAAATTTTGTATTTAAGTGTATAATCTACCTCTTAAGATTTGATTAGTTTTTCAGTAAAATCGGTAGACCGGAAATAGTAAAAAAATCAAATTTTGCAAATATTTCGTTAATTACTAAGTTTAAACGAATTTATAAAGAATTCAAATGTACTCATAATTAAATTTGAGAAAAATTGCCTTAAAAAAGTTTTTCGAAATGCCTACCGGAAGTAGGTCTTTTACTCTTATCGAAAATCAGTTTTTTGCGAATATCTCGTAAGTCATGCTTTCTAGGCAGATACATTACGAGTATAAAAGTATTTAAAACATAATTTTGAATATCTTTTGTATAAAAGAAATTTCAAAATTCGGACCGGAAGTAACACTTTCACTCTTACCGAATAGCGACTTTTTGCAAATATGTCGTAAATTATGCATTTTGTATATATTTATCAAGAGTACAAAAGTATTTAGAGTTAGATTTGCAATGTCATTTGTATAAATGAAATTTCAAAATTCAGACCGGAAGTAGCACTTTTACTCTTAGTGAGTAGCACTTTTTTTTTATAATATCTTGCAAAGTATGCATTCTATAGAGATTTAATAAGAGAACAGAAGTACTTAAAATAAGATTTTGAATAATCTTTATATAAAAAAATCTTAAAATTCTATAATTTGAAACGCTCATACGTATAAGAAAGTCGTGTGGTGGCCACACCTCATTTTTTTAAAATAAATTTAATTTCCTTTTCTAGATATTCATTAAATTTATATGATCTCTTTTTTGACTGTGTGTGCATGTGTATGGGCGATTGTGATGACTGATTCTGATGATGTGTGTGTGTATAGTGACTGTAAACGTAGGCATGCACGTAGAACGCAAAGACCGCGAATAAAATATAATCGAATATGATAATATTCACATGATATTATGAATTATGTAAATTCGGAACATATTCCGGGACATTTCGCACTTAACCTTCTAGTGCATCTTGTCCACTGCAGTGGACGCCTGGTTTATGCTTTATAACAAATATGAAATAATTGACAAAATGACTTCAAAGTTTACTAGTAGTCTACGTATATATCTATCATTTTATATTGAATAAAGCTGATAACCTTGCAACTAACACACATAACCTAAAAGGCTGCTTCAGTTGTGAAGTGCCTCGTGGTCAACATAGTCGACAATGCGTTTGCAACAATTTCAACCAGAACTTTTTATTGAACCACTAGAAAGAAGGTAAAACATATAAATTCATATAGTTAATAGTATATAAGACAACTAGCATGCGTTATAAATCTGACTTGTCGGACGACATTGTTTACCAAACAAATTTTTATGCTTTCCAAAATAATAAACATTCTTTTGGGCTGACTAAGCACGAACTTCTTTTGTTTTTGGGAAGATATGTAATAATGTCATACATAAAATACCCTCAAACGCGTTTGTACTGTAGTAGTGATCAAGGTTTGAGAATTGATCTGATAGGTAATGCAATATCTATCAATAGAAATGAATCTATTTTGAAATACCTTTATTTTCAAAACAACCTGGAGCTGGATCCAAATGACAATGGTAAATTCAAAGAATTTGCTCATTCTTAGATAAACTTGATGGTAACTTTCTGTCTGCCCCCGAGCCGAAAGAATTTCAATGTATATAAGAATAAATTGTGCCACTAAAAGGTCGACGTAGTATCAAGCAGTATATTCCAAAGAAAACACACAAATGGGGAGTCAAAATTTGGGCCAGAGCTGGAAGGAGTGGGTATATGTATCGCTTTGAAATATACTAGGGAAAAAGAGGAGATAGAGACAAAATAAGCAAATTTGGAGCTTGTGCTGATGTGATCCTTCGTATCTCTCTGATGATATTACGCACAACAATCACAAATTATTTTTCAATAATTTATTTTTTTCAGTTGATCCTTTACAGTATCTAAAGAAAAAGAAAATACGGACAACAGGCAACTTTGAGAAAGAACCGACTTGCCGGTGTTGATAAAGTTTTGAAATCTGATAAAGACATGAAAAAATTGGAAGAGGCTCATCTTGCATTGCTTCTTCGGAAACTGGCGATATAACCACCACAAAATGGATGGATAATAATTCAGTCACATTGCTTCCACATGTGCAGGAATGCAACCTCAAAGCTTTACAAAGCGATGGGACAAAGACACAAAACTGTAGTAAAAGTTGAAAGTCCTTTCTCAGTTCAATTTTACTACAGAAATATGGGTGGTGTAGATTTGTTCAATCAACTTGTAGCCCTATATCCTCTGAGAAGAAGAAATAAGGGCTGGTACATAAGGATATTTATGCATTGCCTTGATGTTGCTATTGTTAACTTGGATATTAGATAAGCGTCAGAAAAATTCCAATCTAGGCCTATTGGAATTTAAAGCAAAGGTTGGCCGAGCACTTAGCAATATGACCACAAATTCAGAAAATAAGCGAGGAAGACGTTTTATCAGACGAGTGAAAAATACAACATGTCAATTCCCATTGATAAAACGAAATGCATGATTTTCTCCAACGAACCAGTAAGATGTAAAGTAGTAATAGACAATAAGCCAATCGAAAAGGTAATGAGCTTCCGTTGTTTGGGAGCGGATACATCAAGTAGCAACAACCTGATAAAAGACATCAAAACATAGATTAATAAAACCTTAACAAAACCAGGTTGCTTAAGATATATCATTTGGAAAAGCAACAATGTGAGCTTATTGATAGTAAGGTGCGAATATATAAATCCTGGGATAGACCGGAGGTATATCCTTAGTTATTGAGACTCGAGCTGACTCAAATAAGACAACGGGCATCCTGAAAACAATAGATATAAAAATCTGCGTGTTAGATTAAGAAATAGCGACATTTAAGATGAGAGATATAGTCAGGTGGGTTAGGAAAAGCAGGAGATATTGGCGTAACCACGTAGATCAGACTGACACACAATGCTAAGTTCTCTGAATATGGAAAACCAGCAAGCAGGCGACCAGTGTGAAGGCCAGCCAAGAGATGAAAGGACAACTGGAGTTTCGTCTCATAGGACAACCAACCAAATTAAGATAGCCTTCGTCATCTTCAGACCGTAAGGTCTTTTCAAAGAAGTCGAAGAAGAAGAAGATGAGGAAATATTTAATTCTATATACGAGGGCGGGTCAATTTTCAACATAGTCTCCTTTGAGCTCTATACAATTTGTCCAACGTTTCTCCAATTTTTTTATCGCTTCCAAAAAAAAGGATTTGTCGAGGTCATCAAAATAGGTATTTGTTTGTGAGATGATTTCATCGTTGGAGTCAAATCTCTTTCAGCCGAGCCATTTCTTCAGGTTTGGAAACAAGAAATAGTCACTCGGGGCTAAATCCGGAGAATAGGGCGGATGAGGGAGCAATAATTCTTAGCCTAATTTATGGATTTTAGCCATGGAAATTGCACATGTGTGCATCCTTGCATTGTCCTGGTGGAAGATAAATTTTTTCTTAGCCAAATGCGGTAGTTTTTTTTCAAATCCTCATTAAGTCGACTCAATAAGTTGGCATAATATTCGCCATTAATTGTTTTACCCTTTTGAAGGTAGTCAATGTGGATTATACCGCGTGCATCCCAAAAAACGGTCGCCATGACTTTATTGGCTGACAAATCCACCTTGGCCTTCTTTGGCGCCGATTCACCCCGAGAAACCCACTGTTTTGACTGCTCCTTTGTCTCTGGTGTGTTGTGGTGGATCCACGTTTCGTCCACGGTTACGAAACGGCGGAAAAACTCGTCCATATTGCGGTTAAACAATGCCAAACACTCCTGCGAAGTTGTCACACGATTGCGTTTGCGGTCGCATGTGAGCAAACATGGCACCCATCTTGCGGAAAGTTTTCTCATACACAAGCGATCATTCAAAATTGAAACCACTAAGCCATGTGATATGCCTACGGCTCCCACAATCTCTCGCACTTTCAATCTCCGATTGTCCAACACCATATTGTGAATTTGTTTAATTGTTTCATGTGTAGAGACGTCAACTGGGCGTCCAGAAAGTTCGGCATCTTCCGTGCTTGTACGGCCATATCGAAATTCAGTAAACCACCTTTTTACCATTGAAATTGATAGTGCAGAGTTCCCATAGTATTTATCAAGCTTAGCCTTGGTTTGAGTGATTGTTTCTTTCCACAAAAAATAATGCTTAATGAGCACACGAAATTCACATTTTTCCATTTTCTCCTCAAATCACGCTGTAGTCTGTTATCAATGGCTATCAAACTCAAACTAAATGTCGCAGCTCGTTCAAATTTTGACAGGAGTCAACTGACAGATGTCTGTTGACAGGAGCAGTGTTGCCCTTTCAGGTAAGAGACGGGAAATTCAAAAAGTCACGGACATATTCACCCACCCCCATATATATAAAAACATAGACTGTTTTGTTCTGCTATAAATATAATTTAAAATAAATTGATACTCTTTGAAAATTATTGGACAAATTGTTTACTTAATAGTTAAATGATATGAAATGAAACGCAGTCTCAAAAAATGTAAAGTTTTTGCAAATAAATAAAGAGACTTTATGCATTTACTGATCGCGCTATGCTGCTATATTGTCTTGGTTAAAAACGGAGTGCCGGCAAATTTAAAATCATTGCTTAACTGTGAACTGAATATTGTTCATTGTGCCGTTGAAATGATCCACGTACTAGAGGATTATTGTCTACATCGTTCGACTATATTAAAGTGGTAAAAGAGAACATATTAGAGTTGTTTTCTTTGCCTATCTTATACTTCGATGAATAGATGATATTTTTCATAATGACGCAAGATATTCTTATAGTTTAAAGATGGAACATGATGTTAAAAGTATAACTGAAAAGTGACGACGTGTCATGTAAAGCAGAAAACTATATCTGATTACCACAAAATATCCGTTCTTGACCACTATCTTTATCATGAAAGGAACTGTAATGCTAGAAGGAGAAAATATAGTCATTATAAAGTGTTACATTAAGGAATGCAAAATTCAACAAAGTGTCTCTCACATTGTAACCTTCAATCCGATTAGGTAGTCAACACAGATAAAAAGAAAAGAAATGCATGGCATGTAAGTGACAATGCAAGTAAAGAAGCTTTGTAATATGGAATAACTCATTAACGGACATGGTTATATTACAGGTAGTTCGTAGGCTAAGTTGAACATTTCTAATAGTGATATTAAGTGTGGCTGACTTTGCAAACATTTAGTATGGTCTATATTCGATAACATCTTAAAAAATGAGGTGTGGCCACCACACGACTTTCTTATACGTATGAGCGTTTCAAACTATGCAATTTTAAGAATGTTTTTATACAAAACTTATTCAAAATCCTATTCTAAGTACTTTTATTCTCTTAATAAATCGCTATAGAATGCATACTTTGCAAGATATTCGAAAAAAAGTGCTACTCGCTAAGAGTAAAAGTGCTACTTCCGGTCCGAATTTTGAAATTTCATGTATACAAAAAATATTGCAAATATAACTCTAAATACTTTTGTACTCTTAATAAATATATATAGAATGCATAATTTACGACATATTTGCCAAAAATCGTTATTCGGTAAGAGTAAAAGTGTTACTTCCAGTCTGAATTTTGAAATCTTTTTTATACAAAAGATATTGAAAACTATGTTTTAAATACTTTTATATACGTAACGTACCTGTCTAAAAAGCTTGACTTGCGAAATATTCGCAAAAACCGATTTTCGATAAGAGTAAACGACATACTTCCGGTAGGAATTTCGAAAAACTTTTTAAATAAAATTGTTCTCAATTTTAATTTTAAGTACATATGAATTCTTTATAAATTTGTATAAACTTAGTATTTGACGAAATATTGGCAAAATTCGATTTTTTCACCGAAGTAAACTGCTACTTCCGGTCTGCCGATTTTACTGAAAAACTAATCAGATCTCAAGAGGGAGATTATACACATAAATACAAAATTTGGAATTGATATCTCCAGCGGTTTGACCGCTATCGTGGTCACAGACAGACAGACAGACAGACAGACAGACAGACAGACAGACAGACAGACACACACAGAGACATTTTTTAAAAACCACTTTTTTGGTATCAGGGGACCTCAAAACGTGGACATCTGCAAAAATCTCGAGGTCGAAAATTTTCATCATCACAATACTTCCTTATACTACGTATAAGAAAGTAAAAAGAATATTCTGGAAATAAAAGCCTTCGGAAAATATTAAATATGTTTCGAACTCGAACTAAAGGTAATGAACACATAACAAAACAGATAATGAGATAACCTACTATGGATCTAAGAAGCAACGGAATCATATATCACTGAGAAGAAATCGAATGAGATTCGATAATAATTAACGGAAGTTAGATACACTCTGCACAAAAATTATCGCAACACCTATTTATTTCTAGAACATGTTATTTTTGAACATCAAAACTATTGCACTTATTGCAGGTTCTGGAAAAGCATAGTTAGTTATTTATACCACAAAGGAGGTAAATAGCTTTTACCAGTCGAGGATGATTTTGCGCCCGAGCGGAACAAGGACTGGCAAATAATTTCGAGATTGGTCGAGATACTTACCTCCTGTGTTGTGTATAACGTTTTATCTGCTCTCAGAGCAACTATGGCTCACGAAATAAAAAATCCGGTTTGACATTTTTTGATCAAATTATTTTGACAGTGACAGTTACCTTTTTTTTTGAAGTAACGAATTAGATCACTTACCATCCGTTCTCAACAGCAACTAGGACTTTTGCGGTAAAATCAACTTACTGGCTTGAAAAAAATTTAACAATAGGCTACTTACCATAGGGGAGCAGATAAAGTTAGTTAACAGCACTACAGCACTAGCCAACCCATCTAATACAGAAAATAACAAACTAATTATTCCAAATTGCAAAGTTATAAACGCAGATATAAAATGACACTATCTTATATTTCCACCTTTATGTTAACTTACAATTTCCATCCACCTTGGCATGAGATCTGAAACATACTCTTGAGAAAGAATTTCCTATATTTGTAAAAGTACAGCTTTGAGTTTTTGCAGGTGTCGGTGTCGTTTTAAAACTTGTTCTAGGTGGTTCCAGATATGGTCGATGGGGATATGAGCAAAATACGCTAGTATTGTCAATTAAACGTCCTGCAAATAATGCTACACAAATATTGGGATGTGCTGTAGTGCATTATCATACATAAACATGCAATTTCCTCCACTAAAGTACCCCTAAGGTAAGATGTTGGCAACATATCTATCTGCTGTTACTTGAGTCTCGAGTAAGGGTAACAACAGTATATGGTCTAGCAGAGAGATACCTTTCCAAACACATATCTTTCACCAAAAGAGCTACGTCAAAGGAAGTTACAGACAGAGTAACGTTCATAAATTAAACCTCGACTCATCAGAAAAGATGACATTGACGAATGGCGCATGTCCAAATCGGCGAGTTCAAGTACGAACTGTAATCGTGCTATCCTGTGATCTCCGATGAGAAATGGACCTTGAGCAGGAACAGGAGTTATCTCATCTCATCGAAGAAGGTTGTGGATAGTTTGTACAGAAAATTGTTATCTCGTGGGGTAGCAACTAGTTTTGCGACCTTACCAAGGTCATCTTTTATAGACTCCAATGTCTACAAATCTTACCTCTGCTCTATTTACATTTGATGGCAGTATTCCTATAAATCCATCTACATACCGCATGCTACGGCCATCTACCAGGACGGTGATACATTGTACGATTTCTTCATGATGTGTGAAGTCTTACGCTGCTAAATGTTCATAACGACGGTTTAATCAAATAACCAACATTAAGTTAATGCTGGACTACTGCACTTTTTCTACAGTGAAAAGATTTTTTTTTTTTGATATTTTGTTTAGATATCAGTCTGACAACGTCAAAAAGTTCCTGTTATCAAATTAATAAAAGACAGTAAATTCAAATTGTCATAGATTAATAATATTCAGGTGTTGCCATATTAATATTATGCGGAATGTATTAATCAACGACAAATGTCAATCGAATATTAGTATATTATTCAACAAGCGTGTAATGATGGCTATTACCCACGAAGATGGAATTGCAACACGAGCCGTCAGGCGAGTGTTGTAACATCTGAGTGGGTAATAGCCATTATACGCGAGTTAAATACTATACTTTATCCACAACTTAAATGTTGTTCAAAAAATACGAAAGATAAAGAACAATATTTCTTTCTACAAATACTGTCAGAAGTTGACATTTTGACACGGCAAACAAAAAATGCGATTTATGTATACCGCATATTCACAACTATATATGTTTGTTCAAAAATACAAAAGATAAGAGATAAAGGAACAACATTATTTATTAATAGTGACGTTTCTAATACACAAAAAATTAATTTTTATAATAATTATTAATCGTTACATTACAGTTGCTTAAATTCATATATAATATAAGTATATTTATGAAATGTCAAATTTGACACAACGGTGGAGTAATAAATATTATTCCATCGAAGTGTCATTATTATTCAACAGTATTTAGTAATGCATGGCATTACTTGATAGAAATCGCGTATTTAATACATATATTACTTAATAGTTGTGGATAAACTTATTTATCTTTTATGATATGTATTGGGGTAAAAGTGGTTTTTAAGTAATAATTTATTGAATTTACCTTTACCTTGCCATGCATTCCACTACAACTCCAAAAAAGGTGTTTTATATCTCATAATTGCCTCCATATTGCAGTGATCTTGAGTTTAAAATTAAGTTGTAAATAAGTTTTCTCCTGATCACTTTTAGATTTAATATTAATTAAAATACTATTTTATTTATTTTGTAAAAGTTATGAACAAAATCAAGATATCCATCTTGTATATAAATATTTATTAAGTTAGGATTTCAGCAAATCTCAATTAAATTAATTAAAATAATATAAGAATGTTATTACAATTTTTATTCAAGAAATTAATATCAGAATAAACCTTGTGTAGCAAGTAAATATTTATAACAAAGTGCATTCCGTAACTTTAGTGTAAAAAGATATGATGTCCGAGACCGTTCGATGGATAGGCCCGTAGTAATAATATACCGGGTCGTCCAAAAGTCTGGATTCACGTGGATTTTGAGTAAACTATTCACTTTTTTGGAAAACTGAATTCTGTATCTTGAATGGGAATAAAATTGCAACTCAATAGTATTTTTTATTTCAAAAAAATTGTTTATAATTTTGAGATAAAGTTAATAACAATGTTTTTTTAAATGGAAACCTACCGTGATTTTTATTTCAGAGAGAGTACTTTCGATAAGAATTGCATTGGCATAGAAATTTTGGCTATAAACCTTACGATTATTGTTTAAATTAATATTAAATTTTCGATCCGAACACTCGTTCGCGCTTGTTCGGAAAATACACGAATGTGTCTTCTCTTACCACGTTTCCAACTGTAGGCATGGGTCCACCCCCTAATAAAGCATTCTATTGAAGGCGTTACGTTTATCTTGAATGAAAGCATTTTTTTTTATAAAATGGAGATCTACCGCGATTACGATATTTAAACGTTATGAGAAAGTACAACGTAGTTAATAAAAATTAGATCCGAAACGTAATTGGCAAACGTAAGGAAAGAAGCGTAAAAATTAGTAAATATCTCAGAATAAAATATTAGATTAATGATTAAAAACGCAACGTCATAGTTTTCGGCGTCCTAATTAGACATCAATCCACGGAACTGCGGATGTGCAGTTTCTCTTTCACTATGTCAATTTAAATAACAGCAGTGTCAAGAAGACGAAAAATAAAAATACCAATTACCACAAAAATCCCTCAATCGATGAAATCAGTTTTTCTTTTAATTAAAAAACGCCATAAGATTGGCAAATTGCAAAGCGAGTTATTTTAAACAATGAGTGCCTCAAGTTCTATAAAATGATTTTTTATAATAATATAAAAAAACCATTTTATAAGACCTTAAGGCACACATTTTTAAAAATGATTTGTGACCACTCGTTTTTTAAACTTTTTTTATACTAATTTTTCTTACTTTAGTAATAAGCAAAAATTTTTCTTACTGAATGCGAATTTGATTTTAAAAATATTTTACAGATATTTTTATTTATTAAAAAATGGGGTAATACAGGAAAATAACAAACACAAAATATAAATAAAAATTGTAATTAAAATTTCGTGTAAAAAAATACTCCTAATATAAAATTAAAACAAACAAAACAATGAAATTAAACTAGATATTACCAAAATCATATTAAATGTTCAAAATGTTCGCCATTAACTTCCTGGCAGAATCCAACTCGATGAACTACACCTTGGACAGCATTATTCAACATTTCCTGAGGTATATTCGCCATGGTCTCTTCAATTCTCTCTCTCAGATCCTCTAGATTTCTTGGTCTACTTTTATAGACCAAACCTTTTACGTATCCCCATAAAAAGAAATCTAATGGGGTGAGATCTGGAGATCGTGGTGGCCATTCCACGGCTCCCCTCCTTCCAATCCACCTTTCGGGAAAGATTTCATTTAGGTAATTTCTTACAGCAATACCAAAATGAGGCGGTGCACCATCTTGCTGGAACCAAACTTGATTCGGAATTGCATTTCGTAATATTCTTCGAATCGCTGGAATTATCTGGTTCCTTAGCAAATCCAAATACAATACAGCAGTTAAGTTGCCCTGGATGAAGAAAGGACCAATAATTGTCCCATTAACAATACCTGCCCATACATTAAGTTTCTCGGGATGTTGGGTATGGTGCTCCTGCATCCAGTGGGGGTTCTCCAGCGCCCAATATCGACAATTGTGACGATTGACTATTCCATTTAGGCAGAATGTTGCTTCGTCCGAAAATATGATGTTATTTGTAAAATTCAAATTTTGTTCTTGCTGGAAGAATAACCATTCACAGAATTGGAGGCGACGATCGTAATCTTCTGCGGTCAGCTCTTGCTGAAGTTGCAGTTTATATGGTTTGGCACTTTGGTTTTTCAATATCCTCTTGACAGAAGTGGCACTTACATCATAATCTAGTGCCAACTGCTCGGTTGAAATGATTGGCTCCTCAATAATCCTTTCCATTACAAGCTGTGCGACATGGTCGTTCGTTGCTGTCTTGGTTCTGCCAGATCTTGGGAGACTCTTGACGGTTCCGTTTTCAAAAAATCTTCTGTATGTTTTTGCAACAGTCGATTTTGAAATTGGGTTTCGCTCGGGGTGAAGTTGATTGAAGAGATCACAAGCTTCTTGATGTGATCGCTTTTTGTCGCCGTATCCCACCATAATTAGAATTTCTATCCGTTCTCTCTCTACCAGTTCCATATTTACGCAAATTGTTCAAAATCACAGATCACAAAAATAATAGATAAAGTCAATACCAAAACAACACAATTAACAACAAACAAAACGTTCAAGAAAACAGAAAATAAAAATTCAAATTCGCTCCGTAAACGTACACTAGTAATACCAAAAACAGAATGAGATAAGATTTGGACCTTCCAAGTGTCTAAAAACGGAAAAAGACCATAAAATTATTTTTTATTAAACTACGTTGTACTTTCTCATAACGTTTAAATATCGTAATCGCGGTAGATCCCCATTTTATAAAAAAAAAATGCTTTCATTCAAGATAAACGTAACGCCTTCAATAGAATGCTTTATTAGGGGGTGGACCCATGCCTACAGTTGGAAACGTGGTAAGAGAAGACACGTTCGTGTATTTTCCGAACAAGCGCGAACGAGTGTTCGGATCGAAAATTTAATATTAATTTAAACAATAATCGTAAGGTTTATAGCCAAAATTTCTATGCCAATGCAATTCTTATCGAAAGTACTCTCTCTGAAATAAAAATCACGGTAGGTTTCCATTTAAAAAAACATTGTTATTAACTTTATCTCAAAATTATAAACAATTTTTTTGAAATAAAAAATACTATTGAGTTGCAATTTTATTCCCATTCAAGATACAGAATTCAGTTTTCCAAAAAAGTGAATAGTTTACTCAAAATCCACGTGAATCCAGACTTTTGGACGACCCTGTATATGTATTCGCAAGATGCTATTAACAATTATAAACGTGATACAACAATGGCAATAAGTACTTAGATTTTATATTTGAAATAACGTAATAATTATTAGGTACTCACCGTGTTGTAAATTACAGGGAAATAATTTTACTATTTGTCACATTCATATTTCACTATTTGTCACATTAATATATCTATAAAGTTTTGTACATTATAATTGATGTAAACACGTCAACATTTAAATAGATATTTGTTTACATTTTCAAGTGAGTGATGTGTAACTTGACAGCAAGAGGCGGTAATGTAGCATTTTAAGAAGTGGAATGAGAGTCGGTTCAGAGCATGACCGAGTTTTTTCTTAAAATAATGTTAATATAAGGGCGGGATATCATAATTAAAAGCAGATTCTGAACAGCAGGTGAAAATCGCTCTAAATACTAAACATAGGTGTCTGTATCAACAAATAAAAATTCGAACTTGTAAAATTTTAAAAGAATTATTTTAAAAGGGAATAATTTTAATAAATTTGAATTTGTAAATTTTTCAAAAGAATTACTTGAAGGGAAATATTTTAAGAGAGATTAAAGAAGGACTTAAAACATTTTTTGACAATATTAAACTTATTGGATTTTAACCGTCTTCATACATTTATTTGAATTCAAATTGATAATTCTCGTAATAAATGAATGTATTTCACATGCAATTGGTAGCGAGATAAATAATACTAGAGAACCACAATGTTTTTATTCTAAGACGCGATGGTCTAACACTACGCGTTACGGTAAAACATTTTGGAATTTGCAATAGTTTTTGTTTTATGTAAAATAAAAGATGTTTTTCTGTGATGGGAAAAAAGTTTGACATTTTATCTTTCTTGACAGGTAACAAAATGTCACTTTTTCCCGGTTAAATTGACAGATATTTGAATACTTTACAGGTTTCCTTAGCAACGCAGGTGTAATATCGCTTCAAATGACACATCGATTGATTTTCTGACTTTAATATATAGTATTAACGTGTTTTTTTTTCAATATTGAATCGTCGTTTTTCTCATCACAGAAAAAAATAGTGTATTATACACGGGAAAAAAATTAGATTTTAGCTCTCGGTATTGTATTATGTTAAACATTACCTCGAGCTAAAATCTAATACTTTTTTCCCTTGTATAATAAATAACTATATTTTAATTTTGTGTATAAATACAGACAAGTTATGTTTGCATATATAATAGTAATAATAATAATAATAATAATAATAATATTTATTAAATTGCCCAACAGGTCACCCCAATACAGACAATATAAACAAATCAAAAAGATAATACATATGTGAAAATTGACAACAACAAACATTAAAATATATACAACTAATGAAAAATATCATCAGCAAGGCTATTGAAGTTCCCGGCAGAATGCACCATAGGAGCCCTGAGCAGAATATTTGTTCTGGCAGTGGGAAGCAGAAGCGTTTCACTCACCCTTGAGCATTAACGAGGTACTCGAAAGCCAACTTCTGCTAACAAATCCGGAGAGTTTATCTTAAACAGAATGATATTTTTTACAAAATCAGCGCTAATTTAGTGTCGCTTTGCTTCAAGCTACGCAACCTCAAGTCGATCCAGGAGCAACTCATAGTCAAACCCACGAGGAGGGTAAGATATATTCCAAGTTGCTAACAACCAGTGCATAATAAAGTGACTTGAGTGTAACTATGTTGTCAAAATCTCTGCAGGTGCGGATAATGAAACCCTATGCTCGAAATGCTGACGCTGTGATCGGCGAAGGTAAACCTTAAAATGTAACTCCGAGATCTTTGACATGCATTTTGCGGTTAATTGCGATGTTGTCAATAGAATAATTCTTGCAAAATCTACTGGGTTTTCTGGTAAACGAAACAAAACAACATTTGTCGATGTTCAACTTCAATTTATCAATGTGTGACTCGGTCCAAGTTCCCCTGAAGAAAGGCAGCATCCTGAGCCCCATCAATACGATGAAAATTTTTTAAATCATCCGCATAAGCCAAAACATTACAATCGATTAAAGTTATCAAATCATTTAAAGATGTTAAATATTAAGGGTCCAAGATTGGATTCCTGGGGAACTCCAGAGGTAGAAACATACAACCCTGACTTGTAGCCATTATAGTAAACGAAATTACTTCTTTCAGCAAGGTAAGAACCAAGAAGTGTTAAGCCTGAGATAATGTGGCGAGATTCGTAGTGGTAGACCTCTTGGACATAAAACCATGTTGGCACGGCGACAAAAATGATTTGATACTGCTTTATATACAGGTTTGGCCTACGATTATCTTTCATGCGGCTTTCCGTATGTAACACGAAAGGAATTGCCAAACCGTACCTACCTAACAGATATACGTATGCGAGCCGACAAGTAGACCTTCAGTGAAACCATATTAAATTCAATCAAAAAAATAATAAATCTCAAGGAATTCTTATAATATTAACTTAAGATACTTTTTTAAGAATATTACGAATGGGAATAGCACCTAAAAATGAAGATAACAACCCCTGCAACATGCACACATGTATTATATTGGAATCTTATGATCGTATCGGCCTGTCGCGTAGCGTTGAACAGTACTTGCCTGCATGTGTATAAATACTGGCAACAACGTTCGTTTCAATACACGGACTTTTAGCGTGCATTTAAGGTAAAAACAGACCGAACCTGTATGTTCATATAGTATAGCCTCATACACCTTGGCAAAGTTTGGTAGGATTGATATTGGTCTATAATTATTAATATTGGTTTTATCTCCCTTTTTGTGTATAGGACATATACAAGCTACCTTCCAGGACTGAGGAAAGACAGATGTCTGCAGAGATAAATTAAGTATTCTGCAAAGAGGCTAAGCAAAAATAGACGCACTATCACGAAGCAGGAAGCTAGGAATATTATCATGTCCGGAGGTAAAGCTATTCTTTGATTTCTTCAGCTGTTTCAGTACATCATCATATGCAATTCTCCCAATATTCAATGACGGCAAGTCCGAATGCATATCTCGAATGTCACAACTTCCAGCGTCATCAGAGAAAACAGGCGCAAAAGCATCAACAATTCGCCGAGGGGGATATGTAGGAAGGTCAGAAGTATAATTTTGTTTACGCATTTTCCCTTTGTAGAATATTTTTCTTTTGTGTGAAAACTGTGTATAAGAGTTTTGGAAATTGATGAATTTGATCAACTTTATGAAGAGTTGAGGTAGTTTAATTGTTTTTTTCATTATTTATATTTTGTATAAAGTGTTGAATAATTTTTGATTTGGTGACTTATGCTGGAGATATAACGAGGTTGATAATTTTTGTTTATTTATTTTAGTAATGAATATATATTCATAATTTATATTTCTTTTGTGTGTGCTGTGCATTGAGGTTTGACGTGTTGGGGAAGTGGTCAGGGATGTGTACAATTAGTTAAATATTAACTCGTAGTATGGAGCCTTGATTAATCCTGATAACACGAATTTGTTTTGGGGATACTGTTTAGGAGCAAGAAAAAGCGCCGGGCAGTATTAATGTCAAGGCAGAGTCAATACTTTGAAGCACAATTGAAGCATGTAATATATGTTTTATATATATGACATTAGAGCTGGACACGTTCTTGTGTACGTTAGGGGTGTGTCCAACAAGTCAAAAGACGAACTCGTAGAACGGAACCATGATTGACCGATTTACGTGAATTTGTTTTGGAGATACTGTTTGGGAGCGAGAAAAGGCGCTGGGCAGTATTAATGTCAAAACAGAGTCAATTTCTAATGTGTATATTATCATAACCGCTGGAGTTTATTATTTTTTATTATCCAGTATAAGCCACGACATTTAATAAAATTTTGACTTGTTGATTGCTTTAGTATAGGTATTTATAAATAAACCTAATACAAGTGTGTTTGGTAGAATGCTGTTACGCCTTATTTATTATTCTTGCTGAGCTCCGCATTATCTTGGCATTGTGCAATGTGTATGATACCTTAATTCTTATTTCTTTTGACCGTGCCTGTATGTTTGACAATTACTAAGACATGGCCTACGTTTATTGTCTGAATACACTTCATTTTCTTTGAGCTAGATTTACTGAAGTTTAATTCTAGGTCCCTACTTGCACTCAGACGTCTAAAACGCCTGTATTTTGAGGTTACTTAAGACTACGCTTTATAAGGCGTGTTTTCCGTGCTCGTAAAACCTATGTTATGCTGACCTACCTGTTCCTACTGTTTGTTCTAATTTTCGGATGCACACTTTAATGGGTTCAACGACATTTTGAGTTTTCAGGTTACGATATCTGTGAATTCCCATATGTAATCATCTTTAGTTTTATTGTGCTACCATGCAGCCTTGCTGTGAAGGAGGTTATTGTACTGGGATGCTTTTCAGCACGTTTGTTTACATGTGTCCACTGCATCATGTATTGTAGCAGTCGAAAACTTTCTTGGGCTCTCTTGACTGTTTATGCTTGCTAACAAAAAGGGGGGCGTATTTGTAATTGGAAGTGCAACTAGACACTGTGCATACTTATTTCCTTCCTTCACGGACATGCTCCTGTTGTTAACAGAGGGGTTTTCCACGGGGATCTCATCTTGGGACTCTTTGTCGTGCATAACCTTTGGGTCATATCGCCGTCTCTGCGTTGGTTTGTTGCCTGTAATTACGCTTTTGATCGGGAAATTCCCGTCGCTAAGTCGTGGGCATTATCTGATGCTAATTAGTTTATTTAGCTGAGTGTTGTTCGCACATAATGTGTATTTAGCTCGAGAGGTGTTTGTTTACCTGTTCCGAGCTTGGTTACCTGTCAAGGCGAACGCGGCGTTGTTGGACAGTTTGCATAATACCAACTCCCAAGACGTGAAATTACTCCTATCGCTATATCTAATTATACAATCTTGCGTATGTTGTAGGTGTATTTCGAATGTAATTTGTTATTATTTTGAGCTCAGAAGATGGTTGTGTTTAATTTTAAAGGTCACGTTATTGATGGATTCTATTGCAGAATAGTTTTGTGTTCGTTAGAATAAATTGAATTTTCCCGCTTTCTATTCTGAGCCATTTCCGTGATTCGTTATGCTTGAAGCGTGCGTGTTGGCTGTCGCGCATTAGTCAGGGGGATGCACGTTTTCTGGCTTCACTTTTCAAGTCGATCTTGCATAAAGAACAATAGTACAGAACTACTTATTTTCTTTTAGTAATTTTATTAGTATGTCTAGTAGATATTACGCTTAGGCGGCTTTGATTAAATAAGTAGTGAATGTCGATACCTTAGTATAGGTGAATTTTCGTAAGTTTTACCGTATTTATCGCTTTTCGAATTTGCGAAGTTCCACGTGCTGGGCTCCTGAATTTAATTTTGTGCTTTTGTGTGACTTTTGAAGTCGGTTTCGTTGATCTCCAATAATCTGGGGTAAGTTGAGTAAATCTTGTGTTAATCTTCGGAGTTTTATCTCTGTTTTCTTTCTTTTCTAATTCAATAGGATTTTTGGGTACGGGGCTAAGCCTTCAGTAGATATACGCTGACATGGCGGCCGTACATTTCCGTTAAGGATCATAGTGACTACCATAGTCGATCTATTAGTTGTACCTTCCCATCCTTCTCAGTGGCTTTTGGTGGAATTTCTCCTGCCGCCAGATAAGCGCCGTGGAAACCTTGTCCAGCTAGGGAGTCTTCCCCCGCACCGTCGCCAGATAAGTACAACTACATACATAATTTACGACGTGTAACTCGACTAATTTGTCGATATTTTGTGCCAGTGAGCTGGACATTTTATTTATTTTTTTTGTTCTAAGACTATTTGCTGGTTTTAAGTTATCTATTGCACCACTTAATCATATGCGAGGTCACATTTATTTCTAATTAAAAAAAATACTGTTTAAATTGTAAATTGTTATTGCAGTACACAGAGTGACCCTAATTAAGAGTTGATTAGGGCTCTCGTTGATGTTTTTTGTAACTTCAAGAGGGATGACTTAGAATGTTTTTTAAATTCCTAGATAATTCATTGCCGTTAAATCATTATCTTTTCATGTATGTTCTTTCCTTTGCTAATTTTTGAGCTAATTAAAATTATATATGCAAATGTAAATTCTATACCGTAAGCTCAGTAGATTCTCTTGATATAAATACTAATTTTTCCTACGCTTAGAGCTACTAGAGTGTGTGAAGTTAGCCCCCCTTTTTTCGAATATCGGAAATCTGACGGTTGTTCCAGGTTGTTCTAGGTTTGTTCTAAATTGTTCCAAAGTATTTCAAAAAAAAAGTCAAAATTGGCCGAGATAATTGAAAAAAACGACTTTTTCACCCAGCCCCCCTTTTTTCGAAAATTGAAATTCTAAAGGTTGTTCCAGGTTGTTCTAGTTGTTCTAAACATTGTTCCAAAGAATCTCGAAAAAAAATTCAAAATTGGCCGAGATAATCGGAAAAAACGAGTTTTTGCCAGCCCCCCTTTTCTTGAAAATTGTGATTCTGATGATTGTTCTAGGTTGCTCTAGGTGTGTTCTAAATTGTTCCAAAGTATTTCATAGAAAAAATCAAAATCAGACGAGAAAATGGGAAAAAACGAAAGCCAAAAGTATGAAGTCGGACCCAGTTTTTGCAAAAATTAAAATTTTGACGGTTGTTCCAGGTTGTTCTAGATTTGTTCTAAACATTATTCTTATACATCAGAACCGTATCTCTTATATTTCAAAAGATATTGCAAAAAAACGTTTTTAAAAAAGTGTGAAGTTAGCCCCCCCTTTTTTCGAAAATCTAACTTCTGACGGTTGTTCCAGGTTGCTCTAGGTGTGTTCTCAATTGTTCCAAAGTATTTCAAAAAATAAATCATAATTGGCCGAAAAACGGCAAAAAACTTTTTTTTTCTGGAGGCCCTTTTTTCGAAAATCGAAATTCTGACGGTTGTTCTAAGTTTGTTTTAAATTGTTCCAAAGGATTTCAAAGAAAAAATCATAATTGGCCGAGATAATAGAAAAAAACGATTTTCCCACGGACCTCCTTTTTGCGAAAATTGAAATTCTGAGGGTTGTTCTAGGTTGTTCTAGATTTGTTCTAAACATTATTCTTATACATCAGAACCGTATCTCTTATATTTCAAAAGATATTGCAAAAAAACGTTTTTAAAAAAGTGTGAAGTTAGCCCCCCTTTTTTCGAAAATCTAACTTCTGACGGTTGTTCCAGGTTGCTCTAGGTGTGTTCTCAATTGTTCCAAAGTATTTCAAAAAATAAATCATAATTGGCCGAAAAAACAGCAAAAAACTTTTTTTTTCTGGCGGCCCTTTTTTCGAAAATCGAAATTCTGACGGTTGTTCTGGGTTGTTCTAAGTTTGTTTTAAATTGTTCCAAAGGATTTCCAAGAAAAAATCATAATTGGCCGAGATAATAGAAAAAAACGATTTTCCCACGGACCCCCTTTTTTCGAAAATTGAAATTCTGAAGGTTGTTCCAGGTTGTTCTAGATTTGTTCTAAACATTATTCCTATACATCAGAACAGAATCTCTTATATTTCAAAAGATATTGCAAGAAAACGTTTTAAAAAAAGTGTGAAGTTGGCCCCCCTTTTTTCGAAAATCTAACTTCTGACGGTTGTTCCAAGTTGCTCTAGGTGTGTTCTCAATTGTTCCAAAGTATTTCAAAAAATAAATCATAATTGGCCGAAAAAACAGCAAAAGACTTTTTTTTTCTGGCGGCCCTTTTTTCGAAAATCGAAATTCTGACGGTTGTTCTAGATTGTTCTACGTTCGTTTTAAATTGTTCCAAAGGATTTCAAAGAAAAAATCATAATTGGCCAAGATAATAGGTAAAACGATTTTACCTATTATCTATATTTTAAAATGAATAATAATACTCATTTGTGATTCAGAAAAAACTACTGTACAAGCAGTAAATATACATATATTTTCCCAAGTAATATAATTCATTTGTTTGAAAACAATATTGTTACTAAATGCTGATGCTCCTAACATAAAATAATATTAGAACAGTGACGTTGGTTACATTATTAATGTAGATTAAAAACTACCTCATAAACATATTGAGAATGATTATACCTTGCTCATAAAAAGATTAGTGTTATTTGATAACATTGACATAAATAATATTTTTTTTTATCAATTTGGTATTGTTAAACAGCAGCCTTTCCCAAATCGGCTACTCTTTGACGGATATACTATCTTATATTATCTAAATAGGTACCTATATAATATTTTTTCCAAATAAAGTAATAGTAGCCTTTCAATCGTTTTAGTGAGAAAATTAGACAGCATATTTCAACATGTTTATGAAGAGGGGCTACAAAAAATAAGCATACTTGATAGGAATGTCTACACGTGCTTGCATTCCCGGAGCAAAAACCATGCAAAAAAAAGTGGCTCGCCTAGACCACGGGTAGACAAAATAAGTCGCTGTGCGACAAAACAACGTTGTAGGGGTTTACTATAATTAAAATTTTGAAACTTTAAAATCAATGTTTTATTTTTATTATTATTGGACAAAATAAAATAACAAAGGGAGCCTGATAGACTTCCCTATTTTGTTTGATTTTAGTTGGGTACCCATATCCAGGGCTTTTTTTTTTTTGAAATACATTGAAACTGTAAGAATTTCGATTTTTAAGAAAAGGGGACTGGGGAAACATATCGTTTTTTCATAACCGGTTTTGACTTTTTCTTTGAAATAGTTCATCAGCATTTGGTAACAATATCGTTTTGTAATAAATGAACATTATATTTCTTGCGAAAATATATATTTATTGCTATATTAGATGATTATTTATTTAAATAGAACTGCATCATACAAAAACTTCCTTCAACACAGTAATGTTCGGAAAGTGCATTCCGCCCATTGTAAAATCGTTTTTTCCTATTATCTCCGCCAATTATGATTTTTTCTTTGAAATACTTTGGAACAATTGAGAAGAAACCTAGAACAACCTGGAACAACCGTCGAATTTAGATTTTCGAAAAGAAGGGGGCTAACTTCACACTTTTGGATAGTTCTTTTTTGCAATATCTTTTGATATATAAGAGATACGGTTCTGAAGTACATATTAGAATAATGTTTAGAACAAATCTAGAACAATCTGGAACAACCATCAGAATTTAAATTTTCGCAAAAAGGTGGTCGTGAGAAAATCGTTTTTTTCTATTATATTGGCCAATTATGATTTTTTCTTTGAAATCCTTTGGAACAATTTAAAATGAACTTAGAACAACCTAGAACAACCGTCAGAATTTCGATTTTCGAAAAAAAAGCCGCCAAAAAAGAAAAGTTTTTTGCCGTTTTTTCGGCCAATTATGATTTATTTTTTGAAATACTTTGGAACAATTGAGAACACACTTAGAGCAACCTGGAACCACCGTCAGAAGTTAGATTTTCGAAAAAAGGGGGGCTAACTTCACACTTTTTTAAAAAACGTTTTTTTGCAATATCTTTTGAAATATAAGAGATACTGTTCTGATGTATAAGAATAATGTTTAGAACAAATCTAGAACAACCTGGAACAACCTTCAGAATTTCAATTTTCGCAAAAAGGGGGTCCGTGGGAAAATCGTTTTTTCTATTATCTTGGCCAATTATGATTTTTTCTTTGAAATCCTTTGGAACAATTTAAAACAAACTTAGAGCAACCGAGAACAACCGTCAGAATTTCGATTTTCGAAAAAAGGGCCGCCAGAAAAAAAAAGTTTTTTGCCGTTTTTTCGGCCAATTATGATTTATTTTTTGAAATACTTTGGAACAATTGAGAACACACCTAGAGCAACCTGGAACAACCGTCAGAAGTTAGATTTTCGAAAAAAGGGGGGCTAACTTCACACTTTTTTAAAAACTTTTTTTTGCAATATCTTTTGAAATATAAGAGATACTGTTCTGATGTATAAGAATAATGTTTAGAACAAATCTAGAACAACCTGGAACAACCTTCAGAATTTCAATTTTCGCAAAAAGGGGGTCTGTGGGAAAATCGTTTTTTTCTATTATCTCGGCCAATTATGTTTTTTTCTTTGAAATCCTTTGGAACAATTTAAAACAAACTTAGAACAACCTAGAACAACCGTCAGAATTTCGATTTTCGAAAAAAGGGCCGCCAGAAAAAAAAAAGTTTTTTGCCGTTTTTTCGGCCAATTATGATTTATTTTTTGAAATACTTTGGAACAATTGAGAACACACCTAGAGCAACCTGGAACAACCGTCAGAAGTTAGATTTTCGAAAAAAGGGGGGCTAACTTCACACTTTTTTAAAAACGTTTTTTTGCAATATCTTTTGAAATATAAGAGATACGGTTCTGATGTATAAGAATAATGTTTAGAATAAATCTAGAATAACCTGGAACAATCGTCAAAATTTTAATTTTTGCAAAAACTGGGTCCGACTTCATACTTTTGGCTTTCGTTTTTTCCCATTTTCTCGTCTGATTTTGATTTTTTCTATGAAATACTTTGGAACAATTTAGAACACACCTAGAGCAACCTAGAACAATCATCAGAATTACAATTTTCAAGAAAAGGGGGGCTGGCAAATACTCGTTTTTTCCGATTATCTCGGCCAATTTTGAATTTTTTTTCGAGATTCTTTGGAACAATGTTTAGAACAACTAGAACAACCTGGAACAACCTTTAGAATTTCAATTTTCGAAAAAAGGGGGGCTGGGTGAAAAAGTAGTTTTTTCAATTATCTCGGCCAATTTTGACTTTTTTTTTGAAATACTTTGGAACAATTTAGAACAAACCTAGAACAACCTGGAACAACCGTCAGATTTCCGATATTCGAAAAAAGGGGGGCTAACTTCACACACTCGAGCTACTATGATTATTTAACATTTGTAAACAAGTTTCTTTAATTAATTTTTAATTTTGATTTAGTAATCATAACCATTTTACTGTAAATTTAACAATTTCCCTTCTCTTTTCTAAAGTCTTAAAGTGCTAATCTTAAATCAACTTTCTTTATAATTGAGTAACATAAAACACATATCGTAGTAACATCGCCGTTGGTGGCACTTTATATGATATCAATTGTGGAAAAGCCTGTAAGGCGACGAAACGTTTCTGCTGCCGACCATTCCCTGCCGATGCGCAGAGGTTATGTCAATTGTCTTTAATATTTTCTAAAATTTAATCTGTTTAACATTTTCTAAAATTTGATCTGACTGTTTAATATTTTCTGAAATTTTAATCTGACTGTTTAACATTTTCTAAAATTTAATCTGAACTGCTTAATGTCGAAAAATTCAATCTGAATTGTTAATAATTTTCAAAATTTTAAAACGAACAATTTAATATATAACATACTACCCATCGTAATCTCTTTTTTCTATTCCGGTGCTATAAAGTTCACTTTACGACACCCGTTTTGGTTGCATAAAGTATTACTTTATCGCACGCTAATTTTATTTTTTTGAAGTTGGTAACAAAAAAAAATGGAACCAAATCATATTTAAATGTCAAAATATAAGTCTTTAATCTAACAAACATGTGTACGAAGTTGTACAGAGAATAAAAAACACAGTTACGAACATTTTTTTTACGTTAATTAACAATATAAATGGGATGATAAGCTTTTTGATGCTTCTATTGAAATTTACTTCCCATGTTGAATAGTACAACTGTTATAAACGTTTACTGTAACACTAGAAGATTCGTGTGCATTAATAGAGATTCCAGGCAGATTTTGCGAACACACTATGTTTTGTGTACATTCCTGTTGATTCATATTGACTGACATATTACTGCCAATTGTATCAGAAGTCGATGGATTGTGAATGATTTTAGTGGATGTATTAGGTACACTAGACAGTATTTGAGCAACCTCAACTTTTTTCATGGTGGAATTATCAATGTAACCTTCGGCCACTGCTGAGGATTTCCATCCTCCATGGCGCTTAATTGTTATTAAGTCACCTCCACTATTAGCCAAGTGTGTCACACTGGAACGTCTAAAGCAATGTCCAGTGAAGAGCTCAGGATTAGGTAAATTTAAGTAAGTAGCAATATTTTTTGGTACTTTTCCTATGGTATTAATACCAATTGGACTATTCACGCAAGATCCATTTCTATATTGCAGGAAGAAGCGTTTATGTGTAACATGGCTGGGACGAAGTGAATAATATTTTTCAACCAATTCAATCCATAATCTTTGTATTATAATAAATTGTCTTGGAACATAAGTTTTAGTTTTTGGCACTGCAACCATTATGACATCATTTTTAAACTGTATATCATCCAAAGTCATGTTCGTTATTTCTTCACGACGACAAGCTCCATTATAGCTCATTATAAGGATAATCTAACAGAATATTAATATGACTATTATAACAAAATAATGTAGAAAATCACTAAAATACAACTACAATGATGTTCTTCTTACTTACTTTCATCGCTAAATATGTTTTATTATCAGCTTCTATTATAAACTGGTTAATATGATCGATTTCTAAAATCTTGGATTTCTTAAACTCGTAGCCCTCAGATATTCTTTTTAAAAATGCAAGTAGCCTAGAAAATTTTGAGATATCTATACTTTTATAAATATTTAAACAACAACGTAGCATTGAATATGTAGACCACAAGGACGATGGCTGTTTTATCTTTCTTTCTTTGTCAAAGTAAGCAATTACTACATTTTCCGTAATATTCACAATATTATTTTCTTTACACCACTTTAGAAAGCGATGGTATTGCTTTTTATAAATATGTCGAGACTTTGTTGGCAAAAGATTTTCTAAATTGGATTCTGCTATTTTGCGAATCTCTGGAGGCGTGCAGTTATTTATTTCTTCCATTTCGTTGATAATTTGAAATAATTTATTGGGTAAATCAGACTAAATTTTAAACAAAATGACAAGTCCGCCGAAATTCAAGTATTTAAATTGTTTTACTTAAAAATCAGAGTAACCAACTTCAAAAAACAAAATTTCTAAAATGTTCGAACAAAACATGTCTCTCATTTTAATCTTTTTTGAATTTTCAATAACTGAAATAGAAAAAATAGTATAAAATACACGTTTCATAAGCCATTTTTGCGCACTTGTTCTTTAGAAAACTCGCCTTGCGGCTCGTTTTCTAAACTTGAACGCGTGCGCAAAAATCGTGTCTTATGAAACTTGTATCTTAATATACTATTATTTTACCTCAACATTTTTTTTTATTATTGTGACAAGCACTTGAATAAGGTTTGGCTCAACCGACCTATACAGGGTGATCCGTAGGAAACCCGCTGGAGGGACACAGCCAGTGGCTGTTCATAGGAAACGCAGGTAGGTTACCGTAAGGTAGCATAGTGTCCTGGTGCCCGGACAACGTCGCTCGCGTCGTCGCCGACCGACGCTCGATTCATTTTTCATACTATCTTGAACCGACACGCCATCTGCGACTGGAGTTAGCTCGGCCCTGCGATTTTCAATTTCTACCATCTCACTACTGTGATCTCTTGATACCGTACCTTGCCTTGAACTATTAAATTAGTGCGACGTTGACGAACGGGTAGCAATGCTTTTGATTTCTTTTTTATCATTATTATTATTATTATAATTACTGTTTCAGACATTATTTTTTTTTATTTATCATACCATGCAATGGTTTCATTTTGGATATTAATTTTTACTTTTTTTTATCTGTACAGACACCTGTTTCTTTTTGTTTAATATTTTTAATAAACTATATTATAAGAAATTTCTTTATTTTATTTATTTTATCTGACCTGGAGAGAACTAAAGAGCGTCAACTTTGGAGAAAGAATATTTTCTATTTTCTGCCCCTGAGAGAAACTATAATTAGAATAACCCTAAACTGAGCTAGTGAAGTGCGAAATTGCCTGACCCACATTTCTGTTGAAATTATCAAATCCTAGACTAGCATAAGGCCTAGTATTGGGATATATGCTTGATTATTCTTGAATTTGAGAATAAAGGATTTTTGATAATCTCACATAATTATTAATTTACAAGAGTCACAGCAATATGTTGATTTTAGTTCGCAATATAAGAAATATGTTTGTAAAGATAGCGATTTCTGTACTTTATGTTACCGGCATGTGAATTAGTCAACATTATACACTTTTTATACATGTATTGTAAGTCAAAGTGTAAAGATATTAATTGTTAATAAACATGTAATTTTATGTTTATAAATATCACGCGTCCTAATCATAAATTCATATGTAATTGTGAGGTTTAGTATATCATACATATGTTACGTATATGCGTGTATATCATATACATATAAATTTACATGTATTCACACGTAACGTGATATTCATTTTCTCTTGTGCATCTATACTCGTAAACCTCAAGCATTTAAAGCATGCTGTATCGATTTTCAGATCAAAAGGCACGCGTATCTAATTCACAACATGATAGACTGAAAGTGTACAAAGTTCAATGCTATATAGCTAAATGAGTTATACATTTATTGTGATAATAATATGTATATTATCTGGTTTTCTTAATAAACTTCTATGCTTACTAAAACGATGTCCATTTTATTCGTCACTATACACAATGTGAAACAAGAATTTCTTTATTTGCTGTGAAAATAATGAGAATATCTACTACATATATGTGTTTCTTTCTCTATGAAACAGCACCCGGATCGCAAAAGATTTGATTATAGAGGAAACGGCCATCTTGTATTGAAAGGTAATAAATAGAAATATTAATAAATGTAGTAGATATGAATTATAAAGTTATTTGAAGTCTGAATTATGAAATTTTTGTTATGCAAAAATTATTCCAAATTCTGTTCTAAATACTTTTGTACTATTAATAAATCTATATAGAATGCATAATTTATTTCTGGTCGAAATTTTGAAATTCTTTTTATACAAAAAGTATTGAAATCTGGCTTTAAATGCTTTTATATACATAATGTATTTACCTAGAGAGCATGACTTGTGAGATATTCGAAAAAAACTGATTTTCGACAAGAGTAAAACACCTACTTCCGGTAGAAATTTCGAAAAACTCTTTTAAAATTTTTTTTATCAAATTCACTTTTGAGTACATTCGAATTCTTTATAATTTGTTTAAACTTAGGTGTTGACAAAATGTTAAATGGTAAATTTCTATTTTTTCACTGAAGTAACTATTCTGGTGTACTGATTTAATTAAAAATCTAATCAGATCTCAAGAGGGAAATTATACTTGTAAATATAAAATCTGCAATTGATACTTTCAGCCGTTTGACCGCTATCGTGGCCACAGACACACTGACACACACAAAGAGAGAGAAGATATTTTTCAAAAACCACTTTTTAGGTAGGTACCAAGGGACTTCAAAACGTGGGCATCTGCAAAAATCTCGAAGTCGAAAATTTTCATCATCACAATTAGTTCCTTATACTACGTTTAAGAATAAGTCATCTAGAATTAATAGAGAATGGTACAAATATCACCTATTTTGCGTTGATAATTCATGCCAGATTGTAGTTAGGTAGACTAATGCTATCGTTGTTTTCTATACCTTATATTAGAAAGCACAATATAATAAACTTTAAGATGAATTAATAGATACCAAGCAAAAAAAAAAGGGAAAACGTCTTGAAAAAATTTGGTCTAAGTAATGTAGAATTTTTAAAGCTCCTGTAAATTCTGTAAGTCAAAATAAAATTGACTTTGGTAAAGATAATATTAAGATGCATATTTAAAACAAAAGTCAGGCAAATCCGATAATGAAATACAGAACCTAGATTTGGAAGACATAATTCATTCATGAAATTATAATTTAAAGACGTGAAAGGTTACTAATTAAGTAGAGGATATAATTTCCTTCCCAGCAGTAACATTTAAGACATGATAAATACAGATAAATAGAAGAAGCTGAATTTATGTGGTTTAGGTAAATAGAGAACTTTAGTTATTATAAATATACACATGCTTTGAATGTAAAATGAACAGGTGTAGTGCTGTCTTTATTGAAATATCTAAAAACCAGAGACATGTAATGGCAACAAGTATGTTAAGTTTAGTAAAAAAATAGGGTGTGGGCACCACAGGACTTTCCTATACGGATGTGCGTTCCGAAATGTGTACACAGAAGTTGTTCCAAATTAAACTTAATTTAAAATCTGTATTCCTTAATAAAATAAACCTCTGAGCGAAAGTGTTTCTTCTGGTCCGCATTTATATGCAAAACTTGTTCCATATCGAGCTCTAAATACTTTTGTATTTAAGATAAATCTGTATAGAATGCATAATTTGCGAGATATTTCCAAAAAACCGTTTTTCGATAAGACAAAAAGAGCTATTTCCGGTAGGAATTTCGAAAAACTTTTTTTAAAAAATTACTTTTAAATACATTTGTATACTTTAGACATTTGTCTAAACTTGTAGTAGTGTAGTTGACGACATATAAGCAAATTTCGATTTTTTTACTGAAATAAATTACTATGGGAATTTTATACTGATAAATCTAAAGTCGATATTGGTACATATAGCTGTTTGACCGCTATCGTGGTCATAGACAGAGAAACATAGAGGCAGATATAAAGAGATGTTTGCAAAAAACACTTTTTCGGTATCAAGGGACTTCAAAACGTGGACATCTACAACAATCTCGAGGTCGAATTCATCACAATACTTCGTATAGGAAAGTAAAATAAATGTAACGTGTGGAAAGATTATTTTAATATCGATCCCCGAAGCCAAGATCCGCAATAATTGAAATTTAAGAAATTATTTATAATATAAATAAATTTAGTCACGCAATGTCTAAACGCTAACTGTAGAAATACTAACAAAAATGTTCTTATAACTTTAGAAAACCCAGTATATATGATAACATAACTGGGTTTTAAGTGTCTATTTGAGTGTTCTCTTAGTTTGACATATTGGCTTGATTTATTTATTAATAACGTTCTATCATTTTCATTATTGCTGAACCATATAATCAGCGACATAAATACACTACTGTTTACAACAGAAAAGACAATACAAGCTTGGTTTATTTTCCTATTTACCGTTTCAAGAACTTTTTTAATTGTTGTAATCGTATACATACATTTACGGGTTATCTTCATAATTTGTATGATTTATTGAACTGTTGCCGAGTATCATAATTATATGCATGTTAATAATGTATGGGATCATTTATTAACAAGATCATATCTTATGTAATATATTTCCGCTGCTTGACAATTATATTAATAAATTCAAGAAATAATACGTTGCTAATACTAAAAGTCTATATACTAAATTTGATAACTAAAAGTATTATAATACGAGTAACTAATGAATAGTATTTCAAAATATACTATTATTATTTAAGTAAAAAAATATAAACGAGTGAAGATTATGATTATATATACGAGAAATATCTAAATCAGTAGAAGAGAGTGAAAGCAATAAAATGGATTCATTCTGGAAAAAAAATATGTTGTTTCTCATGGAAGGTTAGACTAAAATAATTATCTACATAAACATCTGTATGAATTTGTGATTAATATACTGAAACACCACTATTTACATTCCAAATTATCAAACTCGTTAATTATATACTAAATGAATACATTTTTAATTTATGGTTTAATTAAAATTTTACATTCATAATGATTGTTATATGTTATAATTAGATAAATGTTAGGAGAGAACATCAACATGTCTTTAAATTTCCTTTTTAAACAAATTTAGATTTGTCAAAGATATAACACTAGATGGGTTGTGTCTTAAGACGAATAACTTGGGAGTTTACTCTTTTATTAATATAAATCCTTCTACCTTTAATCTGCCTGTATGATTTCAATACATCCAGTGAGATTGATATTTACCACTTTAGCAACCTTGAGCTTTGCCCCCACTTTGTAATTTTTACATTCAGGTTGAAGGTTTTCATAGTGGTTTTTATATAGACCGCTGCAGATAACTGTTATAAAATAAAATTCAGAAGTAATATTTTGTATACAGAGTGTTTGATTTTATGTGTTACAGCTGGGCTATTTTTAATAATATGTCATTATCGGAAAAACTACTAAACATCAAATAATTCAGGTAAAGCAAATAAATTTTATATTTTAGATGGAACTTACCCAGTATTTTTGCATATTTTGACACTACATAAATTTATCTTTACTGTGGTTTATCACATGTTGTAATTAATTCATTAATTTACCGAGTAATGGAATAAATAACTGAGTGCGTACAAAACGTAGAGAGTTCAAAAAATTGAAAAGTGACAGTAAATTAATATTGTTTATTTTCATCTCGTGACACGGAATGGTAACGAAAAATGGATATGTTGAGAACGTATATTCAGATGCAATGGCAATTCTAGAGAAACTTCTGCATTGGATCAAACTTTGTATCCAGAAAGGGAACAGCCACATCCTCGCACGTTTGCAGAAATTGAAAGTAATTTACGAAGAAACGGAAGCTTCAGTGCTAAAACGCGAAGACCAAGAAATAAACCTTCAGAAAATGATGAAGATATTAGGTATTGGCGTATTTTAGAGCACATCCAAGATATTCAATACGTGAAGCAGTATTCGACGTAGGAATAAGTCACAACAAATTATTTTACATTCTAAAAAACATAAAATGACTATCTATAAAATAAAATTTATTCACGGTTTAAGAGCTGGTAATTCTGATAGTATATTGTAACTGACTTAACAATAACCAACATTTGTAATTAACAAAAAAAGGAAAAAGTTATCAAAAATTAATGAAATAAGTCAACATGTAAATATTCCGTTGTAAAAATAAATTTATGTAGTTTCAGTTTCAGGTAGGTTCCATTTAAAATATTAACTTTATTTGCTTTATCTGAATTATTTGCTAATCAACTGTTTTTCCGATTTTGACACATTATTAAGAGTAAATAATCCAGTAACTTTCTTATGTCATTTTTTAATCATTCATACAATAGCCGAGATATTTGCTCTGACACATAAAATAACGCACTGTATATTAGGAAGTATGGATAGATATTTCTTGAATGCTCGTTTTCTATTTTGTTCTATATTGTTTCAGAGTTAATGACATGCATTAAAAGCCAGTAAAATACATACCATATATTTTCCGGGGCAAGTATTTCTTAAATATGAATTTCTGCTCAATATTTATTTTCCTTGAATATTCTTTCATGATAGACAATGTTCGTATATATTATTCATAAGCGTATATAAAGAATTGTATCAACATATGAGAAACTGCATAGTTTTTGTCAGTTTGAATTAATTGACATTATAATATAAATATTGAGAGGAAAATAACCTAGCCTGTGCTATTATGTTAATAAACCGAACTGTTTCATGCCCAAAATATTAAATAACGTCTAAGTTATAATGAACGTCATGATAAGAACTCGGTAAAATCGAAATAGAAGAAAAAGCATGTCAATCTTTGACTTAAGTAACAAATTAGTAATATTTCGGTGAGTTCGTTCGCATGAAAAATATTTTTAGATGAAAGATGCTCTTTGTTGTTATAAAGAATGGAACCGAGAATTTCAATAATAATCAAAACCATAGTTAAGAATTGGAATACGTGGTCCGCGTCGATAACTCCGAGATGGATAGATCAATGATTATGTATGCATAGCTGTTTTGTTTGGTGCACTGTAAGCATGAAATTCAATCAGTCTCTCTGTTCGGCGCGGCCCATTGTCTTACGGTTTCGAGGTGAGAGTCCTCGACAGGATGATTTATACACCCATCATACATGCTGCATTTATGCCTTACACTAATATGATTGACGATATTATTCGGGTATCAACATACACTTTGTAAAAAAATATGTACCAATTAACATTCATTTTCCTACCTTTTATTTCTGATACATGATACCAAGAAAACAGTAAAAGATATTGTAGTGTTTATATTTGTTATAAGGTGTCAATTTAACTTCAACTACTATGACAACACTCTCATAAGAGTGTCTGTTTATTTATTCTAATGATATAGTGCAGTAGTATCCAATTTTAAGAATGTAGCTGATTATTCGGTCCAAAATTGAGTGGAGTGCAGACTGTCACGTCATTAATATCCCCACTATCTCATTCCGGGCATTTAAGTAATACATTTGGAAATATAATAACTACTCCATTAACATTATAAGGGTTTCATGGAATTAAAATAATTAGTTAGTTCGAAACCATTTGTGACAGTATTCTTCTTTTAAAAATATTTTCATGTAGCGTGACTACCTTTTTACTGGAAACATTTGAACTCGTTTTTGATCAAGTCTTACTACTTTCTATAAAGTGGGCAAAGATTATGTACCAAATGCATAAGTTGTTTCGACTCCGACCTAGGTCAAGCATTGCTGCATAAAAGATGAGTCCTTGACTTATATACAATTTAAAAAATACAAATTTTGGTGTCTTAATGGAATAAATGAAATTGTTTATATTTTTGTGAAAACTCGTATATCATATTATAATATTAATATAATCCTTTTATTGTGTTTTTTCTACTCACGTGTTTAAAATCATCCAAGCCAACTGGATCTTGCAATCGCTATGCGAAATAAGGCCGTCACATAACGGATTTACATTGATGAATTTCATTCCGGTTACCTCAAAACATTGATCTTTAAGTAACGCCATCTAGTAATAGAATAATAAACCCAAAAAGACTTAAGATTTAACTTTAACATAACACTTTGAACATTAATTTTGCAATAATTAATATTAATAATTTTAAAATTATGAAATAGAACGAAATAAAATTAAAAAAGGCTTGGTGAAAATTAAGTTATTGGGTAATTTCAAGAACAGCAATTTTACTTACATTTCTATTTTCTTGTAACAATTCAAAAGGTTAAATTAATTGTGATTCTATTATGTTGTAAAGTGTTTATTTGGATTTTGTAGATGACTTCTTGGATTTTAAAAAATGTTGCGGTACTAACATCGTCGACGCTTTCAACTGTATTATGGAAGATTTTGAAGCTTTACTATTCCACCTCGAAATATTTGCTTCATAAAATATTCAGCCACTCTGGCATTGCTAGCATTATTTGCATCTCCTTTAAGTCTAACATTTCTTCTACAGTATCGAAACTAATGATCTTCTTAAGATTTAATAAAACTATAACCTGGTTATACACTGTGCACAAATATTACAATAAACGGATATACTTGCATCTACACTTATAAAATAAATATAGAATATTTACAAATAACAAAGTCTAATATTTTCTAAACTCATTTTTTTTTTGTATTTTGGTACATCCCCATTTGATGAACTTTTTTCCACTTTGGCACTATTACAATTTCCTGTTACTTACAGTGTACACATTCTTTGGTGCTGTGTATACAAATCTATTGTTCTTTTGTGCATACATTTCAAAACAGAGCAAGATTTGCTTCAACACTAATTACTTTCATTTTTTAACTTTATGATAATAACAAAGAATTATTGGTTATAATTACAGCATTTTAATAATTACTATAGTATCTTTATTTATCCAACAGATACAACTTATTACAGAAAAACATTGAGAATGTTGAAATATTCTTAATAAACCCACTTAATTCCTGATATCCTCTTTAAAGTTATACTAAATTAGCCCTGAAATACATTAGAAGTAACATAGTCAGAGTTATTGTTAATGTTAGTGACCAAATAACATCTCCAATTCTGCTTCTCTTCAATTTTTCCATTATAATCTAAAAAATGTTCTTTTTGCACATCTACAAACATTAAAATGTGAATTTAAGCTAAAAAGGCAAACATTTGTGGCTATTTACCAAGGATTTTCCTTATACTAACTACATTACTGTATTTCGGATAATCAATTCTCATTTTCAGAATTACTACCTGCCTTTTAGCAGAAACTATTTTGGTAAGAACTAAATGACCACAACGCTACATATTTCTCGTGAAAAGCCTAGATCAGTCTGTTGGTACCAGAGAAATAGAGTAGGGGAGAACGCGCTTCGACGAGTGCGCATCCAGTTTTAAGCAAACGCTATAGTGGTCGCCATTTTGCAGGAAGGCATTTCTTTTCACACGTAAGTTTGTTTACATTTTTCTAAGTCAATGAACTTTACATGCGAATTGTTGAGCTAGGTATAAATATAACCTTCAAAATGGCGGAATTCAATTTAACTTAGTTGGCGCATCTTTAAGCGCGTTCTCCCCTACTCTATTTCTCTGGTTGGTACACGCCGTAACTTCCGGCATATATTTATAGTAAATATTTTGAGTACATTTAACGAAACGCCTGAATGTTTCTACTACAATTTAAGTAGAAAGAAATACACAAAATAAATGGGAAATCAGTCAAATGTCAATAATAGTAAGGAATTAAGTGTTAACTGGACTTGATGCAATCCAATCATATTGCATAGTTTTAGCGCGTGATTTTATAAATACTCTGCGTTTACCAAGTAGTTGATAATGCTTTGGATAGATGATGTTACTTAAGGATTGGTATTTTGAGTTTATCAGAATCAGAAAAATCTCGTTATCTGATGGCCTTATATCGCGCAGCGATAGTGGGATGCAATTGACTTTGGTTCCCATGACGCTAAGTGACCTTTTAAACACACCTACACAAGCTTGGATTCGTACACTTTAGTCAGCTCTAGATTTTTTAAATGCAAAAATCAAGTCAAATTCAATCAAAATTGTTGACGCTCGTCATCAATTTATCAAAATAATCCGGCATGGTGCGACAACACACATGTAATTTTGTATTATTTTGATTATTTGTGGTCGTAGAAAACATATAGTATAAAACTCGTTTTATTAATTACTCGCTACGCTACGCTCGTGATTAATGAAATTCCTAAAATGGCGTTTATAATGTTACCTATAGCTTTATCCACAGTAAGTGGGCTACGGCTTATCTCTCGATAACAATTTATAAATGATTAAACACAATTTATATTACTTTTTTACTAATCAAAACCAGAAACAATATACACTTTCAAAATTCCGCAAAAAATGTCAAATTGACAACTGACTATATTATTTTTCTATTCCGGTGCTATAAAGTTCACTTTACGACACCCGTTTTGGTTGTATAAAGTATTACTTTATCGCACGCTAATTTTATTTTTTTGAAGTTGGTGACAAAAAAAATGGAACCAAATCGTATTTAAATGTCAAAATATAAGCCTTTAAAGTAACAAAAATGTGCAATAAAATTGTTAATCAGAGTTGGATGATAAGTTTTCGGATGCTACTATTGACATTTACTTACCATGTTGAATAGTACAACTGTTATAAAAGTTTGTTTTGATAAATATGTAGAGAGTTTGTGGACGAAAGCTTTTGTAAATTGTCTTCTGCTATTTTGCGAATCTCTGGGGGCGTACAGTTATTTATTTCGTCCTTTTTGTTGATAATTTGAAATAATTTATTGTATAAATAAATAAATTTGTAAAATATTCGAACAAAACATGTCTCTTATTTTAAGCTTTTTTGAACTTTTAATAACCGAAATAGAAAAAATAGTATAAAATACACGTTTCATAAGACATTTTGCGCACTTGTTCTTTAGAAAACTCGCCTAGCGGCTCGTTTTCTAAACTTGAACGCGTGCGCAAAAATCGTGTCTTATGAAACTTGTATTTTAATATACTATTATGATGTTTTTAAAAAACATTATTTTACGACATGATATTTGATCTGAAGATCAACTCGAACAGCGTCGTTCTGTTTGTGAGGGGTCAATGGCAACATGTGCCCCCCCCCCTTCTGAAAGACGCTGCTTCGATTGATGCTCCAGATCCTGCTAGCTGGTCCCGGGCTGGGGCTTCTGCGATGGTTGTGGGGCTGCTCCTTGGATATAATGGAGTGCTTCGTGGTTGGTCCGTTTCTCTAGGCGGCCCTGGTCGGCGTGGTTCTTCGCAGGCGGATGCCCGGATCAAATGGCCTATGATCCGGTGTCCTCCAGCGCGCCCGATCCATTTTTTGTAGGGTCGGCGCTCCTGACCATTCGGTGCGGTTACTTTGGTAGTTATTGGAACAGACTCGTCGTACTGGGTTGGCATGTTTGATGCCATAGTAAGTCTATCTATGGAGGAGACGTCGTCTTATTATTCACAGTGGTTTTAAACATTTTGTGTAATCTTGCAACAGATAAATTTGCACTTAAATAGATTCTCTTTGATTTTTTCCTATTGTCGTGACTTTCTTTACCTTTTAATTTGTTGATAAAATTGCTAATCAGATCTTTTGTAGCTTTAGTTTTATTTGATATGCGATCACCACCTGTCGTCTCCTTTGGTACTCCACCTTTCAAAAGTACTTTGGCAACGGTATTTATCCTATGCTTTGTAATACCTAGTACTACCGTGAAAAACTTGAGACACACTCTTACAGCAGCATTACCTGCCATGACAGAATATGATACACTAAGCTGCTTTAAAGGATATATGTCGTTGGATCTGCGTCGCTGAACAGGTGCAACAGACAACATATGGCACAGTCTGATATCTTGGTTTTACAGAGTCTTCGTAAAATTTTTTTCTCAAATTGTGGATGTCTCTGAATTTCACGTTATTGCACTTAAATGTTTTTCCATCGTGGTTGCAAGGTCGCGTAAAACTCATCAATTGCGGATCTGAATCTCCATATCTGTGTTAATGCAGTAAGTAAATAGAAAAAAAAAAAACAAAACAATAACTTACCTTTGTGATGACGCGTGTCGACGCGTAGGTTTTTTCAATCGCTTTCTACAAAACACTCGTCACTGAGTTCACCACTTAGTAAATAATGATAAACTAATAAACTGCTGCATGCTGCAGGGAAGCGACTTTGTTGATCATTTTTGGCGACACCTAGTACTTTAAAATTGTAGCTTAAAAAGATTTCTTTGTTTTTATAACATCTACTATCAGAACCAGTATATTCCTATTAGTGGTTTACAGTGATATCTGTGAACTGATATACACAGACGCATGGATTTGCCCGGTTTTGCTTGAAAAACATGATTATAGCCCGTTTTGTCGCAAAACCTACATTTTAAAGGGCTATTTTACGCACTTATAACCGATTTTGCGTCAAATACACAGCATGGGTTTGCAGAGCTCATCGAACTTAGCAAAATTCTGTCAAAAAATCTAAATGCACAAAACATGGATACATCCGCTTTTGCACGCAAGCTCGTTATTGGTGTTATATTGACAGAATTTTATGCACAATATTATCGCAGTTTCATTGGATTTAACTGTATCTTTTTTTTTACATTAATTTCTGCGTAAAGGCGTGGATAAATAAATAGATGTGGGACTCTGTATATATATATATATATACCGGTTGTCCACAAAATAACGCCCTAGCTCGTAGCACCTTTATTTGAAGCCTGATTGTAACGATCGACATGTCAAACTAAACGACTTAAAAAGTGCTATCAGAGGAATATCAAATTTTATTTTTAGCTATTCGGTTCATCAAGGATCGATAATCAACTTTTTTATGATAAATGGCCGCCTGCTACTTTTTTCACAGAATTTGATAAAGATTTTTTTTCTGAATTCAATGATGTAGCACAATACCGTTTCTTGTTTTATTTCAAGTTGTTAAAAAATAAGAAATATTACAAAATTCTTGTACTTTATGAGTAATAGAGTGATTAGACATTATTGTCACCATGTGAATTTTATGTCAGTGTCGTTAAACCAATTGCAGTTGTTTCAGTTGTCATCATTTCATAATGAATAACAAGTTCGTGGATATGCTTGAAATTTACTTTGGGTGTCACAAAAACAGTGCTCAAAGTTGTAGAATCTATGGAGAACGCTTCCCGGACAGGCGAGTACCGAATCGCCGTCAGTTTAGTCGATTGGAAATCAATTTGAGACGGTATGGATTATGGATGCTTTAAAAAACCTAGAACACAAAATCGGAAAATTCGAGATGAACGTTTTACTGTGTGTTGAGGAGAATCATTGGTCTTCTGTATAAGAAATTGCTTCAAATCTACAAGTTTCCAGAGTAAATGTGTGTTCAGTTTTGAAAAAAACTACTAGAAGTTCTTGACAATTTACCCTTAAATGAAAGAAATAATTTAGTTTTTCAACAAGAGGGGCTACTCCACACAACGTCATAATCAATAGAAACTTTTTGAATAGAGAATTTGGAGATCGTTGGATGGGAACATACAGACCTATTTTGTGGCCAGCTCGTTCTTGTGATCTGACCACGATGAATCTTTTCTTCTTGGGCTATTTGCAAGATATTGTTTATACCACACCTTCTGATACAGTCAAAGTTTTGCGAAATCGAATAATTGACGCATGTCAGGAAATGTCTCGAGAAGTTTTAACGAATGCTACGTTAGATGTGATACCCAGGTGCCGACAGTGCCTTGAAAGGGACGGTGCCCAGTTTGAGCATTTCCATTAATTTTTTTTTTAAATAAGTTCATTTCATTGAAAAGTTTAAAAAATATATCTTTGTATTATTCAACGGCTGTTTTATTGAAACTACCTTGAATGTGACAACGTTTTTATTTAATGTAAGGTGCCATCAAAGCCTTTTAATTTTAGACATATTATGGTTGTCATAGCTACAGTACCGGTCTCTTTAAGGGTGAGATGATTATTGGAAATTGATAGTATACATATTTAAACACAATGTTTTTTATTTTTTAACAAATTGAAATAAAACAAAAAGCTGTATTATGCTACATCATTAAATTCAGAAAGAAAATCTTTATCAAATTCTGTAAAAAAAGTAGCAGGTCGCCATTTAACATAAAAAAGTTGATTATCGGTCCTTGACAAACCGAGTAGCTAAAAATAAAATTTGATATTTCTCTGATAGTACTTTTTAAGTCGTTTAATTTGGTATGTCGATTGGTACAATCAGATTTCAAATAAAGATGCTACGTGCTTGGGCGTTTTTTTGTGGGCTCCTTGTATATAATGTATATTAGAAATTGCTAGCATTTCCATTAATTGCAATTGAACAAGACAAGATTTTCTATTATTTAAATAATGAATAATATGCACAACTTTCATATTCAATAATTTTGAATTTATTTGCTAAAAAAAGTAAGGTTGGTATACATAACTAGTCACGAAGTGTTTATGTCACGAGTTCTTTGATCGCCTTCTAAGTTATTCAATGTGTATAAAACTTGCTCAGTACATAAAACCCAATTTAAATAGTTATCAATAATATTAATTCAGTTAACAAGTTATACTATTCGAAACTGATGTGTTTTTCAGAGTCAATTATACTGAACCATTTAGTTTAATCACGTAATATTTTAATTATTTTTGGTTATTACGATAATTATTACTATGATATAATTACTATAAACAGTATCATCGGCATTTAATATGACATCCCCTAGTAGGTATATTGAATAGCAAATCATTAATATTAATCAGAAATAATACAGAGCCCAGAATGGATCGCCACTAATATGTATGTGTATAGAGTTGCCATTAAAAAAGACGTTTTTCATATGAAGTTGACAACACAAGATATCTGCTTACAGGTGTGAATATTATTAAATTATTGATTGAAATCTATTCAAATAAAGAAATTACGCCACCTTAGTTGCTTTGGTCACAGTCTGTATACAACACAAACAAGAGTGAAATATTTAAATAATACATGTTTATTTTTAGAACAGGTATTAAAAATCACTAAAACTGGAAGATTGTTTCTTTAAATATGCGTAGACCTATCAATAGATTTAATTATAATTTAATGAACTTGTTATTATCATTATATATTAATACGTTATTTTGGCATGTTTTGCGATGCCCTTGAAAAGCATGAATGAAAACCACTTCCTGATATTTAGTAAACATATTAATTAAATTTGTGCCAAATTTACAAATTTTCTTATCGTTAAGTCGTTTCCATATTTTAAACCCACTTCCGCATAGTAAATATAACATACGTCATGATTTTAGAAGCAAATTACATGTTTTTAAGTATTTATTGAATTTAAATCATAAATTGTAGCGTTTAATATAGGTAAGTTCAATAGTGCTTAAAAACATAGGTATAATAAGATTTCGATTATGATTTTGGGGTTTACAAAAATGAATTCGTTAATACATTTTCAGTTTACGACATCATAGTAACGTCAAACACAAATTATCTAGGGTAATAACTGGTACTACTAAAAACTGATTATACGGGCAATACATTTTATTTTTTGAAGTACTATAGACATGTTCGGAAAGTAAGTATCGTTTTAGAAAGAAACTTATAAAAACATTTTCTTCAAAATAAAATTTATTTGTACATGAAAGAACATTTCTTAAACTATTTTTCTACAGACACTTGTCATGGCGGAAAAGTAATTTCTCTATACTCTCTTCATCACACACTCACCAGTAAAAACAGCCACTGCTGAACACGTGTTTACGTCGTTATCGCTGTCAAAGCACCTTCCTCCAAAATAACACCTCAAGTTCAAGAATAAGCGGTGAGCAGAAGGTGCGAGGTCTGGACTGTATGACGGATCATCGAACTGTTCTCAACCGAATTATTCAATAAGGTTTTGAGTGACACCTGCAAAATGGGAACGTGCATCGTCATGAAGCAACACAATGCCTTGACTGACCTTTCCACGTCTTTTGTTCTGATTTGCGCGTCAAAGTTTACTCAATGTTTCACTACCATTCCGCATTAACTTTTCGTGCGGACGTTGTTTTGAATTTTTGTTTTTTTGGTTAACGTGGACGTCATAAATTAAAGTTTTCAGCATTTTTGAAGAATATGTTTACAATGTGCGGTATTTACATTATGGAAGTTCAGAATATACAACATAATACAACAATTAATTCGCCAATACAATGGACTTCATCACATATGATCTGTTTCATAATATCACAAAATACAGCAGCAACTTCCCTTCTAACATTTTCTCGGTCTAGGACTCCTCAACTATTATAAATGTTTTATCTGAAAATAGAGAAGAATGTGTAGATAAAATTGTACTTAGAAAGCGGTACCTAAAAATTAGTTTAGTTAATTTACAATACGTTCAGAATTTATTCTTGTTTCATAATCACGCACAAGTATTTACAAAATATTTGCAATTTGTAAAGCTCTTGTACGCTCTGAGAATAACAGATATTGATATTTCTTTTAAAGCCGCTTTTTACCTGTAAAGTTCACTTTAAAAAATATAATTAATAACATAATATACATAATTCATTTATTAGCAAATCGGGGATTTTGAATATTAGAATATTGGAATTAGAGAGTGGTGAAGACGATAAAATGAATTTGCAGGTCCATAAACGCTAGATAGCTGCAGCAAGCTATATTTGTAAGCAATTTTCACTTATTCTGGACAAGTCTATTAGAAAGTTGACAAATGCAACTGATGTAAGTTGCCAAATACGAATTTATTTCGCAATTTTTTATTCACCGGGAATGTCACGATTATAACCGCTGCTAAAAATCAAAATCATAATTGAAAATATCCACCTAGGTGTCATTACCAACAGCGAAGGCACAGACATGTGTTTCGGCCGTTAAGGCCTCGTCAGTGTACATGGTACTGCCAGCAATGATCAACAACTAAGATCGCATCTTATGTCGGTTTGAACTTGAAAATGCCCTTGTGAATATCCCAGCGGCATCTGCCACCCAAGAGCGACATCGAATCCGATGGTTTTATCTTGCGCACTGTGCTAAAGATAAACAGGTTTCTCTTTATCACAGTGTATGCTACAGCATACAGGTTTCTCTTTAGCACAGGTGCAAGATGAAACCATCGTATTCGGTGTCGTGCTTGGGTGGCAGATGTCGGTGGGTATTCTCACGCGTATATTGCAGCTCAAGCCGACATAAGATGCGATCTTAGTTGTTGATCATTGCTGGCAGTACCACGTACACTGACGAGGCCTTAAAGGCCGAAACACGTGCCTGTGCGTTCGCTGTTGGTAATGATACCTAGGTGTATGCTGTGTATCCAGTTTTGTACATATATGCATATACGTGTACGTATGAATGTATGTATGTATACTTGTCATATTAATTATCTGCTGATGTACGTTACACATCCAAGTACTTTCCATTTTGATATGGTAGTGCCACCTATTGGCTTTAATATGCGAAGATACACATTTAGCATACAGGTTTCTCTTTACCACAGTGTGCAAGTTGAAACCATCGTATTCGGTGTCGCACTTGGGTGGGAGATGTCGCTGGGATATTCTCACGGGTATTTTGCAGCCCAAGCCCCCATAAGAGGCGAACTTAGTTGTCGATCATTGCTGGCAGCACCACTTATACTGACGAGGCCTTAAAGGTTGAAACACATGTCTGTGCGTTCGCTGTTGGTAATGACACCTAGGTGTATGCTGCTGTGTATGTCATTTCGTACATATATGCACGTACGTACATATATGCATATAGGTATGAATGCACTCTGTTATCGTTAAATTACGCTAAATTGCGGATAAACTACAGTGATCATCCCTCTATTTTTCCGTTGGTTATCTTCCTCGACGTATTAGTCGTATATTAATGGAACCGTTCGAATAAAAATTTATATCTGGTAAGCTTTTTTTCCCTTTAATCTTTCGTTAATTAGATTTATTAGTAATGTGTGTCGTTTCCCTTGCTTTTAGCTACTATTCTTATACAGAAATTTACATTTAATCGACATAAAGAACGAAACCAGTAACCACGCGGTAACGCCCGCCATGTTTTATAAGCCTGAAGTTTTTGTATGATCCATTAGCTAGAAGTTAATTTATCTAATCCATCCGTGGTGTTAAGCACCCTGGCTGTTCACACACGTGGATTTACTTCCTCTGGAGTTCCGTAATAAATGAATTGAGCCGCGTTAATAAATTATTTTTCGACCACGTCGTTATGTGATCCAGATAAGGTCGTCTTTTGTTGTATTTTTATTAATTTGTGTGAAATCAGTAAGAATTGATAGTTTAAATTGTGGTTTAAATTCAAGTTTTTTTTTACATACAATTTTGTGCTCGGAACTAATTTATGTGTTTTAGTTGTTTATAAGATTAGCGTTATTCAGAGTAGTATAACGTTTTTCTAATTTGCATTTAAGTATCAATTAAGCCCTTTTAGAACCTATTGCCCGTTCTTGACCGGTTTGGCAAAAGGTTAATTTCCAGATTACGAGGGTTATCGGGGATGTTGTCAATTATGTAGCACCACCATTTTAAGTTTTTAGGCCTAAAGCCGAAATTTTATTCTATTGTTTTTCTTTACAACCATTTGTCACAGCTTTTAATTAATTTTAAGTACTTTGTCCTCTGTCAATTTATTTTTCACTGACACTTTCTTTAGAATTCATTAAATAATCATTTGTTACTCTTATAATTGTACGTAATTTAGTTTTCTTATTTATCAATCAATTAACTTACAAATTTTATTTGACTGCTAAATTTTATGATTTGGCAACAGCCTAGAATTATTAAATTGTTGTTGTTTGGAATTTGTGGTTTGTTTTGTCCTACCTGAGTATTTAAACTGATTTTCCTTCCGAATCAAAGTGCATTTTGGGAAAGGGAATAGTACACAATAGGAAGGTGGCATCCAAAAATTCATCCAACTAAGATTTTGTGTAATCTCCGGCCCACAAAGACCGATTGAGATGGAGCGCCATTCCATTTTCCATATTTTCCATCAGTACGCTAAGGTAGTATCAGGTAAGGCATCCTTTAAGGCGTAAACATTAATTTTTCCGAAACTTTGGTATTTTATTTTGCGGTGTTACAAGTATTTCAGTTTGGCCAAAACCTTTGCTATCAATGCTGAACGGATGAATCATTTTAGTTTTCGTCGACGCCATTTTAATGCACCCTTTATTTTGACAGTTAACGTTTAATTTTAATTTTAACTTTGGAACGGCAAGCGGCGTAGCAATCTATCATTGCCAAAGAAATTATTAAATTGAGCAGTTGTGGATATTCATTAATGAAAGAACAAAATGGCTCACTTTTGTATGTAGACTTAACTACATTGAGGAAATGTAGCAATGGCGTCCTAGGCTTCTTTGATAATTATATAGTGAAAGTGTCAAAGTACCTACTTTATCTTAGATAACAATTGTACACAGAAAAAAAACTATTTTAATACAATATCTAACAACATGAGTAAACTCAAAACTATAATATATCGCAATCCAATCAGGGTATAGCCATACGACAGGTGTTTCGGAGTGTTTAAAAATGAATAGTAAAGATGAACAAATCTACGTACTACATTAATATAACAATTTAGTTGAATCCTGTTTAAGAAAGTTGACTATGGTAAATGTTACTTGAAACATGATTAGTGAACTACAGAAAGGAAGAAATTTATCATAACAACATATCGATTTTTTCATAGAGTAAAACTCATACTCTTTAGAATATTATAGGCTGTCAGTAGTTTAAAATATTTAAGCCGATTATGACGAGCATCATAGACGTAGCGCAACAACCGTGTTACACTGGATCACCACCATTAGATGGTAGCGGCCTCAAAGTATGTGTCAGACTCGAACATGCCATTTAACAGAGCGTGAACAATACTGCTATCAAACCGAACCACCATCGGATGGGGAAGATGCTGGAACAGATAATTATTGATGGTTTGGAGAATTGACTTTCCAGTGTATATTTAGATATTTAATATGTGCTTTATTTAAATAATTTAAAGGAAGTGTACTTTTTGTGTTCTCTGAATTGTTTGATTTCGACTTATTACATAAAGAGGTAACTCAAATAAAAAAAAATATGAAAAATCCCATATTATTGACTTATCTCCTTTTTGCACTAGGCCCTTCAAATGAATTTAAAACTAATACCTACTATCTCTTTGTCATTACTGAGATCTTCATAAAAATACTAATATTGTTTTCTTGTATTTTACAAAAATGTTTCGGAAACCTTATACATATATACTTACTCAGATATGAAAGTCAAATACATGAAAGGTTTATAATAATTTTAATGTAACCCGGTGATTAATGAACTTACCTATGACCACTTCGAATTGCGTTATGTTAATAAGAGATGCCGCCCAAGTAATTTATAACGGTAATGATACCAATCGTCTCACACCATAGTTAATGCTACTAATTCGTTACACAGTGTAACGATGTGTCGGGTAGGTAATGTGATTTTAGTGCTTTATAAATTAAAATGTATTTTAGGAATAACTCCACTGTATTTAGAAAAAGCATAAATTAAGTAATTATTTGATAAATTTGTAATGCAATAATATTTTCTCTCTGGATCACTTCCTATATTTATGTAATGTTTTTATGTATCAGCTGAAATAGTTTCGAAATTTTAAGTATCACATGCTATCAATAAGGACGGGTAACTTTTAAAATATTCTAGTCAAAGAGTATTCTGTGTTACATTGTTTTGATGAGAGAATACGTGTATGTCCTATTTAGTTTGGTTTTATTTATTTAATTATGTACATTGTGTGAGAAGATGTAGTAAGGAATAGTTTGTGAATCTGAAAAGAATATGCTTCACAGACTTAACTATTCGAATATGATGAGAGAAATTTTGTTTCTAATAAAGCAAAATTTATATAATGTGATATCAGTGCCTATACCTGAATTAGTATGTAATAGAAAACCAGTATATGGCGAGGGACAGATGCGCCGCAACGATCCGTGTTGCCACGTGCAGTAATCTAAAATAACTCATGAGAGAGTTTTTCCCAAGAAAATTCTACACTTAAAGTTATATAAATTTGGTTTTGTATTGTATAAACATATAAAACAAAACATAATATAAATAAATATATAAATTATACATATAATATAATAGGTCTATTATAAAAAAAGAGGTGTAGACACCACATTTATTATATATCCCTACGTACATTCTGAATTTTTGTATACAAAAGTTGTTGGAGGTTTTGATTACTTTTATCCACATAATAAACTTGAACAGAATGGATAATTTTGCGAAATGCATATTTGCAAAAAACCGGTTTCGGTAGAAACTTCGAAAACTTTTGTTTGTAAAAATTTTTCCATTTCTATTATTTCTTTTGTATTCTCTAGAAATTTGTGTAAACTTAGTAACTGGTCATATGTTTGTTATTTTAATCACTGATTTTTGAAGAGCTAACCGAATTCCACACACAACGCTTGGAGTGTCAGATCAAAATGATTTCTACTACATTTTATATTAGTCAAAATGAATAATATATAGAGGAGGATTGATATATAAGGTCTCCAACAATGCCGTTGTATGAATAGTGAGGATAGGGACATGTTATAACTTGCAAATGGTAATGTTGAGTACCTCGTCTTAGCATTCCCAGTTTCATTGTCATGTATACCATTGTTGAGTAACAGTGTCACGAGTTCAATTTATGAGATGCGTATAAAGTAACAAACCGTTATAGAATGTATAACTCTGGAAGGTTGCGCACCCATCGACATTTTCAGTCCTTCAAAAACTCTCTATGACAACGATTGTATGGATGTGAAGAATATTCGTCAGTGGCTTCAACGTGTAAAACTCTGTCATACAGACGAAATGAATATATTTGACAAGAAACGATCAGGCTGACGAGTATCAGTCACGCATAAGAAGAACAAAGAAGGACAAACACCAGTGAATGCACTGATTTAAAAAAATCGCCAGATTACGCAAAAACAAATTGCTCAGCAATTAGATGCTGTTCAGAAAAAACAAATAAGAAAAAAATGTCAAAACTTCTTAAGCAGTATTATCATTAAGGAGATAATTTCTTCATGAAGGTCACTAGGGGACAAATTTAGGGTTCATCATTATGACTTCGAAAACAAGTGGAGCTTATAGAATATTGTCGTTCTGATTGTCCACGTGTACAAGAATTCAAAACTTTTCTATCAGCGTAGAAAGTAATGCTCACGATTTTTTGGAGGCAGTCATCATACCGAATATCTGCCGAAGAAATTAATGATTAATTTAATAGATACTGCAAAACTTTAGAATCACTATAAAACGTATCCATAAAGTCGGAAAGAACGGATTTTTTCTTGCACCACGACAACGCCAGAAGACATTCCAGCAACGATTCGATGAACACAGTAACGAACAGTCCTGATTTGGCGCCTTTAGAATTTCGGTTCTTTATTACCAACAATGCACTCTTTCATCATCGTAAAGTTGAAAAATGTCAACAAGAAAGTGATTAGTGTTGAACCAAATCGTCTGTTTTGAAATGTGTGCATAGAAATACAAGAGATTTGGTATAGGTAGCACCAAAGTCTTTCACTGACTAAATTAGCAATTGTAATAGCGCCAAAGCGGAAAAAGTACATTAAATATGTACCGAAATACAAAGAAATAATGGATTTAGTAAATATTACATGTTTAACCAGTGTTATTTGAAAATATTCAATATTTCTTTTAATAAGTGTACATGCCTTTATACCAGTTTATTATAAAATTTGAGTATACAGTAAAACAAAGTTATGGTGTTATTATGTCTTAACAAGATGATTTAGTTCAGATTCTGTAGAAGAAATGCTTTCACATATCTGGCTTAAAGGAGGTGCAAATGAACCCAGGCAAATATTGCGATGTGGAATAGTAAAAGCTTCAAAATCTTCCAATACAGTTGAAAGAATCGATTCGTAACAGTTTCGAAATTCAAGAAGTTATCCTCAAAAACCAAACAAACACTCACAACTTAGTAGAACCCCAGTTAGCTTTACCTATTGAATTGTTAGAAAAGAAATTAGAAATATAAATAAAATAGTTATTCTTGAAACTACCCAACGTAATTTTCAGTCAATTTTTTTTTAAGTTTATTTTGTTCTGTTTCATTATTTTAAATTATTAATATTAATTATAGTAAAGTTAATGTTTAAAGTGTTATTTTAAAGTTCATTTGAATAAAAATTAAGAAATAATGTTGTTTGGGTTAATTATTCTATTAAGAGATGGTGTTACTTAAGTATCAATATTTTGAGGTTGCCAGAATCAAATTCATGAATGTAAATCAAAGTTATGGCCTTATATTGCGCAGCGATAGCGAAATCCAGTGGCCTTGTTTTGTTATCTACCTGGCGCCATCTACCCGAGGAATTATAAACTACTTGTTAATCACTGAACATTTTTAATATCACGCTAAAAATATGCTATATGATTGATTTATATCGAGCTACTATTATTGACATATAACTTATTTGTCATTTATTGTCTATTCTTCTAATACTACAAGCATTCAGCCGTTTCATTTAATGTGTACTACATATTTACTGTAATATATTTTGGAAGTTACGGCGTGTTCCAATAGAAACTATATCTAGTTTTTCACGGAAAAAGATGCTGTTGTGGTTATTTAGTTCTTACAAAAATAGTCTGTGTTAAAATGCAAGTGATTCTCAAGGTATTGCGGAAATTGACAATTGTATTTTCGAATATAGTACAGGAAAAATTCTTGGTAAATAGCTATAATTTCTTGAATTTTTAGGTTAAAATTAGAAATATTTTATATTTGTAAATGTGCAAAGAGAACATTATTTAAATTCTAATGGAAAAATTTCCGGGCTGAAGTAAAGCAGCATTGGTAGATGTTATTTGGTCACTAATATTAACAATAAGTCTGAATATGTGAACTCTAAGATATTTGAGAATTGATTTAGTACAATTTTAAATATATTAGACGTGGCTTTATTATAAATATTTCAACGTTGATAAATAAAGATTATGTATCAATTATTAAAATGTAATTATTACCAATAATGAAACTTGTTATCATCGTAAAGTTGAAAAGAGCTAAAACGGAAGGATTAGTGTTGAAGCAAATTTTGGCTTGTCTTGAAATGTGTTCATAGAAATACAATAGATATGGTATAGGCAGCACTAAGAGTGTGTCACTGTAACTATTTTAACAAATTTTAATAGTGTCAAAGTGGAAAAAAGTACATTAAAAATGTACGAAATACAAAGAAAAAATGAGTTTAGTGTATATTACATTTTTAATCAGTGTTATTTGGGAGTGTTTTACTGTTTTATATTTCTTTTAATAAGTGTACATGAATGTATATCAGTTTATTATAATATTTGACTACATTGTAAAACAAAATTATGGTTTTATTATGACTTAACAAGATCATTTAGTTCCGATTCTGTATCAAACATCATTCCACATATCAGGCTTAAAGAAAGTGTAAATGGGCCCACCGATGCCAAAGTGGCTGAATATTTTAGGAGGCAAATATTCGATGCGGAATAGTAAAAGCTTGAAAATCTTCCACTACAGTTGAAATAATCAATTACATTATTACGGCACCATTTTCTAAATCCAAGAAGTTATCTACAAAATCCAAACAAACACTTACAACACAATTGATCTCCAATTAGTTTTACCTTTTGAATTGTTAAGAAACAATGGAAGTCCAAGTAACATTGTTATTCTTGAAACTATCCAACAACGTAATTTTCAGCACGACCTTTTTTTAATTTTATTTCTTTCTATTTCATTATTTTAAATTATTAATTTTAATTAATGAAAATGTTTTGTGTTATTTTAAAGCTTATTTCAATAAAAACTGGGAAATCATTCTTTTTTGGGTATATTATTCTATTACTAGATAGATACTTAATGATCGATATTTTGAAGTAAGCAAGATCAATTTGAACAATGTAAACGAAAATTATGTCATGGCCTTATTAATACGCAGCGATAGCGAGATTCAGTTGGTTATGCTGAAGATCGACACGTGTGGATATCTGTGTATTATTTTGACAACAAATTAACACTGCTGTCACAAACCAAAGCCAAAAAAAATATGGAATCCTGAATATGGCCTCTATCAACAGCTATGTAATATATTGCCACAACATACATAAATATGGTAAAAGACACTTTAATTGAAAACATTTTATGAAGGGACTACACGTCTTGCCTTGGATTCATAAGCGTTTGGGAGTATCTACATTAAGAACTGTAGGAAGAAATAATATAGAAAACTTAACACGGAAAAATAAGGTTGGGATTAATCCAAAGCAAATGCAAGTACAGCTGTCAAAAAGAGAAAGATCTGTGGGTTTCGTCCATGACAAAAACATCAAATGACAAAGTCTACTTGCGCAAATTTTGGTAGAAGAAGGAGGACACAAAATAGAAGTTTGCAGCAATTGCCCTTTGTTTTAAAAAGAAACAGCTTTTTGTTCTTTAAACTATTTTCTAGTTTTTCTTTTGTTTGGAAAGGATTTTGTCATTTTATTCTTAAAAAAGTTTATTATTTTTCTTTTTATTGTCATTAATCACAAAAAAAGTTTCTTGAAAACATGATTGCGCTATATATGTTATTAAAATAACGAAAACTTAAAAATGTTGTTGATTAATTTATCAACTCATAAAAGATTTGTTGAAATTTAATGTATAGATATCGACGGAATCGTTTGTATATATATATATGTTAGTCGATTCCACCTAATGATTACTATTATCGTGTAACAAATAAGATCAGTGTTCTAGTGTTAAAGTAAGACTACACTATACATATACCACCCAATGAGCTTGGGCGGTTGTTTACACACAATGCAATTTTTCTTGCAAATTATTGCCGACAAGCTGTTGTGAAAGCAATGTCGGTTCTATTTGCGAAAAATATCTCCGACGGTTTATGTTAACAACGCTCAGAGTATATATTAAGTGGAAGTTTGTATAAGATGCTATATCTTGGAATTAATTTAGCCAATAAAAGTGCGGCTTGCAATTTATAATTACATTTATATTGGTTTGGAATCAAATCCTGAAATTTGGTATGTAAAATCCTTAAACTAGAACTACTTTACTATTCACACAAAAGTAACCAAATAATGAATAAGATCTGATAACAACCACGAAATTTCCTTCTATAGTAGTTACTAGGTACCACCTCTAAAATTAAATATTATTTAAATATATCGTCAAATATCCAAATGGAAGACATGTTTCAATTTGATGGATAGCACTTTTAGTTTGTAATTATAATTTGCATAGAATGTATGTGTAGAAAGTTGCTTTTGCCTTGTATGTATGTACTACATACGTGTAATATTTATTTATGACAATACATCAAGTAAATTGATGAGGTATTTACAATCATATTTTTTTAATGTGTTACATATTTATGGACTGTTGCAAAACGAAAATAGTGGAAAATATTTTAATTATATACAAAATACATATTTATTATCTTTAAGACTTTATTTTGTTTGACAAACATAACGGGGACTCGTGACCGTTGTTTTTGGATGAGTCGGATAAATTCCAGTTGTATTGCAAAAAATTAATATAATTAATTAAATTATTGTAATACATACTCACTTTATTTATTATAATAATATAATATATGTAAATATGAACACTTCTATAGTTCCTTTACAACTAACTGTCATAATAATAGTATTACGTGATATCTACTACAATAAATGAAATAAATTTCGGTATAAATAGAACAAGAATTTCAGTAACGAAATAGTTTTAGTAGTAACATGTTATAGTTAAACAAACGTTCATATTAGTATTATATAATAAGACATGACAATTTTTTCGGAAAATTTTGCTTACATATTGCTGTGATACCTACTTATATAATTGATACAAATAATGTAACACTTTCTTAATCGATTTGTTCGTATCAGCATAAACTTTTAAAATTTATTCGTGAATTGATCCAGTGATTTACTTCTTGATTTCTGGTCTTTCTCTTATTTAGTATAGTTTGGGATAAGGTGAGGAAATTAAACGCAATATCTAAGTTTTATATTAATGGTATATATATATTTCGAATTATAGTTGCTAACAATATCAAGATTTTGTAAAATTTTGTTTTTAATTGAAAATATCTATACACTCTTTTGTGTCGTAATATGTGTGAGATATATACCGGGTCGTCCAAAAGTCTGGATTCACGTGGATTTTGAGTAAACTATTCACTTTTTTGGAAAACTGAATTCTGTATCTGTATCTTGAATGGGAATAAAATTGCAACTCAATAGTATTTTTTATTTCAAAAAAATTGTTTATAATTTTGAGATAAAGTTAATAACAATGTTTTTTTAAATGGAAACCTACCGTGATTTTTATTTCAGAGAGAGTACTTTCGATAAGAATTGCATTGGCATAGAAATTTTGGCTATAAACCTTACGATTATTGTTTAAATTAATATTAAATTTTCGATCCGAACACTCGTTCGCGCTTGTTCGGAAAATACACGAACGTGTCTTCTCTTACCACGTTTCCAACTGTAGGCATGGGTCCACCCCCTAATAAAGCATTCTATTGAAGGCGTTACGTTTATCTTGAATGAAAGCATTTTTTTTTTATAAAATGGAGATCTACCGCTATTTGTCGCCGTATCCCACCATAATTAGAATTTCTATCCGTTCTCTCTCTACCAGTTCCATATTTACGCAAATTGTTCAAAATCACAGATCACAAAAATAATAGATAAAGTCAATACCAAAACAACACAATTAACAACAAACAAAACGTTCAAGAAAACAGAAAATAAAAATTCAAATTCGCTCCGTAAACGTACACTAGTAATACCAAAAACAGAATGAGATAAGATTTGGACCTTCCAAGTGTCTAAAAACGGAAAAAGACCATAAAATTATTTTTTATTAAACTACGTTGTACTTTCTCATAACGTTTAAATATCGTAATCGCGGTAGATCTCCATTTTATAAAAAAAAAATGCTTTCATTCAAGATAAACGTAACGCCTTCAATAGAATGCTTTATTAGGGGGTGGACCCATGCCTACAGTTGGAAACGTGGTAAGAGAAGACACGTTCGTGTATTTTCCGAACAAGCGCGAACGAGTGTTCGGATCGAAAATTTAATATTAATTTAAACAATAATCGTAAGGTTTATAGCCAAAATTTCTATGCCAATGCAATTCTTATCGAAAGTACTCTCTCTGAAATAAAAATCACGGTAGGTTTCCATTTAAAAAAACATTGTTATTAACTTTATCTCAAAATTATAAACAATTTTTTTGAAATAAAAAATACTATTGAGTTGCAATTTTATTCCCATTCAAGATACAGAATTCAGTTTTCCAAAAAAGTGAATAGTTTACTCAAAATCCACGTGAATCCAGACTTTTGGACGACCCGGTATATATATAATGATGTTTAAATGAATGTTCACTATGTTCTTTCAACTTTAAAAAAATTTTGATTCTTGTTAAATTTATTAATACGATGCCGTCACTATTTTACTAAATACATTCTCACATAGTGCTTTAGTGACCTAGAATTTTGCTACTTAAATGCTTTGAAATTGGTTCATACTAACTGCTAGTCGCAAATATTTTCACATAGTACTTCTAGCCATTTAGTACTTGCCCATCAAAAACATCCTCGCATATTCGTATTAATTTGTTTGAATTTTGATTAAATGATAATTCAATACTTAACAATGCCCAACATCCACTAAAGGCAAATATTCGCACATAGTACCTTTGTAGCACGTTCAACTACATTAAATATATTTATAATTTGAAATGAGTAAACACAATATTTAAAATCAAGTGAACGTTCATTTTGTATTAGATAAACTAAAATATTTCTATATCATGACTTCATTCGATCATACAATTGATCAAATTCTATCTTATTGGTATCTTCCATTTTTATTTTTATAAGGATAATAAGAAAATTAATTTAATGAATTTGTTCAAAAGAAAATCTTAACTAAAATCTTAAATTCTAATTTTGAATATAAACATCTAATTATGAATTAATAAGCAGTGCTTATATGCCCTACTATAACTTTATTATTATTGAATCGGAGTTTCGCTTTATAATTTTCGCGTGTTTACAATTCAAATCGCAGTCAAAAAAACTCTGCCCGTTCTATTATGTTTTGCCTTTTATATAGTCAAACAAAACACTGTCGCTGTTTTAGCGCCCCCTCATTCAAATTTTAAGTTGGCATCTTTCAAAAATGTTCGTAGTCAAATTTTTCTTCGTCCTTTTAAGTTGTCACTTTGTTGCTTCTTATCTTAGGTAAGTGTATCGTTTCTTCTCTTCCTCTTCAATATAAACCTTCGTTGTATCTATATATAAATGTATTGCTTTTTTCACTATTCCTCTTGCCGTTTGCTAACTATATTCTGATTCTTCTTCTATTAGCCCGTCGCGGCGTCGGTCTGGAAGCAAGGGAAAAACGTTGTATATAACCTGGATCTTCTTTGCCAAGTCCATGCTGTGAAGAACTGCCGCCTCCATCACTTTCTCCTTGTCCTCAAGCCACGTTATTTCTTCAGGTAATATATCTATTTGTAGAACGCTATAAACAAATATTTACGTTGTATTTTCTCTTGCAGGTGCCTAAATCATACATGATTATTTCCAGGGCCTTCGAAACACCTAGGCTACACATACAAGAATTAAAGAATGCCTTTTAAATTTATATTACTGTTTACAAAAAATGTTTTTATTTACAATTTAACATTTCTTAAGAGTAATGTCGTAGTCATATCCTTTTTATGAAATGTACGTATCTACTATATATTTAGTTTTATTGCTAAATTCATCGTTATGAATTAACATTATTCATGTTTACATTCAATCCTCATACAAGATTATGTCATTTTCCCGAGCACATCTGATTTCATTTTCATTTGTATTGTGGCATTTAATGTGTCTTTTTGACAAAATAAAGCCTATTGTTTTATTTAGTATTTGTATTATACCTGATATTTAAATTTTCTTAACTAAAATGTACCAATAATTTATATGTTTATTCTTTTCTATAGCTTTTAATAAAGGAATTTGTTCTTAAATGTTGGCAACCTATTCTACTTATGTGTATATATTCTAAACTTATAATCTAACTTTGAATAAATATTTAAAATAAATTCTTGCTCTTATTTAATAACTAGATTAATTCTTAAGACTATTATTTTCAAAAAATGTAAGAGTCATAGCAATATGTAAAATTAAATGAAACTATATAAAACACTATAAAAGTACCCAGGAAATCAACTTGTTTCTGATATTCAACTTGCTTTATTCGGAGATGATCTATAGAATCGTCATCCTCATTTTCAGGTCATATATTAGCGTCTTTCAAATACCCGCATCATTAGCTAATCATATAGGCATGTGCCGCTTAAGATATACTTCACCAAATTACCTCTCAATCATGAAATAATAATATATCGAGAAATCAGCAAATATTAAACTATTAAACATTAACAAATTAAATTAATGTAAATGGAACATACCAGATCATCAGAACGTGTATATTTTGTTGTAGCACTATACGTACTTTAGGTTACTTTAACGGGCGTATGTAATTCCGTTACGCATTGGCATTTAGAAACTTACATAAACTTAAATCAGAAAGACTTTTTCTGAGATGTATACAAGAGATATCAGTGAAAGAAATTGAAACAAAAAGAAAATTGAGTGTAGACACCACACGACTTTCTTATAAAAGTTGTTCCAAAGAGAGAGAGAGGGAGAGAGAGAGAGGGAGAGAGAGAGAGAGAGGGAGCACGCGAGGGAGCGAGAGAGGGGGGAGAGAGTGAGAGAGAGAGAGAGCGAGAGAGAGCGAGAGAGAGAGAGAGAGAGAGATGTTCGCAAAAACTGCCACTAGGAAATTTAAAACTTCTGTTTTTTTTAATAATCGATTGTTACTAAATTTTAATTATATTGCTCCAAAATATATTTACTACAGTTTTCAAACATTGTGGAAGGTTATGAAAGCAATCTTTCTGAAGACACGAGAATAAAAATTTACACTTCAAGATATTTGGCCGAATATCTAAATATTTGAAATTATATTAAAGTTACTGAAACCAGAAATAGCAAAGGCTGATGACAACACACTTCGATAAGCGGTGAGGATGGTTGAATCTTCTCTCCATTTTGATCGTACCAGAACAACATCGAACTCACAAACGGCTCGTAATATACTATACACGGCCGATTTGTCATAAACCTCTTTGGTTTAGCGACCACAAACGGAGTCATACGAGCTAGTTGCCGAAGCAGGGTTTGGTTGTCCAGTTGTTTGTCATATCGTCCACATTTACTCACAAATGAGAAATACGCTCTTCGACGAATAAAAAAGCGGGATAATGAAACTCCTTTACTACCAAAATTGTACTAAAAACACGTTTTTAATTCTGTATAGAATGTGTAATTTGCAAGATATTTGAAAAACAGCTTTTTGATGAAATTAAAAATGTTACTTACGGTCCAAATTTTAAAAACTGTTTTATCAAACTTGTTCCAAATAAAGTTCGCAATAAGTTCCCACTCATAGTAAATGTAAAATTTTAGCACAGATACTGGCACTACTACCGATTAATCAGTTACAATGAAAATCTAATCAACAGCTAATGCACACAACCATTCTGAAAATTAGCCCTGTATTGAAAAATAATGTTACAGCTTTCAACAGACCCTAACTGCAATTACACAAATTCCGCTTTGTATGCTATATGTTGAAGTTTCTGGCTGAAGTCTGTTGCTAAAATGATTTTATAAATTAACTGATAGTGAGTGTCCTTTCTCATACCTAACTTCAATTAAAAACACATTTTCATAATTTTTTATAATTTCTATGAAGAATTATTTTAACCAATCTGATTATTTTTAACAGTACATACTCATAATTTTCACATATCTTTACTCAATTATTTTCTGTTACCTCAGTAACACTTAAACTAAACGAATATTGCCCCAGCTGTTAGATTGTACGAGCAAATTTGGATATTTCAATTATTTCTGTAGTAATTTGTAGTAGAAAATGTTGCCCAGTTTGCAAAAAGATCTATCCTACATTTAAAATTTATTTAGGTATCTCTGTGGTTTCTGTTTAATGATGTCTTCAATTCTCATTACACAAAATATAAAATTAAAAATTCATATCAGCTTTATTTATTTCGTATATGTATTTATTTCGCAATTATTTTTGCTTCATTGCTGTATGAATTTAATATGCCCCTTTCCTATTTAATTATATTTTTACCTCATTTCTCACCATGTCTTCCGTTTCCTTTTGTTTCTAGAAACTAAATATTTCATAATTATTTCCAAATGTATCACTTCATGGTTATAGTAAACATTGATATTCTAATTGCTATTAGAACTAGAACTATTACATTAAAAAATATTTAATAATGAATAATAAATTACTTTACTTCCGTCTATGGAAGCAATATTAAGGAAATAATAATATATAATAATAATATCGAGAGCAAATTCCTTCAAAAAACCGTATATCGTTTTTCATCAAGTTCATGTACGTGTATATTGATATGTTGATTAAGACAGAATACATGTTGACTATTTAATAGCCTGGACTCAGTATCGTGCTGTTATTTAAATTGATTTGGATTGATATGAAACCCAAGTAAATAATTATGCATATCATCCTACAATCTTTTATATGCTAGTATATGGATCGAATTGAATTGAGGCCGATGTAATAATTGTGGAATAAGACGTCTATCATATACACACATATAACGTTCTTGTATTGTACCTTTAATAAAATTTTATAGTGCTTCGGTAATAATCAATTTATTTTGCGAGTACGTATGAACTCTGTAACTAGAGTTGTAAATCAATCATTGTTTAGTAACACGCATCATGTTACTATACAATTAGGATAAAACACGCACGGTTTTCAAACATAAGATGCTTTTTTTCACAGTTTTAGAGCGAGAACTGGTCTCGTATAAATTACAAATTACACTACCGGTCGTATTATTACAAGAACATATAACTCTATACCATAGAAAAGAAATATATAATTATCGTAAACTTGGGTAACTTTAACCCACTTCTTATTTCTATTTCAATAAAAAACATGACTACTCTAACTGCAAAATATGAGTTCAAATAGTTTTCTAATTCATAGAATTTGTATTAAGATCCATTTTAGTACTTAATTGTGGTAACGTAGGCCCACTTGAACTCTCCAATGTTATATAGCTCTAGCTAGCATTTTAAAAAATATTTAAACAGGAGATAGATATCTCATACGACGATTCTCGAATAGGAATACAAAAATTCACATTTATACAGGACTGGCTACAAAAGAATAATCGTGTTTTAAAGAACTGTATTTTAGAAAGTGTTAGAGATATAGTAGTAAGTCATATGTAAACCCAGGATTTTAGGCAGTTAAAAAAATCAATATAGGCGCCTAAAATAATCCTTTAAAATATTAGAAATAATCCCTATAAATCTGAAATTACGCACTATTAGATCATTAAAATTTAAATATCTTATAAATTAAAAAATAGTTTTTTGAACAGAAATTTAATTAGTAGATACTTATTTATTAGTTTATTACATATTTACATACATTACAAGATATTTCTCTAAGTTCTCTAATTTAAAATTTTGTCTGTTGTCGACCAGAACAGATTTATATTTAGAAAAACACATGATGTAATGGGTGCAAATTTAAAATGAATATCGTCCATTTTGGTTTCGTGGTCCGGCACATTTTCGCTATTAAATATTTTTTACACCGCCAAAAGATATTTGTTTCCCTGGTTTTCTTCAAAAGTTTTTTCAATTTTTTTAAATGCGGCAGCTGCTGCAGAACTTGGAGCTTTTTTTAATGAATTGAAAACGTTGTCGATAATCTCTGTGGAGTCAGTTAAAGGCACACCATTTTTTTCTAATTTTGTTATACTTTCTTGGATTATATTAAAATGATTCCGAATATAAATCAAATCATTTTTCTTATGTTTTCCATAATCGTTTGTGCCTTTTGAATGGCGTCAGCAGACTTTCAAATGACATGACAACCTGTAAATAATTAAAATATAAGAATCATGTTGATCTTTATTTAGGTACTTTGCTTACTTCTTTAACGGAATCAAAATGTGCGCTATAAAATATCCCAGCCTGCAGCGATGTCCCCCAGCGTGTTAAGACTGGTTGGAGCGGCAGAGGAACGTCTTTTAGTATTTCTCTAGAATTTGTTGGGAATAGAATACATCAATGGGTCATAAATCATAAATATCATAATCATAAACACAAATAAGCACGCCCTTTGACGTATTGTAATCTGTGGACATAATACTTACCAGTAGGCGGGTCCGCGTTTTTACCCATTCTTGGAAATTGGGTTCTTGGGAAAATTGACAAATATTTGTAAAAAATTATAAAATGCAAATCTTTGGTTACTTTAGGCATATTTAGGCATTCAAATGTAAGACAGGCACCTTAAACTACTTTTAGGCATTTTAGCCGGGAAACAGTTGGGCTCTAATTACTCTAATTAACGTTAACATCATTTATGTACATCAGGTTTCATTCATTTACCTTAACAAATGAAAATAGCCCATTTTTCCTAACATCCGGGCATTAGGATATATTCCAAGAAAGTGAAGCTTTTAAGTTTAAAATACGCGCTTGCAAACTTCAATTTAAATCTCATGGCAATGACTAAACTTTATATCTATGTATATACAGAAATTGTATAGGTACGAGGTAAGCGCCATAAATTCTCGGCCTAATATACAAAAAAGAAACTTGGAACAATATAAGAATTTTTATTTTTCAATGTAATCTCCCTTAACTTCTATACATTTATTACAACGATTAATTAATAATTTTTACCCTTGTTAAAATAATCTGAGGTTTTTCCGTCAAAATGTTCTATAACATCCGCTTGCAAATCACTGTCGTCCTTAAAACTACGTCCCCTAAGGTCTTTGTTAAATTAGAAAACAAAAAATATCACAAGGAGCCATATCCAGATTGGATGTTCCAATTCTTGAAAGCCGCATTCGCGGATGGCAGCTTGTGAAATGGCGACAGTATGGACGAGAGCATTGTCGTGCAATAATCGCACATCTTTTGTCAATTTTCCACGACGTTTTGCACGAATATTCCCCCTAAATTTATGCAATAAATACGCATAATATGTGCCGTTCACGATTGTATTGCGCTCTTTAAAGTCAATAAGCAAAATGCCCTCACAATCCCAGAATATTGTTGTCATCACCTTTTACGTTGATTGAACGACTTTCGTCTTTCTGGGACGAGGTTCAAAAGGTCGCCGCCATTCCATGGACTCCCTTTTCGATAGAGGATCGTAAAACATAACCACTGTTTCATGCCCTGTGACAATGGACTCCAAAATCGGTTTTGGGTCGTTTCCACATATACTTAAAAACGGCTGCGCACATTCAACTCGACCTTCACGTTGGAGAGCAGAAAGAAGTCGCGGTACCCATCTAGCACTAATTTTATTCATACTCAAATTGTCATGGATAATTCGGCGAACACTTGTTTCGGAAATGTTTGTTATCACTGCTAATTCCTTCACTTTTAAACGGCGATTTTCTAGCACTAAATGTTGCATAATTGAAATTTGTTGGGGCGCTATCACTTCAATTGGTCGACCCGACTGATCGGCATCTTCCAGGGATTCTTGCTCCAAACGGAAACATTTTGCCCACTTTTTACAGTTGTATACGAAGGAGATGAATAACCGTAAACGCCGTCTAAACGTTGTTTAATATGATAAGGTGTATGCCCTTCTTTTGTTAAAAATGTAATGACCGCGAGGTACTCAATTTTCGTTAATTCAGACATTTTCGTGCGCTAGCCACGTTGGTTGGTTGGTTTCTAAAAACTATTAGGCTTCGAACCGTCATATTTATGGTGTACACATCGCGTATGTGCATGCATGACGTGACCGAGTTTGAACATGTTTGAACCTATATAAGCCTGTCAGGCCGGCAATTTATGGCACCTACCTCGTACTACCAATATGTGTCTGAATTTGTATCTAACAAAGAAACGTAGTTAGACACAATAAAAAAAGCTACTATCACCATAGAAAGTCATACATAAGAACTGTGACAAAAACTAAGAATTATTACCCATGTTTAACATTAGTAAATAGAAAATCACACAAAAGAACTGCGTATGCTCATGTTTAACATAATTAATGACAAATATAACACCATGTAACAGAAAGCGTTTTGTGTTCCCGAGTATGCGAGGAGTTTATCGGTGGTTGGTGTGCAACGTGCATTTAGAAGAAAATACGAAACAAAACCACAAGGTCATCAGATCATTCTGCTATGGTACAAACAATTCAACAACACATGTTTCATCAATAAACGCTATAGCACTGGAAGACCACGCGTCTCTAACCACACAGTGGAGAGTGCTAGGCAAAGTTTTGTGCGTACCCCACAACAGTCTTACCGCAAAGCAAGTCGTGAACTTGGTATTCCGCATCAAACTGTATGGAAGATTTTGTGAGAGCGATTGCGTTTTAAACCGTACCGTGTACAGATTGTGCAAAGTTTACGGCCCGACGACTTTGTAAAACGAACGGATTTTTGTATTGCAATGTTGAAATTGATGGAGAACAATTACTTTGATAGTCGTCTTGTGTGACGAGAACACATTTCATATTAACACAAAGATGAATCGACACAATATGTGGATGTGGGGCATGAAAAATCCATACATGATTTTGAAACATGAATGGGATTTTCCAGAGTTAAACGTGTTCTGTGCGGTATGCATCCTGTATATTGAATACAACTATTAGAATATTATTATGATTGAATTTTACCCTACAGGACTGTTTGTGAAGAATAGTGCTTAATATATTTTTCTGAACAACAAATAATTGTTGTAACTCACTACTACTGCCTCTCCAAGCAACGATATCAAATTTCGTAAGGGAATGACAGCAACCGTAATAGGCGACCCAGAAAAGATGCCTTCTTACCAATCTATTATCTTAATACGTGAAGAAAAAACTTTGTACCCCTTTTTAAGAATATTGCGTGCGCGGAGGAATGTGAGGTTTGGCAAAGTTAAAGTTGATATGGAGAAGGAGTGCAGAAAGATAAGTGGCACAAACACATTAAATTAAGTAAAATAAAACATTTATTGTTACGTAACGTTTAAACTCAAAAATTTAATGAATTAAGGTCGAATTTCGACCACTGAGCGACCACTAGTACTGTATAAATGCATAGCACAAACTGCTCATTCTCTTACGTACAATATATATATTTCTGTCCCATTTCAAGTAATTATCGACAATTACAAGAAGTACTATGGCGTTTTAATTCAACGAATAGTTTACATTATTAATATCCACACTGTTAGGGTAGCTCCTGTGCTTATCTTTTAATGAGATGATATTGGTCTTCTTACGGTTTATTGATAAATTAGCCAAATTTAGCCATTGTTCAATACTTTTGATGTATATAGAGCAATTACTGATTACAGATTCAAGCGTATTCCTGCATCTAAAACTGATGTATTGTCTGCATAATTGACGGTAGTTAAGTTATTGTTCATAGATGGCATCTCGGCAGAATATATATCATTGAAGCATCAAATAAAAAGCAGAGGATCCAAGATACTCCCTTGCGGCACGGCACACCTTGATTGTTGTTGTGAACTTAAATATGATCCTTGATAACACGTAAACTATGCAATCGCAAACATGCATGCGATTGCATAGGTAAGATGCAAACCACGCAAGGCTCTTATGTCATAGAATTGTAATTGCATAATCTTGTATATTATCAGAAGCTTTCGACAACTCAATAAACACCACAAGTTACTGCTTTTTCTTCTAAGGAATAGAGAATATTATTAATATAGTCAAATAATGCGGTTATGGTTTTCTCAAAACCAAAACATCGAGGTTTTGAGAAAACCGTGTCAGTTCTTATTAATCAGTTAATGTGTCATGAACATTGTGCAGCCACATGAATACTAACCTTTCAAAAAGTTTAGCAAGATCTGTTGTTATACTAACACATCTCTAGTTACTTAAATCATTGATATTGCCTTGCTTATAAAGTGGTGTAACTACCGCCTGCTTAATCGAGAAAAATACCTGATACTAGAAATATGTTTGTAATGTGGCACAACAGATTTAATTAATCAAAAATATTAAGGTTTTCTTAATAAGTTGGTACTAATTATTTGTCATACATCTCTACTCTTGGCTTTTAATAAAACTAATGTCTTATTGTTAGGTATACGTTTATAGTTATTAACAGCGTTTATATATAGTTAATGAAAAAAATTTGTTTGAAGAGAAAATTAATGTTGTTAATCATATACATCATGTATAATCATAACAATCTGACAAACCATCTTTTATTTTCAAATAAGTATAAAATGGTTTTAATGGGAAGGATTATAACACTAATTAAATATGACAATACAAAATTATATCCTTATTTTGGAATAATGCTTCTATTGTAAAAATAAATTCTAACTCAAAATCCATAAACCATACAGCCCCCCGCCTGAGATCAATGTCAAAATTTAAACATCTACTGTTGTTCATGTCTTTAAAATGCTAACTGTTCTTATAATAGCTATAAAGAAAAAAGTCACCATAAACACTTTATTTGAATGGTTTTAGCTTTCTTTTGTATTTCTTACAAGTGAGCGGTTTGCTCAGTAGGTATATGTTACACTTTGCGACCTCGACGACATGAGTCCAGGGTACGTGAAACAACGGCTCATATGATGCATAACATAACTAAATGTCAAAAGTTATTCTGTATTTGAAAAATAACAAAGATAAACTAAAATAACAAATTGATTAATTTGCCTCATATTATTAAGTAGTATATCACAAATGGCTGTAACATTGGGCGCCAAATTGTCACAAATAAACTATTACGTTGTGGCGGTAAATTGTCAAAAATGCTTTTTGCGTTGAGGGCTAAATTATAACAAATTAGTTTTAGGTACTTACGTTGTCACAAACGTTTGTGGATAATCATTTAGGAGGAGCATTAATTACGTAATCTTGTCATGGTTACACATCGAAGGTCCAGAATATACTGCGCTGTAAGAGAAAATGTTAACATAAAACAAATAAGGTTGTCTTTGAAGTTTCTATTTAATGAAATAAATATCAAATTAGAAGTTATTATATTACGGGACTATAAATAAAGACAGGGAAATGTGATAAAGTAAATGTATAATGAACCGACTGATACGATTTGTACTTAACGAGTGTGGTCTTGACAGATTTACCTGTATCGACAGATATATTGGACACTAGTGGATACTAGACGAGAACATCACGCAGAAGATCACATAGCAAAAGGTTACATTTGACGCCTTCAAATTTTTATGTATTATGCGAAATACTAAGCCATTTTATGATAATACTGCTCTGATAATATTATATAATACATATATTCCACCTAGGCTAGAATTAGGCTATGTAGTATGGAATGCTACTACATATTCACTCGAATCTTTTCAGTGTGTTCAATTGCTATTTATTATAGAAGGCTCCTATCTTTTTTTGACATTCACTACATTCAGTCTTGAGAGTTTTCCAATTTATATCTTTGGTTGACGACAATTTATGTTTCGAATTTGTTTTTATTTATAGAATATTGATTGAGTTTATAGATTGTAATGCACTGCTGACTTTTCTGTCTCTTATTTGAACATAAATTACGTTAAATATTTGTTTTTCCATCATTCGTCACCATTATTATTCGTTCAGAAACTCTGCTTGTCGACTGACATTAATTAGTGTTCCCATTTGGATTTAGTTAATAACACTTTACGGGTTTTAGGAATTATATATTTTCTATACCGTAGCGCTTAAGTTTAAGTTTCAGTTAACATAGTTGTTAAAACGAAAATGAAAAGTGTGAACACATGGATGTTAAAAGTAACATCAAGCAGTAAATAATTACTGTGACTTACATATATACCTTTATACGTAAAACGTATATGCATATATGCATGTGTTTGGCATATACGTTTTACGTATAAAGGTATATATGTAAGTCACAGTAATTATAGTTGTTAAATTATTTCTTGTCCTTTTCTGTGTTTTTTTCTGTTATACCTGAATATTTTATATTGTTTCTATTTTAAATAATATTTATGTTTATGGTGGATCATTGGAAGTAGTAATTTAAGCACTAGTAAATATTCCTATATAATTTACATTTTGTAGGACCAAATAATAACAACATTATAGTAAATATTATGTGCCTACTATATAATGTAGATATAGTTTATATCACTACGTATGTTACAACTCTTTTTCTATTCCGGTGCTATAAAGTTCACTTTACGACACCCGTTTTGGTTGCATAAAGTATTACTTTATCGCACGCTAATTTTATTTTTTTGAAGTTGGTAACAAAAAAAAAATGGAACCAAATCATATTTAAATGTCAAAATATAAGCCTTTAAAGTAACAAAAATGTGCAATAAAATTGTACAAAGAATAAAAAGCACACATGCTAACATTTCACTTACTAATTAGCAATATAAATTGTTAAGCAGAGTTGGATGATAAGTTTTCGGATGCTACTATTGACATTTACTTACCATGTTGAATAGTACAACTGTTATAAAAGTTTGTTTTGATAAATATGTAGAGAGTTTGTGGACGAAAGATTTTGTAAATTGCCTTCTGCTATTATGCGAATCTCTGGGGGCGTACAGTTATTTATTTCGTCCCTTTTGTTGATAATTTGAAATAATTTATTGTATAAATTAGTCTGAATTTTAAACACAATTACATATAGCACCACCGATATTCAAATATTTAAAACGTTCTACTTAAAAATCAGAGTAACCAACTTCAAAAAAGCAAAATTTCTAAAATATTCGAACAAAACATGTCTCTTATTTTAAGCTTTTTTGAACTTTTAATAACCGAAATAGAAAAATTAGTATAAAATACACGTTTCATAAGACATTTTGCGCACTTGTTCTTTAGAAAACTCGCCTAGCGGCTCGTTTTCTAAACTTGAACGCGTGCGCAAAAATCGTGTCTTATGAAACTTGTATTTTAATATACTATTATATACAAGTACATATATATTTTGAAATATTGGTAACGAAAGCGGCGAAGAAAACTCGGTAACTAAATCCTCGTTCGTTTGTAATCAATCAGCTGTCTTTAAAGCTGGCATTGGTAAGGTCATGGTTAGCGCAAGGTCACTAGTGCCATGTAATAATATATGGATTTAGAACCAGCGCATTGCAAACATAATAAGACAAATCACGGAAGATAGATCGCAGATATAAAAAGTTGATTTCCAATTTTCATTGATAAACAATTGGCTTATTGATGAACAAATGCTTTTTAGAAAAGGAGAAGTATGGTATATGAAGGGCGAGTAGAAATAGTAAGTTAATGTTTTATTTTATTTCGATTAATAAAAAATACATACATAAATACAAATATACCATATGAAATAAGCATATAATTCTAACATAGTTATATCAGAAAATAAGAGTTTGTGGAATAAAGGAGTAGTTACTTCGAATAAGCTGAACAAACTAGTAATCATTCTTCTGCATTACAATTAAATTTCAAATATTACTCCATTCCATGAACCACTTTTTAAATCAATCGTTAGGCAATTTAATTCGAATGTAACAAGTCCAAACTGCTCCAATTTGTAATCGCTTTATTGATGTCTACAATACCAATACACAATTCATGGGAAGATTCCAAAAAAAAGAAATTCATATCAGACATAAAGTGTTTAATAATAAGTAAACTAAGCTAGAAACAAGATCTTCCGGTTCGACTTCCGGAAGTGACATGTTTACTATTTTTCTTCAATATTTTATTCAAAAATTGCTGTAGAAGAACGTACATTTGCTACTTGGTACGATAATAGGACAAAAAAATAAGTGTGGGCATCACACGACTTTCTTAATATGTGCACCCCGATTTGTTTTTAAACAATAGTTTTTCTAATTAAATTTTATATACTTTTAATTTCTTAATAAATCTGTGCAAATGCATCATTTGCCAGATATTTTCAGGAAACTGCTTTTTGACTTGTTGCTTCCGGCCCGAATTCTATGTTAGTATAAGAAACTCGTCGTACATTAAGGTCTAAATACTTATTTTTAAATAAATTTATATAGAATATACACTTTGCCATACATTTGTAAGAAAAATGCTCTACGATGAGTAAAAGTGCTACTTCCGGTGGAATTCTGAATCGTTTAAATTTCGAAAATTTATCCAAATAGAACGACGTGAGGGTTGGAATCAATAAAGGTGAATGCGCAACATTATTCAATATCTTGTAGAAAGATATAATCAAAGACGTTAATGAGTTAACGTGGGTAATTAAATCGCCCATAAATCCATGGCAATGATATGTTACGCTACTGACGTCACACTAATTGCTAATACATGATCATATATATATAATGGCTATACACTCCACTAAGGAGTAATACCTCTTCTTTCGAAGATCTCTAGATCCTGTTTTAACTAGGCGGATCAGTCCTTATGTGTTGCTTCATGCCATTAGGCTTATTGTCTTCCACAACGTTCTATTCATCGCCTTTTCTTGCCAATCTCTAACGCCTACGCTTTCTAGATCCTTGACTACTTCTTTTATCCACTTTGTCCTAGGCCGCCCTTTTCTTCTTGTGCCACTAGGTCTCCATGTTAACATTGCTTTTATGCTCTGTTCTTCTCCTGCTCTCCAAACATGACCAAGCCATTTTATTCTCTGTTTCTTGATTTTCTTCACAATATCCTCTTCTATTTCTTGTTGCAGTTCGTGGTTCATTCTACTTCTATATTCATCTTGATACCTTTACTGGTCCCATTATCGTTCTTAATATCCTCCTTTCCAGAATTCTTATATCTTCTTCGTCTTTTTGTGTCATCGTCATTGTTTCAGCAGCATACAACATTACTGGTCTTATTAACGTTTCATATATCCTCATTTTACTTTTTTTGGTAATGTGTTTACTTTTTAGCGTTTTCTTGTTTGCATTATATGCTCTATTTACTGCTATTGTTTTTTCCTTTATCTCAGTTTCCCTATCTCCGTCATTTGCTATCATAACTCCCAGATATTTAATTTTACTGACTTTTTCGAACTCGTATCTACCCATGTTGATTACTTTATTTACGGTTATATTATTGCCAATTTGCATCATTTTCGTCTTATCTTCATTTATCTTTAGTCCCATTTGGCTACCTTCTCTTTCTATTTCGTTTAGCATACTAACTAATATACCCTTTGTTTTCGCTACTAGTACTATGTCGTCTGCATACGCTATTAGTTGTCCCCCTCTTGTTCTCAGCGTTCCTCTATTTACGTTTCTTGTCACATACTCCAGTGCTAAGTTGAACAGTGTTGCCGATAGTGCATCTCCTTGTCTAACTCCTTTATTAGTTACGAACGCTTCTGTTTCTCCTTTTAGTGTTTTGACAGTCATTTTTGTGTTCATCATTGTCATCGCTATAAGTCTTCTTAACTTTGCCGGTATTCCAAGTTCTTTAATAGCTTCCATTAGCTGCACCCGTCTAATAGAGTCAAAAGCTTGTTTAAATTCTATGAAGAGCATATATATATTCATTTTATGTTCGTATGCTTTTTCCACAATTTGTTTAACATTGTGAATAGCATCTGTTGTAGATCTGCCTGATATAAATCCACATTGATACTGTCCAATAATATTTTTCGTCATTGCCACCAATCTTCGCTGAATTATCGTGGATAGTATTTTATACGCCGTGCAAAGTAACGTGATGCCTCTATAGTTTCTGCATTCTTGTTGATCTCCTTTTTTATGTATTGTTACTACTTGTCCTATCTCCCAGTCCTTCGGAATAGTTTCTTCTCTCCATGCCCTCACAATTAGCCGGTGTATGTTTTCTTTCAGCACCTGTCCTCCATACTTCATTAGTTCATTCTGTATATCATCTTTTCCTGGAGCTTTACCATTACTACTCTGTCTTATAGCTAATTCCACTTCTTTTAGAGTTGGTTCCTCAATTGAAATTTGATCATCCTCATTCTCTACTGGTATTCCATTTTGTATCTGATTGTCATTTAGAAGTTGTTTGAAGTAATCGTACCATACTCTCTTATACTGCTCTTCATCTACAACTACTTCCCCAGCGTTGTTTTTAATTCCACTTACTCTTTGTTTATATGTTTGATTTTGTTCCCTAATCCTTTTGTAGAAGTGTTTTGTCTTTTTATTTCTGCTGTCCATTTCAATTCCTTCCATTTTACTACTTATCCATTGTCTCTTATTTCTTCTTATTATCTTACTACATTCTTTTCTTCTGCGCTCATACTCTTTTCTCTCTTTTTCTCTATTCGACCTTATCCATTTACATGATCATATCCACTAAAAATACCAAGTGAATTTAATAATAATAAGAGCAAATTCCATCAAAGTCTCGAAAATTTTTGGCTGTTTAAGAGATGAGGTGTGGAAGAACAAATACATATATTTGTTCTTCCACACCTCATCTCTTAGACAGCCAAAAGAGAAAAAACAGAGGTTTATAAAGCTTGTGTACGGCCGATGTAAACATACCTTGTTGAAAGCCGCACAAGATATTAATTAAATTAAATCCCTTAAAACAATAAAAGGAGTAATATTGTGTGATTAAATCAGAAACAGTGCAATCAGATAAGCAAACTGAATACTGGCAAATCTTGGAGACGACAGTGGAGAGACCACATTGATAATATGATCATAACAAAATCGCCAAATAGACAAAGGACCATAAAACCGCAAAGCCGACGACCGACATGCAGATCACCAAAGAGATAGTTGAAGAGAGACGTTTCAGGAGAGGGCTAAAAGGCAATAATGGGAGGATGTAGTCCTAATTAAACTAAGCTCTAAATATTTTTCCAGAATTTTTTAGAAATCTGAAGTAGTTTACTTTAGTAAGAAAATTTGATTTTTTCACTAAAGTAACCTACTACAACCGATTTTACTGAAAATCTAGTCAGATTTCAAGGGCAATATTATGCTATTAAATAATATTAGATTTATAGATATATAGATAATATTTGTTTTGGTATTGGTAGCTATAACCGTTCAGCCGTTATCTCCGCGAAACACGTACATACACACAGGCAGAGGGAGATTTTTTAAAAACCACTTTTTGAGTGTCAGCAAAAGTGGTTGTAGAAACCAGTTTTGCGCTATCAGAGGATTTCAAAACATGGACATTTACAAAAATTTCGAACTCGAAAATCACGCATAAGAAAGCAAAACAATTCTTATTATTCTTATTTGGGTTTTTCTGCATTTTAACTACTTCAGTACATTTGCAGCTAATAAGATGCAATGTAAATCTTTTGTGAAATTTCGGATTTTATGTGGATTTGAATAATTTTCGTCTTAGTTGCACAAAAAAACTTTTAAACCCGTAGCCTTTAACTGCGTATACAGAAAAACACTGATTTGAAATTTACAGAGATGGATTATTTAATCTACACTTACGCTCTTACAAAAATGTTAAGATCATTAACGGTACCTGTTCATGATAATTCCCCCAAACTTAGTAGTAATGTCTTACCTTCTTATTATAATTTACCAAGAACTTAAAGGTACCTGTACACGGTAACATAGTTGACGCCATACACTTATATATCGGTGTATCGGTCTGTTATCTGAATTCATTTCTCTTTTTGATACCTTATTATACGTAGTATGAGGAAGTATTGTGATGACGAAAATGTTCGACCTAGAGATTTTCGCATATGTGCAGGTTTTGTAGTCCCTGACACCAAAAAAGTGTTTATTGAAAATGTCACTCTGTCTGTGTATGTGTGACTACGATAGCGGACAAACTGATAAACTTATGAATACCAAACTGGATATTTACGAATGTAATCTCTTTCTTGAGAATTGACTAGATTTTCAGGAAATAGTAGTTTACTACAGTAAAAAATATTTCGTGAACTACTTAGTTTAAACAAACTTCTAAAGAATAAAGGAGTTCTCAAAAGTAAATTTGGAGCATTTTTTATAGAAGAAGTTTTTCATAATTCTTACAGGAAGTATGTCTTTTACTCCTATGGAAAAATAGTTTATTGCGAGTGTCTAGCAAATTATGCGTTTTACAGAGATTTATCAAGAGTACAAAAGCATTTATAACTCGATCTGGAAAAATTTTTGCATATAAAAAATTTAAAAATTTGGACTGAAAGGACATTTTTACTCTTATCAAATAGCAGTTTTTGAATTCGGGCCGAAAGTAACACTTTTACTTCTACGGAATAGCAGTTTTTTGCAAATATCTGAACAATTATACATTTTGTACATATTTATTAGTGGTATCAAAGTGCATGTTTAAATAAATTTTGAACATTGCTGTACATATGCAAGGTGGAGTACACTTCGCCTTCTATGGCTCGGTATCGACTTTAATTTTAGGTATGATTTATTTGCGACTAATGAGGTCTTCTTATGTCTGCTACTAAGACAGACAATCATTTTATAATTTTAAGCTGTTACACTGACTAGTGTCAGTTGGTATAAATCTTTCTAATTGATATAGTTTAAATTATTACACTATAATTGTTCTCTTTTATAATTGTTATTGCGTACTTCCACTGAGAAGCTTAAACGTGTTGATTGGTGTATGCGTGTCTTATTGTTAATTTCTCCCGCTTACTTTTCCCCGAGTACCTCCCTATCAGGTGGTCAGTCATAGAGAGGGCTGCCCTATTAATTAAGGAAGACGGTTCCTTATTTTAGTCCATATTCCGAGATATTTTGTTAGACCCACGACCGTCTCCATGGAGTCAAACGACAACAAAGTGACCTGCTTTATTGATTTTTCATATCTCTCTCTCACGCTCTTGTGGATGGGTAACTTAACAAGCGATGTACTTCAAAATTGAAAGAAGACAATTTTTGTTGAAAACAATTACTTTAATCTGCTGTAATGTAATGACTCTATTATTGTTTTCAACAAAAATTGTCCTTTGTGATTGACAAATATTATTCTCTTCATCCTAGTCATGTTACACATAAACGCTTCTACCTGTAATACAGAAATGGTTTTTCTAATATTATAATCAGTGCAAAAGTACCTAAAAAAGTATTGCTACTTACTTAAATTTACTTAATTCTGAGTTCTTAACTGGATATTGTTCTAGATATTCAAGTGTAATACACTTCGTTAATAGTAGCTCAATTACACTTAAGTGCCATGTATGATAAAAATCTTTAGCTGTGGCTGAAGATTACATTCACAATACTACAACAAAAAATTTGAAATTGTTAAAATACTGTTTTTTGTACCTAATACATCCACTGGAAACACTAAGAATTCATCGACGTTATTCAACAGGAATTTAAATAAAATGTGTTTTTCCAGAATCTACCTAAAATCCTCATTAATGCATACGAATTTTTTAGGGCTACTGTAAGCACTTGTACTATTAAAAATAAGAAGCAAGTTTCCATACCAGTATTAAATTTTACCAGGCGACTCTGTTTAACGACTTATATTGTTAATTGGTGTAAATAAAATAGCAAGTGACTTTCTTATTCTTTGTACAATTTCTATTTGACAAGTTTGCTATAATAATACGTTTATAGTTGTAAAAGTTTCGTAAAATTAACTTTATTGAACCAAAATATAAAAAAAACATATTTCCTTCATTTTAATACATAGAAAACTATTAGAAACACATGAATCTTATAAGCGGAAAAAATTGGTTTACAAACATAAACTTAAATAAATAAATATTCGATGGTTAGATACACTGTATAAATGTGCTAGAATGACGAAAGGTACCTAACTAATTTAGACAAGTAAGTAAGTATCCTTTCTGTTTTAACTGAACTTTTCTTGTTTTCCTTGGGTATACTTAATATTTAGTAAAAATTATTAAACATTTTGATAGGTAATATACATATTTTACTCTTTATTATTCACTTCAAACTACATGTTACTACATATTAATATTTATATGTGTATTTACTCGAGCGTACTTGAGAAAAGTTATGAGCACGTAGTTAAACATGTGTGGAATACTGGTTGGTTTGTATGTAAACAAGATCTTCGTAAAATACCTTGCTTCTTTAATAAGTGTTAAAAATGTAATGTTCAAGAGTGTAACAAATATTAACATAAACAGGTATATTTATTGATTATTTGATCTAATATAGGTTCTTTTTAAGATAGCTTATGTTGGCGGTTCAACACAAACAATTACCATCTTACTTCGGTGCACTTTATTATTTAGTTGCGTGACGGACTCGTACTTTTAGCTCTGCATTATACGATCTTAAATAATTTGGATACTGAAGAATATTTTAGATATCTCTTTTGTTGAAATTAAATACTAAGTAAATTTAATTAGGTTATTTCTAATAACGTTGACAAAAATCACGAGTTTTCAATCATTAGCCGTACTTTAACGTAATGTATGTAAAATACATAACTGAGTCAAATTAGCCTTAAATGAGCACAGCTACGTCAAAAATAATTAAATAGGTGTATCAGTTACAAATTTTACATAATATAGGAGTCAGTGTATCTTCGATAATTAAAATTATAATTGAATGTAAAACAGGAAATATAAATTATCCAGCATAGTATAACACTGCCTGTTACCAAAAAGCAAACTATTAACTCTTACAGCTAAATATGAATATCAATTACAAATTTGACATAATATAACACAGTCACTGTATCTTCTGTAACTAAAATTATAAGTGAATATAAAACAAGATATATAAATTATCCAGCGTAAAGGAACACTGCCTGTTACCAAAAAGCAAAGTAAGTTGAACAAAATTAGACGAATAAGTGAAAATGAACACCAAAAAGGTTAAATGCATGTTACATGTCAAATTGAATACTTTGGAAAGTTGAAATAATTATATATAATGTCCCCATAAAAACTACATTTAATCCCATAATTCCTAAATCATTTACCCTCGATATTTAACTTAAAAAGGGGAAATGCCCAACACTAACTGACGGGTTATATCAATCTTACAACGACATCATAGGCATAAATTCATGTGATCTATATGTGTAAAAATAGCACCTTTGCTTTCGAGTGCAAGATGGTGGCAACTGAAAGAACGATGAAAGTTCTAACTTCTTCTAAATCGGAACAAATGGTAGTATGATATGGATAAATAAAACACAAAGAAGATGTGTTTGAAAATAAATAGCGAAGAGACTTTTTTTTGAAATCAGCATAGGTACGTAGTACTAAACGAAAATTTACCGGGCGTACTCTTTGCAGTACCAAAATCATCAATCATCACAGTAACTCATTAACTAATTAAATTAATTTTTCCACAAAATACCAAGAATAAGACGTTGAATCCTTAATTTAAGCAAAATTCTAAGCTATAAAAATACTGCACAATCTTAAACACATCACATCGGTATCTATAAAATCTATAGATGTCGAGAAAGCATATGTGAATCAACAAACGACGCATCAAGTAGCGTGATCAAATATACAGGGGTAACAACTAAAATAACTAAAAATTATCAAATATGCAACTGTATTCGGTTGCAAAAATATTAAACTAAATTAAAATACACAATAAAAACACCAAATGAATTCTAAATGTAACAATATATTGAAAATTAACAGTAATTTAGTGCTCTCGTGTTAAAGAGATTAATTATTTGCAACATTTTTAACAATTTTTATCCAGTAGAAAATGTAACGCATTCTTTTTGAACTTTTTAAATATATTTTGCTTCTCTAAATCATAATTCATAAAGAGATACATTTAATCGTAAAACAGTTTAAAAAATTAACATAGGAATTTGTAGAGTTTAATAAATTTAATTACCACATGAACTTAGCACCTTTAACGAAAATATCACGTCAATGTTGCAACATTTTCTCCATCTCCGCATCCCATAAGGCTTCAATTTTTTTGTTAACACACTGGTATTATGCTCTTTTTATGTATCTTAATTACTCAATGATTGATAAGCAGTAAAGCTGGAGTACTTGTTTAGTTTTTTGTACTTCTTATGAATTGTTGGCAGACTGTTCTGTAATCTTTAAACATTCTGATCCATTCACTTATGACATCGAGGATAGGTGTTAAGAAGTGAATGTTTCGCAATTGGTAATGAGAGCAATACCGACAACCCACCATCACAATATAATTACTATGTGGTAAAATGCTAGAAAAACGCATATTGCTAGCGATAAACGATTCCATTGCAAATGACATGCCTTTCTCGTACCGCCACTGCGTCGGATATGTGCATTTATTACACTTTAGATTGAACCTAATGAAAATAGTATATTTTAAAGTTGGAAACTCGAATAATAAAACAATTACTCGGAAATTAGCAATATTTGTACGTGTAATTGCCAATATATCAAAAACATTTAAGAGCAGTCTATTGGATTATATAAATTGCTTAGTTGAGCGACAATCACCGACAGCTAGACAGCTAACATGTACTGGTACGTCGGTAATCTCTCTGTATCTGACTCAGCAATTGATGCTTGACAGAAGAAATCGAGTCGTCGTTGTATTTTGTATTCAATCAATGGCATAATGAACAGCAAAGTTGCCAATCACGTCTCACTAGCAGAAAGAAATTTACTACAGCAATTGTCGTGTGTCGTTGAGAGAACCGAGCCTTACATAATGAACGATATGAAAAGGGCTAAATGGACACGTGGACCAAATACCGAATCATTCTTCCAATGAGTTGCTACAATTGGCACGCGCTCTTAGATACACATACGGTCGAATATTAACATGTCATCAGATAAACATGTGCGGCAAGCTAATTGTCCGAGCCTAAATAATACTCTTGAATTATTAATGTAATAAATTACGATGCACGTTTGCTACGGTGCTTCAGTTTACTGGTAATCTCTTATGTGGGATTACGTGCAACTATATTTTATACCGTTATAAATGCTCTATTCATATCATAAATTAAATAACATTCAAACATAGGTGTATTTAAACTAAATAATAAATTCAGGGTGGCGTATTATACACTAAACCACTTGTTTTTAATATAGTTTTCATATAAAACTAAATTAAGAAACTAAGTAAACAGTAAATAAGTGGAAATTTGGGATATCAGTGCCAAAAATGATATTATTCGTTTTTGTGTCCGTCCAAAGATCAGCCTATCATATATTTTATTTCAGTTTTTAATGTTTCCAGAAATATTTTGCATCTTTTTCTTGAAGCCTGCTTGCTTAATGACCTCGAATTATCTTCAGTCGTCATGTGAAGGCTGCGGCCAATGCACACCTTCATTTTTCGCCCTTTTACAAATGTATTGTGACAAGAGCTGTTTAAGCCGTGTCGCCATTCTGTAGATTTAAATACTGTTGTCTCCCGGGAATTGCGACTAAATAAGTTTTTTGTTGTCATTGACCTGTTCTAGAATGTGTTGTCTGAGCAACACGCCTCCATTTTCAAAAAGTATTCGACTCTAAAACAGAACTGTGACTGTGTGCAGTAACCAAATCCTGAAGTTTCTGTTATTCACTAATTCATAAAAATGCTACATACATTTTCGATAAAATTCACATTTTTATGTGGTGGCAGCCAGGAAAGATAGCACTGAATTTTGTATGAAAATAAACGTTTCCCTAACTCTAAAGTGCATGACAGTGTGTTTTGGATGTACAACAGCTGATTAATTTTCGAAGTTTTAAACTGCTGTTTTAAGTTGCCTCACCGAGGACAAACTACTTTTCAAATCTGCCACGTTTCACGAGACATTTACAACGACAAGCATTAAAACGTAGGATGCTTCTTTCCTAATATGTTTCCACTGATGGACAGTCATTAATTTTTTCCTTCTACATACAATTCTCTGCAGTGTAGTAACATTACTTTATGGGACGTCAACTTATCACTTACTTAAAGCTTTTATTACGTGTAAAACTGTCGTATCGAGGTAATTTTCTTATTCACTTTTGTTTGGTCTAAGTTGAATTTTGCATCTTCTTTAATTGAGTGCTTTCCTCCTTTTCTTGACTTGCTTCTTCTATTACTGCCATTTATTTCGGCATCCCTTGCTCCTTTTAATATAACCTAATCACCTACCTTTCGTGTATTTTCTTGTCACTGATTTTACTTTGAATTGTTGTTTTAATTACTCATTTCTATTTCCAGAGCAATTTGTCCTTCTCTATCTTTTTCTTATAAACATTATGAGTGTCCACTATTCACGACCATTGGCGTTAACATGTTTTGGGCCACTTATTGCTTTACTTCGCTTATCTTCTTCTTTCATAGTATGTGTGCTGTTTATGTTCAAGTTATTGTCATAGCTCTTATTTGTTGTATATTTATTTTCATGGTGATTTGTGTAGTCATTGGCCATAATTGAAGCGCTTGGTGTTCCAATAACATCACATTTGAATAAAGAAATAAACACTCTATCTAGCTTGAATCGGAAGTTTTTATTGATTTTTAAAGTACAAAGTCAACCATTACATGTGCAAAAATATCTGCCAAATGGCCTCCAAGAATGCGCTAGCAGGTGTTCACCCATTCAACAAATTCTTTCAACACATTTTGTCATAAGGTCGTCTGTATTTCAGTGATGGGACATTGGACTTATTTTTTCAAGTTTGGAACTTTTTGACAATTATTCTCGCAGATCTGACTCTTAAATTCTGGTATCCAAACCCAGAAACGCAGAAATTTACTTGGCATACTCTCTCTTGCTATGTCGCATGTCGCACCGTTTTGTTAAAAGTATCATCCATCATATAAACTTACTTGACAGTAGTGTCATGTCTACCAATTTTTTGTTTTATGTTTGCACGATAGTAGGTCTTTTACTCCTATCGAAAATCAGTTTTTTGCGAATATTTCGCAAGTCATGCTTTTTAGACTGGTACGTTACGGGTATAAAAGTATTTAAATCATAATTTTCAATATCTTTTGTATAAAAAAAAATTCAGAATTCAGACCGGAAGTACCAATTTTACTCTATTCGAATAGCGATTTCTTGCAAATATGTCGTAAATTATACATTTTATATATATTTATCAAGAGTACAAAAGTATTTACTGCTAGATTTGCAATATTTTTTGTATAAATGAAATTTCAAAATTCGGACCGGAAGTAACACTTTTACTCTTAGGGAGTAGCACTTCTTTTCGAATATCTTGCAAAGTATAGCGATTTATTAAGGGATTAGAAGTACTTAGAATAGGATTTTGAATAATTTTTGGGTAAAAAAATATCTTAAAATTGTATAGTTTGAAACGTTCATACGTATAAGAAAGTCGTGTGGTGGCCACACCTCATTTGTTTACAATAAATTTATACACCTTGGATCAAACGGATAGTATACCTATGGAACGGTAATTGTTAAAATTATTTGCTCTTCTTGAATAACGGGTATGACATAGCATGTTTTAACTTTGACGGAAATATACCATTCTCTAAAGAAATACTTACTAGATAAGTCAGTACAACCGTTATAAAAGGAATAAACGAAATATATTGAATTGATTTGTTTTTGTTTATGGACTAACGTCGCAATGTAAAAATTGTGATGCTTCTGAATCTTTTTAATTGATCCCTGTATTACTCGAATTAGCATTATTTGTATTAATAACGGAATAATTAAATAGTAACGGGTTGGTGGTATACGCCTTGTTCGTGGATGTATCTGGTGCAAAAGATATTTGTATCATTTTCGGCCTATAAAACTTTGAGAAGAGGCTGGCCTCCAACATCGGAAGGATCTTACTCTACTATTCCATAAAGTATCATCTAAAACATATTTCCATGTTATCGATGATGTCATGTCCAGAAAAAACGCAATCTATAAAGCTTTAGATAATATGTATTTTTTTCATATAAATTAATATATATTTTAGTTATTTCTGGAGTTTCCGTTTGAATATACGTATGTATACATAAATAAAACATACTTATCCATGTCTGTATTTTTAGTGAACACGTTTTATGTTAATGACTTTTCAGTATTCAGGAAATTATGTACATAAAGAACTAATCTGCCGCAATCAGAGGGTTTCCTTAATTATTATTACAAACGATCAGTATATTCTACATTATAAAAATGCCGCTCCTAACTCAAATCCTTCCTGTTGTCTAATTACTGACGAGGGATGATTATTTACCTTTGATTAGAGCTAACTAACCAAGAATTAGTATTGATAATTCTTTTAGAATTACATTAACTTGTTATTTAGTATTCATATGATGTATAGTTTGAATACAACAAACCTTTTACATCTCTAGTGTTTTTTTACTGTCTTATACGTAGTATAAGGAAGTATTGTGATGATGAAAATTTTCGACCTCGAGATTTTTGCAAATGTCCACGTTTGAAGTCCCCTGATACCGAAAAACTGTGTGACTGTGTGTGCCTCTCTCTCTCTCTCTCTCTCTCTCTCTCTCTCTCTCTCTTTTCTCTCTCTCTCTCTCTGTGTGTGACCACGATAGCGGTCAAACCGCTGTAGATATCAATTCAAAACTTTGTATTTACGAGTCTAATCTCCCTCTGTGCGATCTGATTAGTGTTTCATTAAAATCGGTAGACCGGAAGTAGCAGTTTACTTCGGTAAAAAATTAAATTTTGCCAATATTTCGTCAACTACTAAGTTTAAACAAATTTATAAAGAATTCATATGTACTTAAAATTAAAATTGAGAACAATTATGTATAAAAAGTTTTTCGAAATTTCTACCGGAAGTAGGTCTTTTACTCCTATCGACAATCAGTTTTTTCTGTATATTTCGCAAGTCATGCATTTTAGACAGATACGTTACGAGTAAAAAAGTATTTAAAACATAATTTTCAATATCCTTTGTATAAAAAAAATATCAAAATTCAGACCGGAAGTACCACTTTTACTCTTATGGAATAGCGATTTTTTGTGAATATGTCGTAAATTATGCATTCTGTATATATTTATCAAGAGTACAAAAGTATTTAGTGCTAGATTTGCAATTATTTTTTGTATATATGAAATTTCAAATTTTGGACCGGAAGTAGTACTCTTTTACTCTTAGGGACAAGAACTTTTTTTCGAATATCTTGCAAAGTATGCATTCTATAGCGATTTATTGACAGAATAGAAGTACTTAGAATAGGATTTTGAATAATTTTTGTGTAAAAAGATTCTTAAAATTGTATAGTTTGAAACGCTCATACGTATAAGAGAGTCGTGTGGTGGCCACACCTCCTTTTTTTAACATGCATGTGTGCAAAACAGCGTGTTTGTTGTTGGAGTTTTTGAGGAAGTATTTCATTCATATTCATGATATAATCATTGCTGTTCAGTTTGAAGGGTACGAAATACAGCATCTTTATTAGTGGAAGTAAGTAAACAAATTTGGCATCTTAATTAAGCAATTACTATTAAAATATACAAATGTATAAGACATTCAATTCATTCTTGTACAATAATAATGAATTTCATATATATACAACATGTTTCAGATAACATTTCCAGCATGGGAATCTCGTTTATTATAAAAGATACAGATTTGGTTAAATTAGATAAATTATTCCTAAGAATTAGTGAAATTATACGATATTCCCCAATTTCAAAATATCTATGTATTTCAAGACTTATAGCCAGAAAAAGAAAAATGTCAAATTCTTTTCCTTTTAAAACTTTTTAGTAGACACATAATCTTTATTTGCAGTGTCTTATGGTAATTTTTATACAGGATTTAAATAATTACTTGGATTTTTTGCAGTTTTTATTTTCCAGTTTTAACCTACAACTGAAACTTTTCTTATGGACCGTCAAGTTGGCTTGGAAAGAATTGAACGTGTTTTTTTATCCTCTTTACAATTTAATAGCTTATGTGCTATCTATTTTGAAAAACAACAAAGACAATATTAAAAAACTTAATTATTAAATACTCTAACAATAAGTAGCACAATCGAATGCCATTTAAAAATTATTCTGAACAAAAGATTTTTGTGTCAAATATGGCTTCATTAACTAATAATGAAAAATTTAATGTGTTGAGTTGATACATCCTTTGTCATAAACACAGTGTAGATGCTGAACGGATGTACTTGAGGTTCAAAGAAGGCAGGTCAGTGCTCGTACATACAGAAATTGTAAGTAATTTAAAGAAGAATATGGTTTGTTTCGAAACCTACTAGAAATCCGAAATTAATGAATGAAGGTGTAAAATTAAATGTGTTACATGTGCTATAGAAATCTTTCGATATTTCGAAAACTACAGCACAAAGAATTTTAAAGCGTTACAAATACCACCGGTATAAACATCATTCTACAGGGACTTGGAGATCAAGAGAGAAGATTACAATTTTGCCAATGGTATGTTAACCAATGTCAGAATAACGATAATTTTTCTGCTACGATTTTATGTTCTTTCGAAAACAGATCACAAATAAGGGTCTCTTCAATAGGCACAATGTTTACTTTTTGGACAGAGAAAATCCTCAAGTTCTTAAGGAAAGCCGGCATCAAGTATGTGATGTTTTAGGCGCTAAACTTATTGGGTCCATATTTTTTTAAAGAAACACTAAATAGTGAAAGGTATTTGAATTTACTACAAACTAATTTAGAAAATAGACTTGATGATTTACCATTGAATGAGAATATGAACATCTGCTTCCAACGAAAAGGTGCCTCACTCCACAATATAAACATAAGCAAAGAATATCTTAACAATCGGTTTCGAAATTCGTGTATTGGTAATCGAGGATTTTGCAAACATTTAATAATGCCAAAGATCGTCGAGAAGCTGTTCTTGCTATAATTTTTTCTAATAATATTAGTATGTTATTAGTATTTTCTTTTACTATTATTATCTATTATTTGTCCTTTTCTCATGTATCAAGGCCTAGTTTTTGTTAGAGTGTTTATTTCAATATTTTATATATTTTTGTTGTTTTCAAAAATATCATTGTAAAGAGGATAAAAAACACATTCATTTCTTTTATAGCCGACTTAAAGTTCCTTAAGAAAAATTATGGGTCTACTAAAACAAAAAAAGTTATTACAACGGAAGGAAAGTTGATATTCTTCGTTTTCTCGCTATAAGTCCTGAAATACATGGAATTTTTTATAAATTGGAAAACATCCTGTAGTTTCACTAATCCCTAGGAATAATTTATATAATTTAACCAAACCTACATCTTTCAACGTTGTATACTAATTTATTAGTTAAAATTGGCTTCCTGCATGTTTGGATTTTATGTATAAATATCACGGTTCCACAAATTAGCGTTTGTTGAACCTTTATAATGTACTCAGCATGGTATTTATTGTTGTGTAATTATTGCATCTTAAAATAACAAGGATTCTTCTATTTTGCAATTTCTGTAATTGCTGATGCTGTACAAAAGCCATTTCTTTAAACCGTAAATACTTATATAAATATCGCCCAAATATTTGACATTGCCAGCCTGTTCAATATTATATTGAAGCTTATTATATTTAGTAACTAATTCTATACCTATAAAAGAAAAAGGAAAATTAAACACAGCTTCTTAATATAATAAAACTTGACATTGTTTTCGCATAAAGGAATTAATCAAATGCTATAAATATTAATGGCAAGTAAAGTGTCAAAATACCCATACAGAAATGAGTAACCAACATTTTAACTTACCATTTGCATTGTAAATTATCATGTCCCTTATGTATTAATTTTTCAAATGCTTCGTAAATTTTCTTGTACTTTATCTTTTATCCAATTATACCAACGGCAACTGCCTTTTGTACCTCATACATAATTCACTTTGATTTATAGATACAGGCGTAAGTATATTTCTAGGAATATTAATTACTACATGTCAGAAAAGTATAGAACATTTATTTTACAAAAGCTGCGCATTAATTCCTAATATACTGACTAAAACATTATGATTTATTTGGCGTTAGACGTGGTAGCATCTAGTGTATATCAAAACACATGTCAAATCGGGCAAAATCATTAAAAAAGTTTTTTGATCGCTGACTTGTGTTTTTCTCTTTTATTTTCACAAATCGCAACTCCGAATAGTTTTGTTTCTTACTGTATCAAATTGAAATTTTAGAGAAAAATAGCATATCTCATTAATAGTTTAAAGTTTAGATGAAGTGGTGCTTTAACAAATATAACCACTCTAAAGTAACATGTGGAAATCAAATATTCACAAAGAAGTATCCTTAAACATAAGGAAGTTGGTAGTTACCTCCGATATAAACGAAAGTGAAACGAATATAGAAATATTTTTAAACGATAGGTCTGAGTTTCTCTATCAGTATACAAAAGTTTATTGCCCGTCTCAATATACTTTTAACGTTCAGTCATCAAGTTTTGGTTTTTGTTTTTTTGGATCATCGATGAGTATGATATTATTTTCAAATCTAGTTCTCTTGTTACTAATATATTATTCGAAATTGACACTGTCAACTGTTTACGACAAAGTTATATGGTCTTTTGAATATTTGTTAAGAAATTCGCTGTTACAGTTTTAAAGAAGTAAGATTTTAATTGCGTGTGTGCCATCGAAGGTCAATTCATTGGATCTGTTAAATTAAGACGAACACAATATGAGTGACTTGACAGATGTTGCTAGGGCTGTGGTATTGATTGAAGGTGGTTATGCTTATCGCGCAGTCATTAGAGCCCTTGGAATATCAAAATCTAACATTAATTGCAATGTTTTACAGTATAGAAAAACTGAATCGTATGACAGAAGACGAGGGAAAAGCAGAACACGGTAAACCGTAGGCAGATATTACCATTTCATAGTGTTGCAAATTCTGAGGAACAGACGTCAAACAGCAGGGCATACTAGAAACGTTTTGAGAGACATTCGTGGAATAGAAATAAGTGAACAAAGAGTGAGACGAAGGCTAACACAAATTAGGCTCATACGCACCAGCAAATCCTTGAAAACATGAGGTACGTCATCGAGTAACACGACTAGCTTTTTCCCATGAACATGAGAATTGGAATATTGATCAATGGAGTCAAGTTTTGTTCACCGATGAAAGCCGTTTTTGTATAAACACTATCGATGGGAGAGAAAGAATATGGGGGACGTTGAGGATAACAATATTTCCAATGAAATTTCATTCCACGGGTACCATTTGGTGGAGGCTCAATTATGATCTGGGCTAAAATATATACAGGAGCGTGCACAGAATTAATGATCAATGATAGAGGGCACTTTGATGATCGGTACATTACAAACATTTTACAAGATCACGCTCCACATATTGGGGACTATTTCACTTTAATGCAGGACAACGCCCGCATATCGCACGCTGTGTAACAAACTTTTTAAACGAGACAGGGATAACCAATATGGATTGGCCTGGCCGATCTCCCGACATGAATCCCATCGAAAATGTCTGGGACATGCTGGGCAGAATGGTTAAGGTCAGCATCCCTGCGCCTTAAAGTATACATGCATAGCAAACTATGTTATTGGAAAGATGGGACAATTTGCCTTAATAATAAGAGCTCGTGGAGAAAACACTCAAGAGCACCATTTGGTAGAGGCTCTCTTATGATCTGGGATGAAATATATTTAGGAGCGTGCACAGAATTAATGATCATTGATAGGGGCACTTTGACTGATGATCAGTACATAATAAACATTTTACAAGATAACGCCCCACATATTGGGGACAATTTCATTTTAATGCAGGACAACGCCCGCATATCGCACGCTGTGTAACAAACTTTTTAAACGAGACAGGAATAACCAATATGGATTGGTCTGCTCGATCTCCCGACATGAATCCCATTGAACATTTCTGGGACATTCTGGGCAAAAGGGTTAAGACCAGCATCCCTGCGCCTTAAACTATACAGGAATAGCAAACTACGTTATTGGAAAGATGGGACAATTTGCCTTAATAATTAGAGCTCGTGGAGAAAACACACGTTAATAGAAATACATTTCTTTATCATACACACAGAAATAAGAGAGAAAACATTCTTTACTAAATTGTTTTTTTGGTAAAATTTACAAAAAAAAAATTTTTTTTGAAAAAAAAATTTTTTTTTGTCTCCCTAATTGTGCCTATGATTGTATTATCCAATACGTAAATAAATGATAGTATATTAAAGAACGAGTGTCATAAGACGCGTCTTATTGCACGAGCCAAAATTTAAGACACGACGAACATAGCGAGGAATGACCTCATGGGCGAGTGCAATAAATGTCTTATGACAGGAGTTCTTTTTTATTTTTTCTCATCTACCTCCTTTTATTACAGAAGGGTTAAGGCCAACATCCTTGCGCCTTAAACTATACAAGAAAAGCACACCATGTTTTGGAAGGTTAAGACAATTTGCCTCGAGGGTTGATGGACAATCAAGAGTTTGCCGAGGCGAATAACCCCATTAATAAGAGCTCGTGGAGAAAACACACGATATTAGAAATAAATTTCTTTATCAGACAGAAAAAGATAACAAAAAACAACTTTTTTTTACTAAATTATTTTTTTGGACAAATTTTCAAATAAATTTTTTTTTTGAAAAATAAGAAATTTTTATGTTCACCTAATTATGCCTATGATTGTATTATCCAATACGTATATAAATATTAGTATATTAAAGAACGAGTGTCATAAGACTCGTCTTATTACACGAGCCGAAGTTTAGGAAACGACGATCACAGCGAGGAATGACCTAATAGGCGAGTGCAATCAGTGTCTTATGACAGAAGTTCTTTGTTATTTTTTCTAATATACCTCTTTTTATCATTTTTTTAAAATAGAAATAATAGGAATTTCAAAATATAGTAATTTTTGTAGTGGTTGGCAATATGTTATGACATTTGACGTACATTCAAAATTTTAATTTATCGCGATTTTTATATTCAATATTTGATACTTATATTTAATATAAAATAAGTGCAAATATTTCACATACACAACCTGGAATTAGAGAAATTGCTGAAAATGCCGTGAATAATTTACTTCCCACTAAATCTCGTAGCAATTATTAGAAGCAGTTATGAAATTTGAAGATTGATGTATAGAAAAAGAACTTACTTGCCTATTTTCAATTACAACATACTAAATATATACCATCTTGTCTAACTATATATAAATATGTAGATATATCGCAGTATAAGAAATTACAGGCTTTCCTGAATTGTTTATCTCAAGGTTACCTGCCAAAAAAATTTAAACTCTTAGAAGAAATAGATATTCTTAAATTTATCCTAGAAACAGATAATAAAATATATTTGGCAACGAAAGTATAAGTACATTTTTCACATCTATCACACCTTTGCATATAATGGCATTAATTTGTAGGTAGTCTTGATAATAGGGAGTTATAGACGAGAGAGCTTATAGACAAGAAGAACTGACCAATATGTCTGTAGACGACACTGACAACAAGTCTCACACCATCATTATTTTTGTATCTAAAATAAAAAATAATATTCCGAGATTCTTTGTAATTACAAATACAATATGGACCGATTTAATAAAGAAATATTATAACTTACGGCTTTTAATACTAGTCATAAGCGATTTTTCTTGACTTATTGCAATAGTCAGTGTATTAATAGTCTAGTGGGAATTAATTAATATTATAGGCAAAATTCCAGAAGAATGCCAATTTTTGAAATTGCCAGATCTCTGTTTACAGGGCAATGGTTTAGAAGATTTAGTGTAACACATTGGCAAATCATAGTGGTGATTTGTCGACTTTAAAAAATCATGGGGGTTGGAAGTCCTCAGCTGTGGCTGAAGGTTACATTGAATCCTACTTAAAAAAAGAATAAAATGTTTCACACGCTCGGATTTTAAACTAATACAAACATTTCGGGATGTTCAAGCGAAACCGCTACAATTGATGGAAATAACAGTTTACATCAAAATATTCTATCAACAAGTACGGGTAGTTTGCCTAGTGTTACTATAAATGCCCAAGATACATAACATTTACCTGTCAATATATACAGTAACTGTACAATTCAAGAACATAATTCAAAATAAAGTATTTGTGTAAATTCTTGTTGAAGAATGGTTAATTGCAACTTCATTTTATTTATTTTGCCCATATATATATTTTTTTCTACTCCCATACTTTAATTGTATTATTAGATATGCCGAACCTGTACTTTAATGATGTCCATTACGATACTAGTTTATATCCAATAGGAATGCGACATTCCAATATTCAATATGGCGACTGCATATCTGACAGATATACAAATTAAATAAATGTGACAGTTCTCTGCAATTTACAAGTAACTACTTAAAATTTGTGCTTTTTTGAAAATATAAACGGTAAAAATGAGGGATAATGACAGTGAAATGTAAAATTTGAGTCCACTAGAAATTATGGAATAAGAATTAGTAACCACGAACAATTTATTACCAGCTAAATTCGTAAAGGTGCATGGAAAATTTTAAACTCAATTTATGAAATGGAATGTTCAAAAAATAATGTTATATTATGGGGTCGTAGAAAAAATAGTGTATGCAACTCGCATTTAATGGCTATTAAGACACTCGTATTCATTTTCTTACTCGTGTCTTAATAGCTATCATTAAATGCTCATTGCATAATATACTAACGCATCATTTTCGATGCGTTAATAACGTTAGTCTTATTTACAAAATATTGTTATTGTTAAAGGATTAGTTACTTTCTGAAACTAAAATGAAATAATAAGTGTATTTGCTTTCATGAAATGTATATGCTAAAAAATAGAAAACTCCATTTTTACAAATTTAGAAATTAAAAAGCCGAAAATAATAACCTAAAATACCCAAAAGAGTATGTGATTGAATACCCCTATATTAGATACAGTAATAAAATGGTCAAATAGGAACAGGTAAAGTAGCACGTATATTATTCTTGGACTCACATTTTGACAAATACGTTACCAAAACAGTATAAATCAAAATATTGCATAAGAACTTCTGAAACGTGTCTGGTGTCCTAGTTTTCCATAACTTACAATGAAAAATTATATTTTACTTAAAACTAGATGTAACAACCATCAATACAAATTGTTGTCTTTCTAAAGGACTGGTATTAATTTTACTAACTTTGTACTACAGTTTTACTGTTTTATTAATTTGTACAAAGTTTTACAAATGGTTTTGTGTGCGTCAAATCTCTTTATTGAAGCGAAACCGTGCTCTCACTGTGTATTTTTTCAAATCTTTACAATATAGCAGTGATAAATGTATTCTTTTTAACTGTAGTGCAGTAGTCATCCTATCTATTCTACTTCGAATAATAATAACAATAATAATGATGGTCTATTCATGCGGTAGCGTCGGTGGCCGTTCGATTTAAGTTCATTGCACTCCTCTTGGCTGCCATTGCTGCGTTTCTCATGAGCGTGGACCGAAATTGCATAAGCATCACCAAATATGTGGCCATTGAAGTAAGAGTCTGCAAGGAGAACACGATGAAAAAATATGTACTTGTCAAGAACTGGATTGATTATAACGGCAACAGTTTTCTTTCGAAAATCGTGTCTGATATTATATGCAACTCTGATATGAATACATTAAAATACTTATTTCATTATGCTCGGGCTCTGTTTTTACGTTGTTATATTTTTTATAAATTCGATAGTTTTTTATGTTGATAGATAACTTTATAATAAATATATTAGTCACAAATTAAGTGACATAAAACTTTCTCGGATGTATCACAAATGAACAAATAATAAATTAAATTAACTTTATTTTTATGTATACAGAGAAGCCCTATATTAGAATAAAATACATTTTTATTTTCTTCTTATTTTTTTAAAAATTAACATAACTTTCATGATGTAGGTGACAAATATACAATAAAACTTATTTAATGACACTATTTGAGTGGGGCAACAGATTTAGTTAGTAATAATAAGTGGAAAGTCTGCCTAGCCTCAATAACCAGGTGGTTGCGTATTTGCAGGTATACACAGTATTGCCATTAAACATTGATTTAAAGTATTTTCTATTAGTCGAACATAAATGTTTAGTTATTTCATAAATATTTCAATTACTATAAAAAGAATTTATTATTATTATACTGGAATATAGTTCTAGACAAAATAATATCATATAGTTTGATGAAATTAGTTATTTACGAACCAAATTCTTAAATCACAAGCGACTGAAAGGGAGCGTCTTTAATTGCGCAAATGCCTGGAAGATGTCTTCACGCAAGTGGTTTGTACAATATTTTTTGTACGAATATGAAATTGAAAATATTGTTGTTAGTATTATACCTAACCTAAAATAGATTACATAATTTATTAAGCATTTCCTCTACAATTTAATTAAGTTACTTCCTTGCACATGACTTATTTATTCTTATATTTATAGTGTACGTATCGCGTTTTTTTTTATTACAATTAATGCCAGTGTCAATGTTAACTGTTGTCAAATAGATGGCGCTAACACATTTGTTGGAAGAATTTTTAGCAATTACTCCTACTTTCCTAACTTTTAATAAACGAAAATTCAAGGAGGTGGTATTGTATAAACAAAGTTTAATTACTATCAAGATCATTTTTTATAAATACCCCCAAAGAAGCTGTGTTTTTTGCAATTTTTAGTCGAGTCGATAGGGTTGAGCGATGCATGGGCGAAATGTTACTTTACAAAAATGAAATGATGTTGAGGAGTTCACTCAATTTTTATTATACCCGCCGTTTCTAAAAAAATACATATTAACATTTTCAAATAAAGAAACAGAAGAGAATAATGGAAATTGCAATGTGTACAAATATTGAAGCACAATAACAATAATATAATAATAAGTATTTATTTCATCTCATAACTTGATGACCGAGTTTTTGAATGCTTTTATATACATTTTTGATATATTTATTTCTAATCCAATGTCAATCCTGTTCGAATAAGTTTTGGCTGTGAATTAGCATATACGGTGCGGTTCAAATGTCTGGAAATATTGAAATAAAATTCTAACAAACAGCTTTTGAGAAAAACCCTCGAACAGGTCAACTTTAGTTTAAAAAAACACATCATTTTGTATCAATTAAATTCTTGATCGCCTTTTGTTTTCGAGTTATGACGTCATCGATTTTTTCTAAATTGCAACTCAACTATAAAAAATAAATAAAGAAATAAATAATTTTTTACAATTTTTTTTATTTTACTGCAGAAACGGGCAAGTTAGAAATCTAATTACCATAAATAAACTAAATGAGGTGTTCAAACTGATTCCCATTTACTTCTTGGCAATATCCTAGGCGATATTCGAAATCTTGTAGAACATTCCGGAGGGTTTCTGGACGAATTGCTCTAATTTCGACCCGAATTCTGTTCTTTAAATCGTCAACTGTAACTGGCCGATTGAAGTAAACCTTGCTTTTCAGGTAACCCCACAAAAAGAAATCGAGAGTGGGGTAAGATCGGGGGACCGTGCAGGCCACTCAATTGGCCCCCTTCTACCAATTCAACGAATGGGAAAAACTTGATTTAAATAATTTCGCACATCTAACGAAAAATGTGGAGGCGATATTGTTAATACCATAAGTTATTATTTGGCAAGTCTTGGGATAAAGCATCGCAAGAGTAGGTGTCAGGTCATCCCTTAAAAAATCTAAGTATTTAGCACTCGTCAACGTCCCTTCTATGAAAAATGGTCCCAAAATTCGATCTCCAACAATTCCAGCCCAAACATTCACCTTTTGTGGAAACTGCGTGTGGACCTCTATCATCCAATGAGGATTTTGGGGAGCCTAGTATCGGCAGTTCTGCCGATTTACTGCTCCATTAAGGCAAAACGTGGCGTCGTCCGAAAATAATACTCGACTGAAAAATTCGGGATGGGTTGTGCATCGAGCCATCATATCCTCGCAGAATTCTATACGGCAATCAGGATCGTCTTCATTAAGTTCATGCACTAAAACTGCCTTGTAGGGATGCCATTTATACTTTTTCAATGTCCTCCACACCGAAGATTTACTGATTTCATAATTTGCAGCCACCTCTTGTATGGCTTTATGGGGATTTTCTTGCAGGTCCAGTAGAACATCTAACTGAACATCTTCAGAAACTTTTGGTTGACCACATCTAGGGAGCTCCCTTACATGCCCGAAATCTTCAAATTTTCTTAAAATCTTGCGTTTTTCTCAAAAACTGTTTGTTGGAATTTTATTTTAATAGTTTCAGACTTTTGAAACGCACTATATATAATGTATATACATATTCTGCAGAGTCGCAGTAATTATCACAGATTTTCTACAGAATTAAGACAGCGGCATTAGTTGAATATTACATTGCTCCTAATATATTTTTTAAAAATGTTGACGAAGAGAATGGATTATTTTGTTGTAATACGAGTATATTAGGCTGTGGATATATTCTCTAGCTAACTCAACAAAATAGGTTCGCGTTCTTCCAAGCTACCTAACATCTGGTCGTATAATTGTTTTGTTTATTCATTGATATTCTTCGTTCTCTCTCTACGTTGTGGCTTGATGTTGGCGGTTTTATGAAAAATTTGCACTTTTTGTGACGATGAAAATTTTCGACCTCGAGATTTTTGCAGATGTCCACGTTTTGAAGTCCCCTGACACCGAAAAAGTGGTTTTTAAAATCTCTCTCTCTCCCCCTCTCTCTCTCTCTCCCTCTCTCTCTCTCTCCCTCTCTCTCTCTCTCTCTCTCTCTCCCTCTCTTTCTCTCTCTCTCTCTCTCTCTCTCTCTCTCTGTGTGACCACGATAACGGTGAAATCGCTCTAGGTGTCAATTCCAAATTTTATATTTACGAATATAATCTCCCTCTTGAGATCTGATTAGAGTTTCAGTAAAATCGGCAGACCGGAAGTAGTAGTTTACTTCAGTGAAAAAATCGAATTTTGCCAATTATTCGTCAACTACTAAGTTTAAACAAATTTGTAAAGAATTCATATATACTCAAAATTAAATTTGAGAAGAATTTTATTAAAAAAGTTTTTCGAAATTCCTACCGGTATTAGGTCTTCTACTCTTATCGAAAATCAGTTTTTCGCTAATATTTCGCAAGTCATGCATTTTGGACAGGTACGTTATGAGTATAAAAGTATTTAGAACATAATTTTTAATATCTTTTACATAAAAAAAATTTCAAAATTCGGACCGGAGGTAACACTTTTACTCTTATCGAATAGAGATTTTTGCAAATATTTCGTAAATTATGCATTCTATATGTATTTGTCAAGAATACAAAAGCATTTAGAGTTGGATTTGAAATATTTTTTGTATAAATAAAATTTCAAAATTCGCACCGGAAGTACACTTTTACTCTTATGGAATAGCGATTTTTGCAAATATTTCGTAAATTATGCATTCTGTACAGATTTGTCAAGAGTACAAACGTATTTAGAGTTAGATTTGAAATATTTTTTGTGTAAATAAAATTTCAAAATTCGGACCGGAAGTACCACTTTTACTCTTATCGAATAGCGATTTTTGCAAATATTTCGAAATTATGCCTTCTGTATATACTTGTCAAGAGTATAAAACTTTTTAGAGTTGGATTTGGAATATTTTTTGTATAAACGAAAATTCAAAATTCGGACCGGAAGTAATACTTTTACTCTTAGCAAGTAGCATTTTTTTGCAAATATCTCACAAAGTATGATGTAGAGATTTATTAAGAGACTGGAAGTACTTAGAATAGGATTTTGAATAATTTTTGTATAAAATAATTTTTAAACTTGTATGATTTGAAACGCTCATACGTATAAGAAAGTCGTGTGGTGGTCACACCACATTTTTATATGTTTATAATTATTAACCATGTGTTTGCAAACATCAAGATATTTGTTTATGAGTTTTTATACAAGTGGATATTAATTATTAATAACTTATAAAATTGTGTTCATTTCTGTGGCACTCAATTCCCTATATATCTATCTTAGTAGATATTTTGAGCGGCATAAAGTAATTAATGCATTTAGGAAACATAGTATTTTGTTATTTCAGTATATAATTGCATACCTTATTCATATAAAGGACAATTAAGACTCTTACACTGAAAATGCTGGTACTGATAAATATTCCGGAAGGAACAGGGGCTTCTCTAACTGGCGAGTACATAGACTGGGCTAGATTATTATTGCATTAAGACATAGTATTGCCTAAGGATACTAAAAGCTTAAAATTTCCTAGTTTCAACAAAAACTCACTTTTGCATTAAGTTTCGTTTTGTTGTAACTGGTATTGTGACGATGAACATTTTCGACCTCAACGTTTTAAAGTCGACAAAGGAAAAATGGTTTTTGAAAAATGTCTCTCTCTGTTTCACTGTCTCTCTGCTCTAAAGCTATCTATACCATTTATATTTACGAGTATAATTTTCTCTTGAGATCAGATGAGAATTTTATTGAACCAGTTTACTTCAATGAAGAAATTAAATTTGACCAGTATCTATTCATTCAATTTTTGAAGAAAACAAATGCACTCAAAGTAAATATACCAAAAAATTAAAAAAAATATTCAAAATTCCTACCGGAAGTAGGTTTTCTACTTTTATCAAAAAAAATTTTTTTACGAATTTTTCGCAATTCATGATGCCTAGACAGACATATTAAAGAGTATGAAAGTATTTAGTGATTGGTTCTGAATAATTTTTGTAAATAAAATTCCAAATTTGGAGCGGAAGTAAAGTAAAGAGTAAAACTTCTTAGGCAATAACATTTACTTCAAATATTTTGAAAATTATGCAACTAACACTTTTATTCTTATCTATTAGCAGTTTTTTACAAATATTTCGTAAATAATGCATTCTATAGAGATTTATTAAAAGTATAAAAGTTCTTAGAGCTGGATATGAAATAAGATTTGTAGAAAAAAATGTAGATATGCACTTTGGAGAAACAAACACCTAAGTACAGAATGCAAATCAAGAATATACAAAACATGCGTACGATCAGTGATGACATATGGTGCTGAGACGAGAGCGGAAACAACGGTAGGTAACAAAGAATCTCTTTGTTACCGTTGTACTAAGAACAACTGAAATGAAGACCTTAAGAACTATAACGGGACATACATTGAATGATAGGTAAAGAAACACAGACATAAAAGAGAAGCGTCAAACGGACGACGTAGTCAGATGGTCGAGGGAGAGAAGAAGAGAATGGAACCATCATGTTAGCCGAATGATCCCCGACAGAATGGTCAAAATAGTACGAAATAACACACCTCATGGAAGAAGACCCACAGGACGACCACCAAAGTAATGGCGTGACAGCTGTCAATCAAACTCACAGGAATCGCGATTGCAAAGAAACCGGAACTAAACAGGTGGTACGTCTATTAAAAGAAGAAGAAGCAGAAGAAAAAAATGTTCAAAATTTTGGGTAACAAAATTAGCAAATTCTAATAGTGCCAAAGTGGACAAAAAATCCTTAAAATATGTACCAAAAAGAGTTTAGAGAATATTACATTTTTAACCTGTGTTATTTGGAAATATTTTGTGTTTGTTTTAATGTATGTATAGTAATATATATTAAAATTGAAAATGAAAACTGTTAGATACCTAGATGCTAGAACTAACATCAAGAGTAAATACTATTTACATACCTATATACATTTATACGCAAAACGTATATGAATATATACATGTGTTGGGATACACAAACACATCTAGTGTAATTACGGACAACACACAGACACTGTGTTTCGCCCCAACACATGTATGTATATATATATATACGTTTTGCGTATAAATGTATATATGTAAATAGTATATTAAAACTGTTATTCGTGAAACTATCCAATAACTTATGTACTTCGTTCAATTTTTATATTTTAATATTATTAATAGTAATTATTGTAAAGTTACTGTTTAAAGTATTGTTTTATTAAAAATTGAGAATCAATTTCAACTATGTAAATCGAAGTTATGGCAATGATAGTGTGGGGCAATGATGCAGTTGACCATGAAGTTGTTGAAATTACTTCTTGAGGCTCACTTACTTCAAAAGTACTTTTTCTGATTGTCAATGAATGGCAACATGAAATCATTTATCTACCTATATGGAAACGTTCAAAATGTGCTGAGTCTGAAGCAAAATATTTCTTAAAAACTGTCGAAGATTTAATGTATCATATTCATTACGAATTATTAATCAAGAGCAAAATATAGCGTGGCGAATGAGTTTATAAAACGAGTATCATATACGTTTTTAACGACAGCAAATAATCAGAATAATACGAAATTACGTTGTCGGGCTAAGTCGGATTATTTTAACAGATTGGTGACAACTGGCAAATAACAGTTGGTGACTTTCAGCTAATTTTTGCAATTAAAAAACCTAGAGCTAACTTCACCCCGTGTCTCAAGAGGACATTGCTTAGTTCACCTCTTGACTAAAGCGCATGATGTCACAGCTTGTCAAGGTGTATTTAAAAGATCACTTAGCGTTGTGGAAACAAATACGATAACGGCATTTTAAAAACGGAAATAGAAAAACATACTATTATAACACGTTAGAATGTCAAAAAGAAAAATTAAGTGATATTGAGGTAATTTAAGAATAAGAATTTATATTTATGGTTATATTTATCGGCATATTTTGCAATTTTTTTGTACATATCTGCCATCTATCCTAGAATCATAACTTTACCCCAGGAAATGTGATATAAATAGACAAATTTCGTTTTTTCTTTAGGAGACATGACATTTATTATTATAGCTTAGTGCCAATATACATACTTTGGTAAAATATTCTTAAACTTGCACGTCTTGATAAAAGAGACATCTTTCTGTAGCGGACTGGATTAGAGAGTAATTCTTTGAAAAAGTATCTCACTAAGAACTATGATTTTAGATTATGATATACTTTACTAGAAAGATGCCGCAGAAGGTATTTAGTGTATGAAATATGTTACCACTATTCATGGCATGTTAATTATTCTTTTGTTCGTGCACCGATGATCTGCATTGTAAATGTTCGCTTCATTTCGAATTACTAGACGAGAATGTTTAGATAGGTATAACCGTGTATAACTATGAAAGTGACGTAAGCAATTGCATTATGGTATTCATTTCATACACCTTCATTATTAAAATATGCAGAACGCATCGTCTTCTTGCAATTTTTATGTACAGGTTTAAGCGAGTGTAAATGCGAATAAACTGTAATAACGAATATTTAGCTTAACGTTAAGAATTTTCAGTGTAATTATCCATAAAGTAACATGTTGAATTCTGAATAGTATATCGCTTTTCGAATAACACGCGCATAATCAATCAACTTTTCATAAGATGGATTGCGGGGCGAAATCAAACATTCTGAAATGATTAATTACTGCAACCGTATGTGATATAAGTAGCGCAAACGATGACTGAACAATTCAATGTTGTTGGAGTGAATTATAAACTATGTCACAATACAAAAGATTAGTGAAATACATGTTTCAGTTCCAAAATCGAGTTGTATTATAAATGAATGGGATCGTTAAAGAAATTCAGATTACACAAAATGATTTATGTACCATTTAAGTACCATTTCATTTATTATTATTTAAATTCATCACTTCAAGTTACTCAAGAGAACATAAAGCATATTATATCAAATGATTTATAAAAACGCTTACAATTATATAAATGTAACTGGTCCATAGACATTTCTATAACAGATTGTTTGATCAAGATTTTCCATGAATTTGGAAACAAACTCAGGGATGAAAGTATTTACTTAAACCTTATATACAGGCTGAGTTTCTTTGAATGTTTAGCATTGGGATATCAGAAACTACTGGAGATAGAAAAACGCTTAAATGGGGAAAGATGCGCAGTTTTACGAGTTTGATTTAAAACTGCTTTTGTTTCTCCGATAACTTTCATGGCTTATTAGATATTCAAAGAAAACTAAATTTTACGATTTTCCTTAAACATGCTTAGCATCATTAATAGTAATTTTAGAGAAAAAGTGTTCAGACAAAAGTTTTAGATAATTTTACGCCAAATAAAACTATGTATAGCTAATATTTTTTTTCGTTCACCATTATCGAGTTATGACACAAACTTGTGTTTTTTTAAATAGAAACCATAGTTGGTTTTGAGATCATTAGAAAGCTTATTTTTTGTTGATTACAATGATATAGGGTTTGATATGGTTATTTTAAAAAATAAAGGGGATATAGACATTTCTATGATTGTTCACTTTATAAGATATAAACTTTTTTTAAAAAAAATGTTTGGTGTTTTGTATTTAAAAAAAAAGCTTATTTTTTGCTGATTACAATGATATAAGCTTTGATATTGTTATTTTAAAAAATAAAGAGGATATAGACATTTCTATGACTGTTCACTTTATAAGATATAAACTTAAAAAAAAAATGTTTGGTGTTTTGTAATTCAAAAAACGAAAAATCTGAGTTACAATAGTGTTCGTTGGAGCAGTCGAGATAAATATACTAACATTGCTTTCACGTTGAGTCACAGAAGTGAGAGCTGTTAATTTTTACTTTTAAGTCAAGTTAATTGTCAAACATTGACAATTAACTATTAATTAATTTAATTGTAACTTAACTATAAGCGGTGCAAACGGCCGTTAATCATAAGTTTGCATTGGATATGGAATTTTCAAACATAGAAAAGCGTGATATGGTTGAATGTTACATTCAGTGCCAGAAAATTTCTGCCAGAGCTACTGAAGTTTATTTTGAAAATTATTTTGGTCGACGTCAGCCGTCGCTACCTACTTTTAAGAGATTATGGGATAATTTAGCAGATTATGGTTCGTTCGTTTAACCAAAATCAAAAAAAGGGATGGATGAAGATAGAGAAATAAACATATTAGCATGTGTCGCTCAGAATCCATCTATATCGACCCGACAAATTTCAACAGAAATGGGCTCCTCTCAACGCACTATTGTCAGAGTGTTGAAGAAGCATAAATTTCGTCCCTACAAATTATCAGTATCACAAACTTTACATGAAGGTGATAACATCAGACGAATAGCTTTTTGTAGATGGTTTAAAGATCAGTGTCAAAACGATCCACACTTTTCAATGAAAATATTATGGACTGATGAATCTTGTTTCACTAATTCTGGAATGTTTAATAGGCACAATGAGCACATATGGTCTCAAACAAATCCACTTCACGTTGAACATAGGAGACCACAAATTAAATTTGGGTTTAATGTTTGGCGTGGTGTTATAGGATCAACTGTTCTTCCTCCTTTTATTTTTGATGGATCACTAACTGGCAATTGTTATCTTAATTTTTTACAACAAGATTTCAAGGAAATGTTAGATAATTTAAATTTAAGAACCCGAGCAATGCTGCAATGGTTTCAACATAACGGAGCGCCACCGCACAATCAACTAAATGTTAGAAATTATTTAAATTTGAACTTCCCTAATCAATGGATAGGACGAAATGCACCCATTGAATGGCAGGCTAAATACCCTGATTTATCAGTTTTGGATTTTTTTTTTGTGGGGTGTACTAAAGGACACAGTATACAAAAGAACGTATGAAACAATCGACGATTTAAGAGAAGCTGTCTTAGTTGCTTTTAATAACATCGATAGGCGTAAAATACGCAATGCTACATATTCTGTTATGAAGAGATGTAATTTGTGTATTAATAATAATGGATGTATCTTTGAACATTAATAATGTTGTGTGCCCTTAATAAAAGTTCTTATAGTTTTCATTTTATTACTACATAAGATTTCCAAATAAGTTTTCGTTTGGTTTGTATTTTATCAGTTCGAAATTCAATTGTTTTCCATAAAAACCATAAAAATGTCTATATTCTCTTTATTTTTTAAAATAACCATATCAAACCTTATATCATTATAATCAGCAAAAAATAAGCTTTTTAATGATGTCAAAACCAACTATGGTTTCTATTTAAAAAAACACAAGTTTATGTCATAACTCGATAATGGTGAACGAAAAGAAAATATTAGCTACATAGTTTTATTTGGCGTAAAATTATCTAAAACTTTTGTCTGAACACTTTTTCTCTAAAATTACTGTTAACGATGCTAAGCATGTTTAAAGAAAATCGTAAAATTTAGTCTTATTTGAATATCTAATAAGCCATAACAGTTATCGGAGAAACAAAGGCAGTTTTAAATCAAACTCGTAAAACTGCGCATCTTTCCCCTTTTAAGCGTTTTTCTATCTCCAGTAGTTTCTGAGATCCCAATGCTAAACATTCAAAAAATCTCACCCTGTATAAATCATAGCAACGTGACTAATAATAAAGGAAATATGTAAAAGCTTTTATTCTATTTTATAGTTTGATATACGAAATTATTTATTACACATTTTATGTTTTCTTTTCTGCTCTTTTTTTGTTGACAGTTAAATGAATTCTCTTTTATCACTCTAATTTTTTGAATACACATTTTTTCAAAAATAATTTGTTCTAACTGTTTCTTTTCCCATTAATAATTTTTATAAACTATTGGATAGTAGTATATCTTTTATTTCATATTTTAATAATGTCTCTGGCAAAGAAAATTTTGGTTTCCTTTCACAGATGGCTTATGTAAAATGACACAAATTTTATTTAAGCATTTCCATGGTAGTGATAAATTATGTTTTAATGTTGTAAGTTTTCGTGTTAGAGAATAACAAGATATTAATATTGTATTTTCTTAATGCTTCAATATCTTTTACTAACATTAAAATTTATAGTGCTTCAATAATAATAATAATAATAATAATAATACTTTCTTATACGCAATATAAGGCAGTACTTTTTGCATACATCTATCTTTCTCTCTCCCTCTCTCTCCCCCTCTGACAACGATAGCAGCTAAACGGCTAAAGCTATCAATACCATACTTTAATATTTACGAGATAATCTTCCCTTTGAGACCTGATTAGATTTTTAATAAAATCGGTAGACCGAAGGTTGAAATGCGTGAAGTTGGCACCACAACTTGCGGCGCAAATGTTCTTTTTAGTGCCAAAAGTTTGCGCCTAATATGCGCCTTCGATATCTGAGGAAAAAACACCAGCACATTAATTTGTTATTAAGTTATAAACAAAAAAAGATATTTAATATCAACTTCTTACCAGACCAAAACTTACGGCGCAAACTTCCATTTTAGTGCAAATCGTTGAAGGACAATATGCGCCGTCGATATTTGAAGAAAAAAATGAGTTGTGGTCACCACACGACTTTCTTATACGTATGAGCGTTTCAAATAAAATTGTTCTAAATTGTTTTAAATAGTTTTATCTTCTTAGACAAATAAGCCAAACTTTAAGAATCTTTTTATAAAATAATTATTCAAAATCCTATATGGGTAAGTACCTACTTCTTTTCTCTTAATAAATCTCTATAGAATGCATAATTTACGATATATTTGCAAAAAATCGCTATTCTATAAGGGTAAAAGTGTTATTTCCTGTCCGAATTTGAATTTTTTTTTGTACGAAAGGTATCGCGGATTAAGTTCTAAATACCCCTATACTTGTAACGCACCTGTCTAAAAAGCTGATTTTCGATAAGAGCAAGTAGGAATTTCGAAACACTGTCATAATACAATTTTTCTCAAATTTAATTTTGAGTACATATTAATTCTTTAAAAATTTGTTTAAACTTAGTAATTCAACAAATATTGGCAAAATTAAATTTTTTCATTGAAGTAAACTAGTACTACCGGTCTGCTGATTTTACTGAAAATCGAATCAGATCTCAAGAGGGAGAGTATACTCCTAAATACAAAATTTAGAATTGGTAGCTGTAGCGGTTTGGCCGACATCGTGGTCACACACACACACACACTGACATACAGAGAGAGACATTTTTTAAACACCACTTTTTCGGTATCAGGGAACTTCAAAATGTGGATATCTTCAAAAATCTCGATGTTGAAAATTTTCATCACAATAGTTCCTTATACTACGTATAGGAAACTAAAACACCAGTGCATTTATTGTTAACTTGATGATATTCGTTAAAATACAACTGAATTTCAGTAGTCACAATTTAACAAACAAATACACCGGTGTTTTTTACTTTCTTATACGTAGTATAAGGAAGTATTGTGATGACAAAAATAATAATATATATAATAATAAGAATATATTTATATATAACATCACATTGTGCATTATATATCTTGAAATTTTTAAGGAATATTATTTTCAGAAAGCTTTTTTTGTAGCTGGTTTTGTAGTGTCTGTACAAGAAACTATCGGATAACACGTTGCAAATTAAAATTTATAATTTATTTCAATCACGCAGTTAACGTCATTTTACTATCTAAGATAATTGCCAATTCTGGTATGCATACATTTTTACAGCGGTAATGCATAATGTCACGGTGGTAAGTGGCGTTATGGAAATTAACAGTTTTGCTTACTCATGATTTGGCACTAAATATAATAATACAATCCGCTAAAGAATCTTGTTAAACAATGGAGGTTATTTGTAAACACATCTATTTAAAGTACCAGGTATCTACAGTATTAAAATATGTTCTGAATTGCACAATTATAAACACCATTATTGTAAGAGCCTACAACAGTATGTTTAAATAGAATCGATTGCTTTCCCTAACCGGTTTGTGAAAAAATTATTAGCACATATATATTACTCAATTGACGTCCAAAGTAACATATACAAGTGATTTTAGAGTTAAATATGCAGTTGATTACTGGATTATCAGGTCGTTAGATGTATTTATACTAATACTACACGCAATACTAATTATGTGAGGTATTCCATTATAATAAATAATTCCCAGCTGCAATACTATTTATATATATATAAAGTCCTGTTTGTAATAATGATTGTGCAAAATGTAAATGTCATCATGCGTTAATGAAGAATTTTTTTAAGTGGAATTGTGCCTTTCCACGAAAGCTGGAGAAATTATTGAATTGATTCGGTCTTTACTTGATGAAGATCCGTCGTATTAATTACTAAATAAACAACAAATGTTGGATGTTCACTATTTTATTAAATAGTGAACATCAATATTTTTGAATATTTTCAAAATAAAATTTGACAATTGTTTCGCTTTTTCTGAAGAAGCCACTGTGTTGGCGAAACAATTGTCAAATTTTATTTTGAATATTAAATAGTGAACATCCAACATTTGTTGTTTATTTAGTAATTAACTGGAGAAATTAATTTATTTATACATACTAGAAGAATAGAACAAGAACTTTTTCATGTTTAGTGTGCTTTTCATATAACAAATACTAGCCAATCTCCGTTCTCAACCCTAATCGTACACTTGAGCAAAATACAAAACAAATTAATAATGCAAAATAATTTATTATTGCTTTATTTAATAGGTATATACTATATACATCTCTCTACAATATATACTATATAGTGTGGAAAAGTGTACGAATACGAATGAGAGAATCTTATATACAGTATCAATTTACCAACATTAAATGTACTGTTATCCAAAAAATTGAACTATTCTATAGAAACACTATATTTTTTTTAAAGATATATACTCTTGAGCAAGTAAATACATTTTATTTTTCAATCCAGTTTTTTTCACACAAGTTCTAAGTCATTTCTATGTGTACGGAACATACTTATAGTATGGAATAAATTTAGTTAGAGCAACACAAAATGTTGGAAAAATTTGATACCAATATACGTTTTTGTTTGAAAGTCGATTTCCAACCATCATCTGTTTGTAATAATAACGCCATATTTTTTTAAAAAAAGCAATGTCTGATTTTGATAGATCTTTTCATTTTCGTACTGACAGCAAAAAAAAAAGTAGTCATCTCACATACCAATTCTTCTTTTTAAATGATAGAAAACCTAAATTCTATTGTTACCATAAAACAGACAACATTTCTTTGCTTAGCAGATACAAATATTAAACTAAGTGTTCGAACTGCAATCCACCAACATTCTGGCAATACGCTAACGAATACGATTTTACTTAGTATATTTTAAACAGTTTATGGGCAAGATTAGGCCATTTTATCTTTTGTGCTATGATCTAGTTTAGTTCAATTTTGTGGTCTGTTGACGTAGATCTTTGACTTTAAATAACCCTATGTTAAATAATCAAGAGGTGTGATCTGAGGATCTTGTGTCATTGTCAAGAAAGGCTCGCGCGTAGTGTGGGGCGGTCTTGATGAAACCATGGTATGTATGTATTATCTGAAAAGATAGGATTGTTGTCGCTTGGAAAAATTATTTACATCCGCTGGAAGAAGGGGATTTTATAAAAACTCTAAATATCTTTCTCCTGTGAGATTTCCTTCAAAGAAGAATTCTGTCTACTCCGGCCCACATATTTAATTTATGAGCGTGTTGAGTATGTGCCTCAATTATCCAATAAGGTTTGAACCGACTCACATACCCACAATTTTGACGGTTCACTGTGCTATTGAGAAAAAACGTGGTCTTATTCAAAAAAATGAGGTGTGGCCACCACACGACTTTCTTATATGTATGAAAGTGATACTTCCGGTCCGAATTTTGAAATTTCATTTATAGAAAAAATATTCCAAATCCAACTCTAAATACTTTTGTACTCTTCATAAATATATATAGAATGCATGATTTACGACATATTTGCAAAAAATCGTTATTCGGTAAGAGTAAAAGTGTTACTTCCGATCCGAATTTTGAAATTTTATTATACAAAAGATATTTAAAAGTACGTTCTAAATACTTTTATACTCGTAATGTACCTGTGCCTAGAAAGCATGACTTTCGAGATATTCGCAAAAAACTGATTTTCGATAAGAGTAAAAGACCTACTTCCGGTAGGAATTTCGAAAAACTTTATTAAAACAATTTTTCTCAAATTTAATTTTGAGTACATTTAAATTCTTTATACATTTGTTTAAACTTAGTAATTGACGAAATATTTGCAAAATTCGGACGACAAAACGACTTCTGCATCGGCAATTACTTTTACTTTCTTATACGCAGTATAAGGAAGTATTGTGATGATGCAAATTTTCGACCTCGAGATTTTTGCAGATGTCCACGTTTTGAGGTCCCCTGATACCAAAAAAATGGTTTTTAAAAAATGTCTGTGTGTGTGTCTGTCTGCTGTGTGTCTGTGTGTCTGTGTGTGACCACGATAGCGGTCAAACCGCTGTAGGTATCAATTCCAAATTTTGTATTTGCGTGTATAATCTCCCTCTTGAGATCTGATTCGTTTTTCAGTAAAATCGGTAGACCGGAAGTAGCTGTTTACTTCAGTAAAAAATCGAATTTTGGCAATATTTCGTCAAATACTAAGGTTATACAAATTTATAAAGAATTCATATGTACTTAAAATTAAAATTGAGAACAATTTTATTTAAAAAGTTTTTCGAAATTCCTACCGGAAGTAGGTCTTTTACTCTTATCGAAAATCGGTTTTTTGCGAATATTTCGCAAGTCAGGCTTTTTGTATAAAAAAGATTTCAAAATTCGGACCGGAAGTAACACTTTTACTCTTTACCGAATAGCGATTTTTGGCAAATATGTCGTAAATTATGCATTCTATATATATTTATTAAGAGTACAAAAGTATTTAGAGTTATATTTGCAATATTTTTTGTAAACTTTAAATTTCAAAATTCGGACCGGAAGTAGCACTTTTACTCTTAGCGAGTAGCACTTTTTTTCGAATATCTTGCAAAGTATGCATTCTATAGCGATTTATTAAGAGAATGAAAGTACTTAGAATAGGATTTTGAATAAGTTTTGTATAAAAAGATTCCTAAGATTATATAGTTTGAAACGCTCATACGTATAAGAAAGTCGTGTGGTGGCCACACCTCATTTTACTTTCTTATACGTAGTATAAGGAAGTATTGTGATGATGAAAATTTTCGACCTCGAGATTTTTGCAGATGTCCACGTTTTGAGGTCCCCTGATACCAAAAAAGTCGTTTTTAAAAAATGTCTCTGTGTGTGTGGCTGTGTGTCTGTGTGTGACCACGATAGCGGTCAAACCGCTATAGATATCAATTCCAAATTTTGTATTTACGTGTATAATCTCCCTCTTGAGATCTGATTAGTTTTTCAGTAAAATCGGTAGACCGGAAGTAGCTGTTTACTTCAGTGAAAAAATCGAATTTTGCCAATATTTCGTCAAATACTAAGTTTATACAAATTTATAAAGAATTCATATGTACTTAGAATTAAAATTGAGAACAATTTTATTTAAAAAGTTTTTCGAAATTCCTACCGGAAGTAGGTCTTTTACTCTTATCGAAAATCGCTTTTCTGCGAATATTTCGCAAGTCAAACTTTTTAAACAGGTACGTTACGTGTATAAAAGTATTTAAAACATAGTTTTCAATATCTTTTGTATAAAAAAGATTTCAAAATTCGGACCGGAAGTAACACTTTTACTCTTTACCGAAAAGCGATTTTTGGCAAATATGTCGTAAATTATGCATTCTATATACATATATTTATTAAGAGTACAAAAGTATTTAGAGTTATATTTGCAATATTTTTTGTATACTTGAAATTTCAAAATTCGGACCGGAAGTAGCACTTTTACTCTTAGCGAGTAGCACTTTTTTTCGAATATCTTGCAAAGTATGCATTCTATAGCGATTTATTAAGAGAATGAAAGTACTTAGAATAGGATTTTGAATAAGTTTTGTATAAAAAGTTTCTTAAGATTGTATAGTTTGAAACCTCATACTTATAAGAAAGTCGTGTGGTGGCCACACGTCATTTTTTACTTAGCAATATATTTTACTTTACCTACATTTTTTAACATTTAATTGTGATTTAACAAACCGGAAGCATAATTTTAAACGGGACAATTTTCCCGATTGCTATGCAACCATTTTTAACATTGATCGGTCTCTCCTGTACACATTGATGAATGTCATGCTGCACAAGTTTTTACAATAGACGTTTGTTGTTGTTGTCGTTCATGTTGCATTTTATAATAATAAAAAGCCCAAATGCTCTATCTGATATAAATTGAGAAATTGTTTCAATATAAAACTAAAATTGTGTAGAATTAGGACATTGCTAATGAATCTAATTTTTTCTGCATACAGCTCATATTTGAACAAAGTGGAAAGCAATATTATTGGTGATCCTAAATACTTTTGGTTGTTCATCAAATCAAATAATAGTTCCACAAGATTTTTTGAATATAAATATAACGGATTTCTCCCCAATACTGTTCGAAGCTCTAACCTTCCACTGCGTAATAAATTAACTGCAGGACACGATCAAATTCCTAATTTTTTGCGGGGAGCTTGTTTGAGGATATTTACTTAACCTCTGAAATTCTTATATAATTAAGTACCAAATCGTTATTTCGATCATTTACGATTGTGAAAAGTGGTGACTTAAACATGACTAATATGTTTGTGCTCATACTGTTTCATCTGTGTTAAACTTCATTTCTAATTATTAACATGGTTTCATGGAGAGATCGGTCATCTATTACTAATTTATCATATTAAGTACAACCTCTCTTCTTATTGATAGCCAAAGGCAAGTGAACGTTATCTATACACTCCTCGCTAAAGTTTTTGATATAATCGGTCATTCTGTGCTGTTGGGAAAGTTTAAGTGTTTCGGTTTTAGTGATTTCGTGATTTAATTATTTGCTTCTTACTTTTAATGCAGCAAGTATGTTCAATACAAGGGATTTACCTCCTATTCTTTCCTAGCAACTTCGAGTGTACCACAGGGTTCAACCTGTGTCCATTATTATTACTGATCTTTTATTAACAGTTTAATGCTCTGTGTTAATTCAATGAAGCTACTTTTTGTCAATGATTTAAGAATATTTTACTGTATTCAAAATAACGACGATTGCGCCTTTCTCAATAACAATTGGATTTAAATTTCTTGAAACTATTCGAAGAAAGATTGCAAAATTGTTATCTCTTCATATTGATGGCTTCTATCCTCCTCGTGGATGTGAGGATAATGAACCTCTACCGCGATTAAATATAACGTCTTTAAAGTTTAGAAGAGCTGTTTCTAATATATCTTTCTTATACAAATTATTGCATAATGAAGTAGACAGCTCACCATTGCTTCCTCAAATTCCATATCTTGTACCCGCACTAGGTATCTCGAAACGAAAATGGCTTCTACTGGCCTTAAAGGGGGGTTTTACTTGATCGGCGTATGCCACAAAATGGTCAAATTCAACGCAAAAAATCGCAAAAATCAAGGCACTTGAAAAAGTTGCCGCTACGTGAACGAAATAATGAATATTCGTTCTAGCGACTGACGATTCAAATTTGCAATTATATTAAAAAATAGTTAAAATACAGCACTTTGAATTTTTTTTACTTTTATAGCGATATAAAGCTTACTCTGTTTAAAAAGTACTTTTTTGAATCGTGAGTACCTAGATATTTTTATTCTGAACTCGACAATGTATTTACTTTACTTTCAAAATAACCCTGGTCTCCAAAAAATTGCTTTGAAACCAATGAGAATGATCACAAAGTCCGCACTAATAAATGGCAAATAGGCAACACATAATTCAACCTCTTACTCACACTTTCGTAATGTCTAAGACCAGCTATATGGAAGGTATACCTGGTCGACTGTATTAAGCCGAACATCATATAAACAGAGAGATCTTCACCTTTTTTTACTACCTTAGGTAAACGAATGCTTCATTCAGATATCGGCTTTATTTTCTAATTATTTTAATGATATTTGGGAGAATGTATTAGAATTCTTCGTCTGGAATAAATATATGTTGTTATTATTATGAAATTTAACTTGTTACTTAATTTCTGGCGGTGATATTTTGCTTTAGATATTGAAGGTTTTTAATCTTAATAATATGAGCAATGTTGTAGTCAACTAAAATATTACAAAAACAATTCTGTGCTGTAACAGTAACAGTAACAGTGCCTGTTTTGTTTTTTAATAAAATGTAAATATATATATTTTATAATAATCAGATGTTTTGGATTGTTGAATATTATATTCTTCCCAATCGGCATTGATGGAGTTGATTAGCAAAATTAAATTATAAAACATTTTGTCACAGGGAAGATTCGAACTAAATTTTATCACCAAATAAAGTTGTATTCATTATTTCATACATAAGTTTGAGTATACATTAAACATATTTGTAAAAGAAAATACGTGCGGTTGATATATACAAGCAAATTTTAGAGTGTGTGAAGTTAGCCCCCCTTTTTTCGAATATCGGAAATCTGACGGTTGTTCCAGGTTGTTCTAGGTTTGTTCTAAATTGTTCCAAAGTATTTCAAAAAAAAAGTCAAAATTGGCCGAGATAATTGAAAAAAACGACTTTTTCACCCAGCCCCCCTTTTTTCGAAAATTGAAATTCTGAAGGTTGTTCCAGGTTGTTCTAGTTGTTCTAAACATTGTTCCAAAGAATCTCGAAAAAAAAATCAAAATTGGCCGAGATAATCGGAAAAAACGAGTTTTTGCCAGCCCCCCTTTTCTTGAAAATTGTAATTCTGATGATTGTTCTAGGTTGCTCTAGGTTTGTTCTAAATTGTTCCAAAGTATTTCATAGAAAAAATCAAAATCAGACGAGAAAATGGGAAAAAACCAAAGCCAAAAGTATGAAGTCGGACCCAGTTTTTGCAAAAATTAAAATTTTGACGGTTGTTCTAGGTTGTTCTAGGTTTGTTCTAAACATTGTTCGAATACGTCAAAACCGTATCTCTTATATATCAAAAGATATGGCAAAAAAACCAAATCCAAAAGTGTGAAGTTAGCCCCCCTTTTATCGAAAATCTAACTTCTGACGGTTGTTCCAGGTTGCTCTATGGGTGTTCTCAATTGTTCCAAAGTATTTCAAAAAATAAATCATAATTGGCCGAAAAAACGGCAAAAAACTTTTTTTTTCTGGCGGCCCATTTTTCGAAAATCGAAATTCTGACGGTTGTTCTGGGTTGTTCTAAGTTTGTTTTAAATTGTTCCAAAGGATTTCAAAGAAAAAATCATAATTGGCCGAGATAATAGAAAAAAACCATTTTCCCACGGACCCCTTTTTGCGAAAATTCAAATTCTGAGGGTTGTTCCAGGTTGTTCTAGATTTGTTCTAAACATTATTCTTATACATCAGAACCGTATCTCTTATATTTCAAAAGATATTGCAAAAAAACGTTTTTAAAAGAAGTGTGAAGTTAGCCCCCCTTTTTTCGAAAATCTAACTTCTGACGGTTGTTCCAGGTTGCTCTAGGTGTGTTCTCAATTGTTCCAAAGTATTTCAAAAAATAAATCATAATTGGCCGAAAAAACGGCAAAAAACTTTTTTTCTGGCGGCCCATTTTTCGAAAATCGAAATTCTGACGGTTGTTGTGGGTTGTTCTAAGTTTGTTTTAAATTGTTCCAAAGGATCTCAAAGAAAAAATCATAATTGGCCGAGATAATAGAAAAAAACGATTTTCCCACGGACCCCCTTTTTGCGAAAATTCAAATTCTGAGGGTTGTTCCAGGTTGTTCTAGATTTGTTCTAAACATTATTCTTATACATCAAAACCGTATCTCTTATATTTCAAAAGATATTGCAAAAAAACGTTTTTAAAAAAAGTGTGAAGTTAGCCCCCCTTTTTTCGAAAATCTAACTTCTGACGGTTGTTCCAGGTTGCTCTAGGTGTGTTCTCAATTGTTCCAAAGTATTTCAAAAAATAAATCATAATTGGCCGAAAAAACGGCAAAAAACTTTTTTTCTCTGGCGGCCCATTTTTCGAAAATCGAAATTCTGACGGTTGTTCTGGGTTGTTCTAAGTTTGTTTTAAATTGTTCCAAAGGATCTCAAAGAAAAAATCATAATTGGCCGAGATAATAGAAAAAAACGATTTTCCCACGGACCCCCTTTTTGCGAAAATTCAAATTCTGAGGGTTGTTCCAGGTTGTTCTAGATTTGTTCTAAACATTATTCTTATACATCAGAACCGTATCTCTTATATTTCAAAAGATATTGCAAAAAAACGTTTTTAAAAAAAGTGTGAAGTTAGCCCCCCTTTTTTCGAAAATCTAACTTCTGACGGTTGTTCCAGGTTGCTCTAGGTGTGTTCTCAATTGTTCCAAAGTATTTCAAAAAATAAATCATAATTGGCCGAAAAAACGGCAAAAAACTTTTTTTTTCTGGCGGCCCATTTTTCGAAAATCGAAATTCTGACGGTTGTTCTGGGTTGTTCTAAGTTTGTTTTAAATTGTTCCAAAGGATCTCAAAGAAAAAATCATAATTGGCCGAGATAATAGAAAAAAACGATTTTCCCACGGACCCCCTTTTTGCGAAAATTCAAATTCTGAGGATTGTTCCAGGTTGTTCTAGATTTGTTCTAAACATTATTCTTATACATCAGAACCGTATCTCTTATATTTCAAAAGATATTGCAAAAAAACGTTTTTAAAAAAGTGTGAAGTTAGCCCCCCTTTTTTCGAAAATCTAACTTCTGACGGTTGTTCCAGGTTACTCTAGGTGTGTTCTCAATTGTTCCAAAGTATTTCAAAAAATAAATCATAATTGGCCGAAAAAACGGCAAAAAAGTTTTTTTTTCTGGCGGCCCATTTTTCGAAAATCGAAATTCTGACGGTTGTTCTGGGTTGTTCTAAGTTTGTTTTAAATTGTTCCAAAGGATTTCAAAAAATAAATCATAATTGGCCGAAAAAACGGCAAAAAACAATTTTATTCTGGCGCCCCTTTTTTCGAAAATCGAAATTTTGACGGTTGTTCTAGGTTGTTCTAAATTGTTCCAAAGGACTACAAAGAAAAAATCGAAATTGCCCAAGATAATAGGTAAATCGATTTTACCTATTATCTATATTTTAAAATGAATAATAATACTCATTTGTGATTCAGAATAAAGCAGAAGCAGTAAATATACATATATTTTCCCAAGTAATATAATTCATTTGTTTGAAAACAATATTGTTACTAAATGCTGATGCTCCTAACATAAAATAATATTAGAACAGTGACGTTAGTTACATTATTAATGTAGATTAAAAACTACCTCATAAACATATTGAGAATGATTATACCTTGCTCATAAAAAGATTAGTGTTTTTCTCATGAGCTGCTAGGTTGATGTTTCTTTGTTTATTTTTATTAGAGTTCATGCTTTAGTTTATCCCTAAAATCTAAAATATATATTTTTTCTGTAAAATTTATTTATTGATATTATTATATTATTTGATAACATTGACATAAATAATATAGTTTTTTATCAACTTGGTATTGTAAAACAGCCTTTCCCAAATCGGCTACTCTTTGACGGATATACTATCTTATATTATCTAAATAGGTACCTATATAATATTTTTTCCAAATAAAGTAATAGTAGCCTTTGAATCGTTTTAGTGAGAAAATTAGACAGCATATTGCAACATGTTTACGAAGAGGGGCTACAAAAAATAAGCATACTTGATAGGAATGTCTACACGTGCTTGCATTCCCGGAGCAAAAACCATGAAAAAAAGTGGCCAGACCACGGCTAGACAAAATAACGTTGTAGTGGTTTACTATAATTAAAATTTTCAAACTTCAAAATCAGTATTTTATTTTTATTATTACTAGACAAAATAAAATAACAAAGGGAGCCTGATAGACTTCCCCATTTTGTTTGATTTTAGTTGGGTACCCATATCCAGCGCTTTTTTTTTTTTTGAAATACTTTGAAACTGTAAGAATTTCGATTTTTAAGAAATAGGGACTGGGGAAAAATATCGTTTTTTCATAACCGGTTTTGATTTTTTCTTTGAAGTAGTTCATCAGCATTTGGTAACAATATCGTTTTGTAATAAATGAACATTATATTTCTTGCGAAAATATATATTTATTGCTATATTAGATGTTTATTTCTTTAAATAGAACTGCATCATACAAAAACTTCCTTCAAAATCGTTTTTTCCTATTATCTCCGCCAATTATGATTTATTTTTTGAAATACTTTGGAACAATTGAGAACACACTTAGAGCAACCTGGAAAAACCGTCAGAAGTTAGATTTTCGAAAAAAGGGGGGATAACTTCACACTTTTTGAAAAAAGTTTTTTGCAATATCTTTTGAAATATAAGAGATACGGTTCTGATGTATAAGAATAATGTTTAGAACAAATCTAGAACAACCTGGAACAACCCTCAGAATTTCAATTTTCGCAAAGAGGGGGTCCGTGGGAAAATCATTTTTTTCTATTATCTCGGCCAATTATGATTTTTCTTTGAAATCCTTTGGAACAATTTTAAACGAACTTAGAACAACCTAGAACAACCGTCAGAATTTCGATTTTCGAAAAAAGGGCCGCCAGAAAAAAAAAGGTTTTTGCCGTTTTTTCGGACAATTATGATTTATTTTTTGAAATACTTTGAAACAATTGAGAACACACCTAGAGCAACCTGGAACAACCGTCAGAAGTTAGATTTTCGAAAAAAGGGGGGCTAACTTCACACATTTTTAAAAACGTTTTTTTGCAATATCTTTTGAAATATAAGAGATACGGTTCTGATGTATAAGAATAATGTTTAGAACAAATCTAGAACAACCTGGAACAACCCTCAGAATTTGAATTTTCGCAAAAAGGGGGTCCGTGGGAAAATCGTTTTTTTCTATTATCTCGGCCAATTATGATTTTTTCTTTGAAATCCTTTGGAACAATTTAAAACAAACTTAGAACAACCCAGAACAACCGTCAGAATTTCGATTTTCGAAAAATGGGCCGCCAGAAAAAAAAACTTTTTTGCCGTTTTTTCGGCCAATTATGATTTATTTTTTGAAATACTTTGGAACAATTGAGAACACACCTAGAGTAACCTGGAACAACCGTCAGAAGTTAGATTTTCTAAAAAAGGGGGGCTAACTTCACACTTTTTTAAAAACGTTTTTTTGCAATATCTTTTGAAATATAAGAGATACGGTTCTGATGTATAAGAATAATGTTTAGAACAAATCTAGAACAACCTGGAACAATCCTCAGAATTTGAATTTTCGCAAAAAGGGGGTCCGTGGGAAAATCGTTTTTTTCTATTATCTCGGCCAATTATGATTTTTTCTTTGAAATCCTTTGGAACAATTTAAAACAAACTTAGAACAACCCAGAACAACCGTCAGAATTTCGATTTTCGAAAAATGGGCCGCCAGAAAAAAAAACTTTTTTGCCGTTTTTTCGGCCAATTATGATTTATTTTTTGAAATACTTTGGAACAATTGAGAACACACCTAGAGCAACCTGGAACAACCGTCAGAAGTTAGATTTTCGAAAAAAGGGGGGCTAACTTCACACTTTTTTTAAAAACGTTTTTTTGCAATATCTTTTGAAATATAAGAGATACGGCTCTGATGTATAAGAATAATGTTTAGAACAAATCTAGAACAACCTGGAACAACCCTCAGAATTTGAATTTTCGCAAAAAGGGGGTCCGTGGGAAAATGGTTTTTTTCTATTATCTCGGCCAATTATGATTTTTTCTTTGAAATCCTTTGGAACAATTTAAAACAAACTTAGAACAACCCAGAACAACCGTCAGAATTTCGATTTTCGAAAAATGGGCCGCCAGAAAAAAAAAGTTTTTTGCCGTTTTTTCGGCCAATTATGATTTATTTTTTGAAATACTTTGGAACAATTGAGAACACACCTAGAGCAACTTGGAACAACCGTCAGAAGTTAGATTTTCGAAAAAAGGGGGGCTAACTTCACACATTTTTAAAAACGTTTTTTTGCAATATCTTTTGAAATATAAGAGATACGGTTCTGATGTATAAGAATAATGTTTAGAACAAATCTAGAACAACCTGGAACAACCCTCAGAATTTGAATTTTCGCAAAAAGGGGGTCCGTGGGAAAATCGTTTTTTTCTATTATCTCGGCCAATTATGATTTTTTCTTTGAAATCCTTTGGAACAATTTAAAACAAACTTAGAACAACCCAGAACAACCGTCAGAATTTCGATTTTCGAAAAATGGGCCGCCAGAAAAAAAAACTTTTTTGCCGTTTTTTCGGCCAATTATGATTTATTTTTTGAAATACTTTGGAACAATTGAGAACACACCTAGAGTAACCTGGAACAACCGTCAGAAGTTAGATTTTCTAAAAAAGGGGGGCTAACTTCACACTTTTTTAAAAACGTTTTTTTGCAATATCTTTTGAAATATAAGAGATACGGTTCTGATGTATAAGAATAATGCTTAGAACAAATCTAGAACAACCTGGAACAACCCTCAGAATTTGAATTTTCGCAAAAAGGGGGTCCGTGGGAAAATCGTTTTTTTCTATTATCTCGGCCAATTATGGTTTTTTCTTTGAGATTCTTTGGAACAATTTAAAACAAACTTAGAACAACCCAGAACAACCGTCAGAATTTCGATTTTCGAAAAATGGGCCGCCAGAAAAAAAAAGTTTTTTGCAGTTTTTTCGGCCAATTATGATTTATTTTTTGAAATACTTTGGAACAATTGAGAACACACCTAGAGCAACCTGGAACAACCGTCAGAAGTTAGATTTTCTAAAAAAGGGGGGCTAACTTCACACTTTTTTAAAAACGTTTTTTTTGCAATATCTTATGAAATATAAGAGATACGGTTCTGATGTATAAGAATAATGTTTAGAACAAATCTAGAACAACCTGGAACAACCCTCAGAATTTGAATTTTCGCAAAAAGGGGGTCCGTGGGAAAATCGTTTTTTTCTATTATCTCGGCCAATTATGATTTTTTCTTTGAAATCCTTTGGAACAATTTAAAACAAACTTAGAACAACCCAAAACAACCGTCAGAATTTCGATTTTCGAAAAATGGGCCGCCAGAAAAAAAAACTTTTTTGCCGTTTTTTCGGCCAATTATGATTTATTTTTTGAAATACTTTGGAACAATTGAGAACACACCTAGAGTAACCTGGAACAACCGTCAGAAGTTAGATTTTCGAAAAGAGGGGGGCTAACTTCACACTTTTTTAAAAACGTTTTTTTGCAATATCTTTTGAAATATAAGAGATACGGTTCTGATGTATAAGAATAATGTTTAGAACAAATCTAGAACAACCTGGAACAACCCTCAGAATTTGAATTTTCGCAAAAAGGGGGTCCGTGGGAAAATCGTTTTTTTCTATTATCTCGGCCAATTATGGTTTTTTCTTTGAGATTCTTTGGAACAATTTAAAACAAACTTAGAACAACCCAGAACAACCGTCAGAATTTCGATTTTCGAAAAATGGGCCGCCAGAAAAAAAAAGTTTTTTGCCGTTTTTTCGGCCAATTATGATTTATTTTTTGAAATACTTTGGAACAATTGAGAACACACCTAGAGCAACCTGGAACAACCGTCAGAAGTTAGATTTTCGAAAAAAGGGGGGCTAACTTCACACTTTTTTAAAAACGTTTTTTTGCAATATCTTTTGAAATATAAGAGATACGGTTCTGATGTATAAGAATAATGTTTAGAACAAATCTAGAACAACCTGGAACAACCCTCAGAATTTGAATTTTCGCAAAAAGGGGGTCCGTGGGGAAATCGTTTTTTTCTATTATCTCGGCCAATTATGATTTTTTCTTTGAAATCCTTTGGAACAATTTAAAACAATCTTAGAACAACCCAGAACAACCGTCAGAATTTCGATTTTCGAAAAATGGGCCGCCAGAAAAAAAAAGTTTTTTGCCGTTTTTTCGGCCAATTATGATTTATTTTTTGAAATACTTTGGAACAATTGAGAACACACCTAGAGTAACCTGGAACAACCGTCAGAAGTTAGATTTTCGAAAAGAGGGGGGCTAACTTCACACTTTTTTAAAAACGTTTTTTTGCAATATCTTTTGAAATATAAGAGATACGGTTCTGATGTATAAGAATAATGTTTAGAACAAATCTAGAACAACCTGGAACAACCCTCAGAATTTGAATTTTCGCAAAAAGGGGGTCCGTGGGAAAATCGTTTTTTTCTATTATCTCGGCCAATTATGGTTTTTTCTTTGAGATTCTTTGGAACAATTTAAAACAAACTTAGAACAACCCAGAACAACCGTCAGAATTTCGATTTTCGAAAAATGGGCCGCCAGAAAAAAAAAGTTTTTTGCCGTTTTTTCGGCCAATTATGATTTATTTTTTGAAATACTTTGGAACAATTGAGAACACACCTAGAGCAACCTGGAACAACCGTCAGAAGTTAGATTTTCGAAAAAAGGGGGGCTAACTTCACACTTTTTTAAAAACGTTTTTTTGCAATATCTTTTGAAATATAAGAGATACGGTTCTGATGTATAAGAATAATGTTTAGAACAAATCTAGAACAACCTGGAACAACCCTCAGAATTTGAATTTTCGCAAAAAGGGGGTCCGTGGGGAAATCGTTTTTTTCTATTATCTCGGCCAATTATGATTTTTTCTTTGAAATCCTTTGGAACAATTTAAAACAATCTTAGAACAACCCAGAACAACCGTCAGAATTTCGATTTTCGAAAAATGGGCCGCCAGAGAAAAAAAGTTTTTTGCCGTTTTTTCGGCCAATTATGATTTATTTTTTGAAATACTTTGGAACAATTGAGAACACACTTAGAGCAACCTGGAACAACCGTCAGAAGTTTGATTTTCGATAAAAGGGGGGCTAACTTCACACTTTTGGATTTGGTTTTTTTGCCATATCTTTTGATATATAAGAGATACGGTTTTGACGTATTCGAACAATGTTTAGAACAAATCTAGAACAACCTAGAACAACCGTCAAAATTTTAATTTTTGCAAAAACTGGGTCCGACTTCATACTTTTGGCTTTGGTTTTTTCCCATTTTCTCGTCTGATTTTGATTTTTTCTATGAAATACTTTGGAACAATTTAGAGCAAACCTAGAGCAACCTAGAACAATCATCAGAATTACAATTTTCAAGAAAAGGGGGGCTGGCAAAAACTCGTTTTTTCCGATTATCTCGGCCAATTTTGATTTTTTTTTCGAGATTCTTTGGAACAATGTTTAGAACAACTAGAACAACCTGGAACAACCTTCAGAATTTCAATTTTCGAAAAAAGGGGGGCTGGGTGAAAAAGTCGTTTTTTTCAATTATCTCGGCCAATTTTGACTTTTTTTTGAAATACTTTGGAACAATTTAGAACAAACCTAGAACAACCTGGAACAACCGTCAGATTTCCGATATTCGAAAAAAGGGGGGCTAACTTCACACACTCCTTAATATATTTCAGATATTTGTCGGTGTTCATTTATGATTGATTACGTGATACCATTGATGTGTCTACTTTATTAGACTCTTTTTCTGTTCCTTGATATTCTTCTCGCTTTCAAAATGTATTTTATTTTTCAAGGACAAGGTTTCGGCTTCATGGAATTTCAGAAATGCAGTTTTCTTCGGCAATAAATATACATTATTATTATTAATTATGAAGTTGCACTACTTATTGTTATTTTTAACCTTACATGTTGAAGCTTTTTAATAATATGAAAAATGTTTGTAGAAAACTAAAATCTGACAAAAACAACTTTATGTCATTGTAAGATACGAAATTTAGAGATTTTCCGGACTCTTCAAACTAAGATGCATTGGTTTTAGACAGCAAGTTACACAAATTTCAGTTTTCTAGATGGTAAAAGCATTTATTTAAATATCTGAGTTTGTTGTGCCTTCATGTTTTTGTTTTATTTGTACTTTGTATTTTGACCACAGGACAGTTTTTAGATTTTTTTTTTGTATATGTGAATAAGTAAAAGAGCATGGGCCAAACGAGCGCATAAGCCTAATTACAGCAGTTTATCAGGAGTGACAGCAATTGTTTAATGGCCAGCGAAAAAAATGTTGTATGTAGGCGTAAAAAACAAATTTTGTTTAATTTGTGCAAAATATGGTGAATCTAAAAATCACGTATGCTACAAAAATTGGTCTTCGTCGTCAACAGCCATGGAGTCGCCAATTATTCCGGAAGGTTTTCGACATTCTGGTGAAATGCACGGTGTAATTTATGGTAGATTAATAGGGGACTGTGATAGCAGCGTTCTTAGAAAACTACGTGAGATGGCTCCTTACGGTCCCCAAAAAATTATTGAAAAAATTGAGTGCCGAAATCATATATTATGTAATAAATAAAATTAGCGACTGTTTGAAAAAACCTAAATTCAATTCGGACATAGGACAATTAATAACAAAAACTTTACTTAGATTCAGAGCGGCCTTGACAAAAGCAATTGAACATTACAAAAGTTCGAACTTAACAATAACAAACCAGATTGTGAAACTGCAACGTCACATTATAAATGGATCAAGACATATTTTTGGTGAACACTCGGATTGTGCTTCTTACTTTTGTCAAGGATCTAATGAAGGTGAGATCAATATGTCTGAAAAATTTCAGAATTTTAATATGTATGATAACTTTATTAACGCTTTAAGTCGGCTCAGCCTAATAGTAGATCTTTAATAGGAAACGTAGATGCCAACATTGTAGAATCTTTTAATTCAGTCATTGCAAAATTTGTAGGAGGTAAAAAGATTGTATTATATTCAACGTAATTCTTACAGTGCACGTTGCAAAGCGGCAGCAGTTTGATTTAATTGTAAGGGCAAATATCACTCAAAGCTTCAGACCAAATATGGATGTATACGACAGTGTGTGAAAAAAACGGTATGAGAAGAAAATTTTTTTATAGGAAACAAAAAATACACTCAGGAACTACGGACGATCGCGACTATGGGCCGGAGGCAAATGCATATTTTATTGAAGATATAAGTAATCATAACAATACCAGTGTCGACTGTGAAGAATATAATTTTCAATAATTTAAAACATGTGCTATTTAGAGAATATAAATTTTTACATTTTGTAAGAAACACCGGCACTGTTTTTTTAGCAGATTTTTGTTTTCTCTAAAACATTACTCATATTATTACAAAGCCTCAACATGTAAAGTAAATACAAATCATGGTGAGAAATAATAAGAAGTACAACTTAAATAATTGTTAATCATAAATAATAATAATTAAGTTATATATTTATTGCAGAATAAAACTTAATATCTAATTAATTTCGGCAAATATCATTAAAATAATTACAAATTACATAAATCGGGAGTCTTAATAAAACTAAATAAATACAGCCAGGAGAATACTCAGAAACAGCAAAAACAAATTTCGAAGAAAATAGCCGCACCAATATTTTCATGCAATAAATGCAGGAGGCAAATATCCCAAATTTATTTGCTTTCCAGTTGACCAGGCATATCCCTTCATATTGCTAGCCGGTATCTGCATCGTGTACAAGATGCAGGCATTTTAAACTCGGTAAATATATTCAATTTATTTCAGGCAACCCGACATACGCCGTTCGGGAATTTTTCTTAAGGAATGCCCACCCTTATGCGACAAACACTTTGTGCTAGGATCATCCATTTTCACAATGTGTGGCAATTACAACAAAATATTTAGCATACGTGACATTAATTTCGTATATTTGGACTCTATAAGTTCTGCAGCTATTGTGATGACGTCGAATGGTTTAAGTGTAGTAAAAACAATTATTTGTATTTGTAATGACTAATGTGTGCACGAATATGCGTGAGTATATACTTGCTATTACTTTTTGTTTTTGTTCCTATTTGATCTTGCCCTATATTATGTTGAACTTTGCATAATGTAGCTGTACCTTAATGTACTAAAATGGACACATATATACTGTCAATCCTACAATAAAAAAATGAGGTGTGGCCACCACACGACTTTCTTATACGTATGAGCGTTTCAAACTATACAATTTTAAGAATTTTTTTCTACAAAAATTATTCAAAATCCTATTCTAAGTACTTTCATTCCCTTAATAAATCGCCATAGAATGCATACTTTGCAAGATATTCGAAAAAAAGGGTTACTCGCTAAGAGTAAAAGTGCTACTTCCGGTCCGAATTTTGAAATTTTTTTTATACAAAAGATATTTAAAATTATCATTTAAATACTTCTATACTCGTAATGTACCTGCCTAGAAAGCATGACTTGCGAGATATTCGCAAAAAACTGATTTTCGATAAGAGTAAAAGACCTACTTCCGGTAGGAATTTCAAAAAACTTTTTTAAGACAATTTGTCTCAAATTTAATTTTGAGTACATTTGAATTCTTTATAAATTTGTTTAAACTTAGTAATTGACGAAATATTTGCAAAATTCGATTTTTTCACTGAAGTAAACTACTACTTCCGGTCTACCGATTTTACTGAAAAACTAATCAGATCTCAAGAGGGAGATTATATACGTAAATACAAAATTTGGAATAGATATCTACAGCGGTTTGACCGCTATCGTGGTCACACACAGACAGACCAGACACACAGACAGACAGACACACACACACACAGACATACAGACGCAGACACAGACATTTTTTAAAAACCACTTTTTTGGTATCAGGGGACTTCAAAACGTGGACATCTGCAAAAATCTCAAGGTCGAAAATTTTCATCATCACAATACTTCCTTATACTACGTATAAGAAAGTAATAGACATCATTATTCATGACTAAATGGTTGAAAGTGTATTTTCGTGCAAAAATGTGTATTAATAAAATTAAGAATTTTTCCAACAAAAGATTATTTCGTGTTTACTGTAGGTACTTATTCCATACTACTCTTGCGTACTGGATAGTTTCCTGTTGCAGCCATTAAAATATGACAAAGAAACATCAATAACATAAAGTACATATACCTATTTCCTGAAAGCATAGATATAGCAAATATTGTCATAGCAAATATATGGTGCATATCTGATAAACACTTTAACGTATATTAATTACACCAACATTGTGTAAATCCTGTAATTGCAGAGAAACTAATAAAAATTCTGTTATGCTTACTTTGTATTATAATCTCTCAATTGATAATATTATAATGCATATCTTGTATTTATCTAACATGTGTAAATTACGGAGATAATTATTCAATATTCTCATAATTATAGAAGAAATTTATTAGATAATATCGAAATTACTTACATGAAACATAATTTTAATATTCACATGTCCACGCTAAATAAGTTAGTACACATTACCCATCAACCTAGTGTAGTAATCCTGGCACTTGATTGGTGCATTTTTTGCCTACCGAAAAACATCCAGTAATGGACGCCCATGGAATTATTTGAATGTAAGTCCATTATACAATGCTTAGAATACAATATATGTATGTATATTCATGACACTTAGACATTTTTTACCGCTAATAGACGTGCCTAGGATATAGTCTACTATCTGGGTTAGGACTTTTCAAATTCTGTATGAAGGCCTACTTCCATTTTACCAATGTGACTCAAAAGGCTAAATTGAGAATACAGTATTGATAGCTTTACCGATTTAGCAGCAGTCGTAATATGTAATGGTATGTCCGATAGCATACCTAGTTTATTAGTGGATTATTATCGTTGCAAGTTGCTTTCCAAACCAAAGATCATCAAATACAAAAAGAAAAATACCACAACCTCGTACATACTAGAATGGGTTAGGTCGATAGCTTATGTCCATCTTAACAATTGTAGAATTTCATTCTAGGAAAAAGCGGCAGTTGCTCCTTTGGACTTATGACAAACCTTGTAGCATAAAATGTGCATGAATAGAATATAACGGTGTTCAGAAACATCCGGTTATGGAATAGAAACCTTTTCCCCAACTAATGCCAATGATTTATATTGAATTTTACATGCAAAGTTTTGTCTGTCAATAAATGTCTCAGACTGGACTTTAAGTTTTCATGGAATATTTTCACTTAATCAAGAATTGTGCTGCTGTTTTATAAAAATTATTAGCAGACGTTATATATGAAATTTATTACGAGCTTGCTTACAAAGAAAACTTGGTCGTCTGCAACAACATGCCAGTAAAGCAGCTGGAACAAAACTACAAAAACAGCTAAAACGTAATCAACGTCATTAATTACCTAATTAAAAAGGTACAAAATGTAATTCTGTTCTAGATAGATACTGTTGTGTCATCATGATTCATACTTTTACAATTATTTATTATAATTCGTATTTTATGAGTAGGTACATCCATATAATATATAAGTATTTATTTAGTTACTTGTACCAGAGATATTGTTCTGAAGTACTTATTTCAGTACGCAGATGTTCTTCAGGCACAATAAAAAAAAATAAAAAACATTCAAAGTATTTCTATTATTTATCAACAAATGGAATGAAAATAATAATTTTATTTACCGCTTTTTTTTTAAATTGTATCAAAAATTAGTTAAATGAATAAATAATCCCCTCGTCAAGCTTTTCAGGCTTTCCACGTTACTGTCTGACTCTAGACACTAATGCTAAACAAAGTCTATTTTTTTAGAAATACTTAAATTTACTTACAGAAGAAAGCAATTTTCGATTAATATCTGCATATTGGTTTAAGTTCATAATTGGAGGATTTTTATCAATAGCTGTCAGAAACATATGTACTTCCTGTCTGGTTCTACTATCAACAGCCATCAAATTAACATTCAATAATCGCTCTCTAAATTCAGGTCCCATTTTTCGAGATGTATGATAAGCTTCGTTACAAATAATGTACAATAATGACAAACAATAGAAAGAAATTAGAAAAAGACCAGCTTCTTTGAAGGACAATCCATGATCCATAATTTCCGTCAAACACCCATAACTTGCCACAATCGTGGTCATTAAAATTAGTATACAGTACATGCCATACATTCCACTATATGCTTTACCTAATTGTTGCATCATATGCGAAAGATCTACCCATAAATCTCTGTATTCCGCTAATCGACTCGCCGGATCTGTGGATTCTAAAGCATTGTGTAAGTTTTGTGCCAAATCTTTAGCTACTCTTCCTTTGGCAGTGCAATTTATAAGCCACAAAGAACACAGACAATTTAACATTGCCAGTATATGATAATAACCAAATGTATGCCATAATAGCATATCGGGTTGTAAATAGTACTGCGCGAGCATTATTGCTATTCCTAATACCCATGAAAAAACACATAAACTGTATGTAATCAGAGATAAATTATGAAATACTATTGCGGTGCCTGTTACTTGATAATATTTAAGCTAGAATAAATTTGGGTTAAGAAATTAAGACTTCTTCTACTGCTTAAATAATAACTTACTTGAAATCTTGTCCACATATTTTTAAATTTTGCTACTTCGTGGCCGTTTGTCCATGCCGCAATGGGCAAAAAAAAGTGTGGGATAAGTATACTTAGAAATATTATGCTGTAAATATATTCGTCAAACCTCTTGCTCTTCTGTAGAAGTAATAAAAGCCTTTCTTTAAATATTATTGAAACAAACACTGTCTCTGCTGCAAATATACAATACGCATATATAGTTGTTCCTGAAAACCACCTAAAAAGAAAACATGATTTATTTTATTACTTAATTGATTAATCATTTTGATCATCTATAACTTTTGTAATAAGATTATTGTATTAAACTACGCGCACACTGCAACCCACCGACACGGGCGACCGGGATTTTTCTAAAAGTCAAATGCATGTTTCTCTATGAAGGCGCGCACGCTACACACCGACCGGTACGAACGGGCGCCGCAATAGAGAAACATGCATTTGACTTTTAGAAAAATCCCGTTCGCCCGTGTCGGTCATACCGGTCGGTGCAGTGTGCGCGTAGCTTTATTCTACACATTAACGCCGTGCTTATATGATTCAACTCCACTTATACAGAAGATCTCATGTATTTGTTATTTTACATTTGAAGAAACAATAAGGTGTAATTATTCCTCATCATTTTTGATGCATTATTAACAAATTTAGCAAAAAATGGATAGAGGATTTTTGAAAGGAAATACATTGTAATTGTAATGAACCAGAATTATAGAATTTTCTTACAACCACAGTAGGAATATTGGTTCTGTAAACTAGAGTTCCACTAGATGTCTTCACCGCAGACGACAGTTTTGATAATTAAATTTGAGGCAATGTAAAGATTTTATTATGTTTGTAGATGTTGTACGTATTGAAAACATGAGTTCCCAAACAGTTTTTTGACCATGAATAAAAAACTGTAAGGCCATATAAAATACATTAAACTATAGACAACTTATCTGAAGATAACTCGACTTGCACCTATGCAATTGAAGTTTTAGGTTTTCGTTTATTATTTATTACTTACAGGACTTTTTAATAAATAAAAACCCTCAAACAAACTACACAGTTTAAGTAACTTGTCAATCTTGTCAAAAAGCGTCCCACACAAATTTCTCTCCATATGTTTGCTCGAATTGTTAAAACTTTTTAAAATACATGGAATATTATTGGTAAAAACATGGCGAGAAGGATGAAGAGGAAATTGATGCAGATATAAAAAAAACTGTTGACAAGATGCCTCACAGATTAGAAGGGAGAAGTCGTAAAACATGTGGAATACAACAATGAAATTGATTCAGAGAAAAATATTTTACCTCTTGCACTTCTTCAATTCACTTTTTAATGATATTCTTTTTAAATTTGTCAAAAAAGTCTGGATTACCACGATAATGAAACTGTTAGTGTTTATGTAATAAATATGTAATATATAATATGTAAGTGTTTATGTAATAAATAGATGAAAAGTGTTCGATCAGAGAGATCTAGTGCTGTTTCGGTCATTGCCAAAGATGATGTTGAAGAACAGTCATTAACGAAAACAAGTGGGCACAACAACACTAACTCTATTAAAACCTGCACGTAGCTACACGAAGAACACCAACAACAAATAGTGATAGGAGAAGATGAAGTTAGGTATAGCTGCTAACAACATCAGTACCGTCGTTTCATTTGAAAGTCATAGTGCTGAAAATATCACGAAATTGCTGCAAAACTCACAATAATATTGTGGTACTGTAAAGATTGCTCACATCTACAGTAGAAAAATATTTATATACATGTCTGTAGTAGAGAAGAGAAAATAGGTCGACATGTGTGTAATTAAGAGGAACGTTTACCTTGCGAAAACTAAGGCATTGCCGTTTTGCATTTTTTAAATTTATTTTGTAATTTTAGAATCTAAAATTTGGGTTAGTGATGCAAAAGGCATAAATTTATAATGCCAATGCCAGTTTTTGTACTAATTTACTTTCTAAAAAAAGTTATGTGTTTTAGAAATAACCACAAAAATGCATGAATTTGATGAATGTCTACTAAGGCTGATACACAAAAGAAAAAAAACAACCTCTACGCGCCAGCTACACATTTGATGAACGATATAAAAAAAATCAAATTTATGTAATTATTTTTGAAGATAAAAAACATTAAATAGTAAACATTGTCACACACATTTCACACGAGTGTTTTTCGAAGCTATTGCGTCGTCTATCCCCACTTTACGGTATCTCTACCTGTCCTAGCAAAGACGGAAATCTATCGGAATCGATCGGCTATTCCAGACTTAAATCCGAGTGACAGTTTGTAATTAAAAAGAAATGTCATATATACCTATAATATTCGAGTGTATAATAATATAATAGTATATACATTATGTTTCCCATCTATAGTATTCCTTTATCTATGACAGAATCTATGAATAAAACCGAAGCGCTGTGATCGAAACCGAATACCGTCTAGCTCCACCTACTCACACTTTCTTGCGTCTATCCGTCCCGCGAGTAATATAAGTTGCATAAGTTTCTGTTTGTTAGTAAACGCCCCTCTTAAGGATTTTTCCAATTTACGGGGTATCTCATACACATAAAAATACCACCACCTCATATAAATACGATAAGATAAAAAATTGCCATTGCGAAAAGGGTACGGTGCTCATGATTTTCAATGAAATCGAAACGCGTTCACGTCTCGTTATTTAGCAATGGCAATTAATTTTTCAAGTATTCACGTACTTCCAACAAAGACAATGATTTCTTATATGTAAAATTATATTGATAGATTAGGTACTATATGTAAAAATGTATACCAGAATGATTAGACATTGAGTAGATTTATACAAAGAATAAATGAATAAGTCGAATGAATGAACGCGAATGTGCATGGGCGAATAAAAAGCATTGAACACATTTATGCACCGGTTATATGTAAATAAATGAAGTATATGTATGTCAAAAGTCTCAACGTATGCTTGAAAGTGTAATACTGAACGTTATTTACTCTTCATAATAAATGTTTAGGTGGAGTTGATAGAATAGTAATGGTACAGTAATGTTTATTGATTCTAAAATGAATAAGTTAAATTATAGTGTATTATATCATATCTAGTGATAATAATTATAATTTGTGATATAGTATTAGCGTGAAGATTTGCAAGTTTGATGTATAATTTTAGTACTATATTTTTTAACTTGAAATATAACTCAGTCAACTGCAATTATGAAATTTCAATAATTTATATCAATTCTTAAAGAAACATGAATGAATCAATAACTATAAATTACCTAATAAAATTGGAATTAATTATATACAAATTACTTTAGTGCATATGATTATATTTAATTTTTAGAAACATGCTTGAGATTTGTCATTACTATTTTCGTGGAATTTGACATTACTTTTGTGAAAACGGAGACATTCTAGAAATTGGAAATTTGTTCACAGTGGGCGTTATGAAACGAAATTTGTGAAAAACATTTGTGTCTGAAGGAAAGAATTATGTATTTCAGCTATAAATTCAAACGGACACTAGTGTTAACTTTTAGATAATTGAAAAATATTGTCAGATTTGGTACTATCCTATACTATAATTTTGTTTGTTCGTTGACACAATATAACAATTCAATAATGCAGCAACAAACAAAAATGCATCTATGTGTTATGATCAAATCTTGCTCATGTAAAATTTGATTACAAATCCTACAAGCACTAATAGTTAATAAACACAATACATTAACAAGTAAATTGTGTATAATCAACAATACAAAAGGATTTAAGGTGTATTAACAATAACAATTATTGATTCTTAAAGTGCACGTAACAGACTCGATTCAAATTGTATACATTATAACTAGGGAGCGGAATCGAGCGAGTCATGACTCATCGCCCATGGGCGCGCTATTGAAATGTTGTATTTTTAAAGAGGTTTTAATTTTACTTATATAATTGAATAACAAGTGACTGGTGATTATAAAATACAAAATACCCTACTATTTGTTCATTTTCTCTTCTGTAAGACTTGTTCTCTTTAAATTAAGTACATCCTTGTAGATAGAAAACGTCCCTTCTACATTAGCATACACAATTGCCGCAATGTTATTAAACCTGGATTTCTATTAAAAACTGCGTCTAAGTCACTTGGAATTATTAATAGCCACATCTAATGTGGTTAATCCATTTTTACTTTCTTATACGTAGTATAAGGAAGTAATGTGAAATTTTCGACTTCAAGATTTTTGCAGATGTCCACGTTTTGAAGTCCCTGATACCGAAAAAGTTGTTTTTAAAAAATGTCTGTGTGTCTCTATGTGACCACGATAACCGCTGTAGATATCAATTCCAAATTTTGTATTTACGTGTCTAATCTCCCTCTTGAGATCTGAGTAGTTTTTCAGTAAAATCGGTAGACCGGAAGTAGCAGTTTACTTCAGTGAAAAAATTAAATTTTGCCAATATTTCGTCAACTACTAAATTTAAACAAATTTATAAAGAATTCATATGTACTTGAAATTAAAATTGAGAACAATTTTATTTAAAAAGTTTTTCGAAGCTGCTACCGGAAGTAGGTCTTTTACTCTTATCGAAAATCAGTTTTTTGCGAATATTTCGCATGTCATGCTTTTTAGACAGGTACGTTACGGGTATAAAAGTATTTAAAACGTAAATTTCAATATCTTTTGCATAAAAACAATTTCAAAATTCAGACCGGAATTACCACTTTTACTCTTATCGAATAGCGATTTTTTGCGAATATGTCGTAAATTATGTATTCTATATGTATTTATCAAGAATATAAAAGTATTTAGTGCTAGATTTGCAATATTTTTGGAATATATGAAATTTCAAAATTCGGACCGGAAGTAACACTTTTACTCTTAGGGAGTAGTCCTTTTTTCGAATATCTTGCTAAGTATGCATATTATAGCGATTTATTAAGAGAACAGAAGTACTTAGAATAGGATTTTGAATAATTTTTGTGTAAAAAAAATATAGTATAGTTTGAAACGCTCATACGTATAAGAAAGTCGTGTGGTGGCCACACCTCATTTTTTAATTCGAGATTCGATTTTCAAAATATGTCATTAGTTTAGGAAAATTTCCAATGTGTTCTGAAGGAATAACAAGTGATTTTTTAAATTTGGGATTTGTGTTAGTTCCTTGCACTCAGAAATACTTCGAACATCGTCATTTAAACATGTAACGAAATTTTGTAAACTATCGAAATTCTCTGCATGAAAACTATTTCTGTGTATGTTTTAGCAAAGCTAAGTGACGATATTTTACAGACTTTGCAATAAATTTCGGAATCACTGACAATTAATTTTTATCTCAGAAAAAGTAACATAAACAACGTTCTAGATCTAAATAAATGATAACTAAAAATGTATGCGTATGTTATTGAAACATACATATTATATTGCGAAATATAAGGTAAATATAATAAATTTTAAAAACTCGTCACCCTTGTACCTACGCCGATGAAGAAAGGATTTTATTCATAAAATTCCTTATTTCATGGCAGTTTTTTCTCTGATTCTCTGGAGTAAACAGATGTTACAGTTCGCCCTATGAATTAGTGCTATTCAGATATAATGTAAACAACACGCAGTTGTTTACATTATTTCTTCTCACGGCTGTGGCTCCGTGGTAGTTTAGCTCGCTCGATTCCGCTCCCTAATTATAACTATTATTACTATCTTTATTCATTCCCTTTATCTATCCAAATCTTTCTTGGGATTTGGGAATCGATGATGTAGCAGTGTTTTATCAGGACATAACAAAACTCTACTGGCACCATCTGATATAGAGATAATCTTGTGTATGCTTGTGTGAAATTATTTAGTGCTTTATGCGAAATCTCATTACATCTTAAATACTTTTTAAATGATAGTTTTTAATTACTTTACAATCTACAGCTTTACAACGTTGCAGAGTACTTGAACAATCTATCTATATTGTTATTATTATTAAATATGGACGGCTGCTAACATATATTAATAAAATACAACCCTTATTGATTGTATTAATATTTTCTATTACTCCTATTATAAATATGCACCGACTAGCCCAGATATTTATTCATAAGAAATACATTAGATTTCTAAAAATTGTATAACTGGTAGTATACCCATCAGTAATATAAACTCTTTCAGTTCATAGTATTTTAATACTAGTAGTTTTTATATTTTACAGTTGGTTTAACTACGCTTGTGATAAAACTTCAATTCATTCTTTTAGAACTTATCTCATATCGTGTCAGTGGTCCGCTTTGAATTAAATTACTGTCTAAAATAAGTAATTAACCTTTCTTTACTATATTATAGAACTGGTAAGTAACATTTATTTGCATATATCAAATAAAATTAAATATGTTTTCCTATTTACTGTTACAGATTAGGTATAAATCTCTTGTCAAGTCAATGTTTATATTTGATGAATACTTTAGAGCAATAAAACTACAAGCGATATAAATATTCACAAGTTTAATAAGTATAGTGAATAAAAAAATTATAGAGGTTGAATTTAAAGGAACATTAACAAATATCTTATTTACAAACAAGACTGTAAACCTATCCAAATGACGTTTTTAATGCAATTTGAAGTTGTGGAATAATAATAACAATCCCTTTTATTTTAATATACTTTATAAGGTAAATATTTCTTTATATATTAATAATTTAGAATCACTTTTTTTAATGAATATTTTAAGACACCAATAATGGTTCTTTTCAAATAAATTACAAGAGAAACGTACGAATAAATAATTAATTGAGGTTGTACGAGTTTCAATTTATCTAACTAGAAAAGATTTAAATTCCATTTGATAATACTTTTAGATTTGCATACTTAATAACATTCTAATTTTATTTTAAACAACAGTATTATCCTATTAACTGAATTATATAAATATTTTCCAAAATATACGTAATCTTTATACGACCTGAATACACTATGTCGATAATATATGCTTCTGATTTCAACTGGTTAACAGTATCTTCGTAAGATGTTATCCTTATGTTCTAGATGATCATTGTAGTCTTAATAACCTTCTTTAATGTTGTTTTGGGCCTATTGTCACTAAAAACTGGTTCTGCAATGTGAATATACCTCGATACTTCAGGATTTTGACAATATCTCTCTTCGACGATGAAAAAATTGTGCAACTCCAACCATGGACTTCAAAATCTCTACGGTCAACGCTACGCCTTGCACTTCTGAACCTCTACGATTGACTGCTTGAAGAAATTAATTCTCAGAACTGCTATTATTATTTATCTTCAAAGAAATGGCTCTCGGGACTGCTTCAAGAAATTGGTTCTCGGAACTGCTACCATTAATTAACTCCAAAGAAATGGCTCTCGGGACTGCTTTTAAGGTGAGTAATTTTAAATTATATACTTTAAATTAACTTCTCCTTTCCTAAAATTTTTATATCACTTTTAATTATTTTTCTCGATGAACTTTGTATCAAGATATTAAATTTGAACACTTTTACTTTATTCTGTTCTATTCTATTAATAGATTTTTGAGTTTTAATATTATACTTCGCTAAAACGCGCCCGTTTTTCTTCAAAATTCTCTCGCATCTCTTGTTTTTATTATTTATCCCCTAGACAACCCTCTACTTTTTCAAATCCACCAATCAATTTCTTCTGCAAATACCTTCTAAACAACATAGAATTTAAATCTTTTTATATGTTTTGAATATCTTCTAATATTAATAACTTTACTAATTTAATTCTTTTCGGCTTTTAAATAGCATCTTATGTACTTTAAACATTTTATAAGCTGGTTCCTATCAATTTACTAACCGGTTGTCAAAATAACATTTTATATGTCACATCCGGTGATATGAATTTTGAAATGTGATTTTATTCCTATTTAGCTATTCATTATTCAATATTAATTTTTTTAATTACCTTTAACATCATTAACGTCAATTGAATATGTTCTTACACAAATAATAACTTATCCTACAATATACTAACAACATTTTAAATCTCTTCTCTCTAGATTTTGGTAACTACAATGAAAAATGAAACTACTCAATCCCTCAACATACAGGATGACTACAACCTCAAGAAATACTACTCAGATAAAGAACATTATTATCTTTATCACGTAATTATAAACAAGATTCCAATAAAATTATTCCAAAACATCATTATCATTAATTTCAATAATTAAATTAATTTTGATGACCAAGTTCATAAATTTAATATTGTTACATTCTATATTTGTATTGTAACATTTGCCCCTTTTTAATAAATGTAAATTTTTAACTTCTAAAATAAAATTTATATTTATTAAACAATCATTAAAACATAATATAACATAAATTATTACTCTAGCATCATCATATATAATTAATTGTTTGCCATAACTATATGCAATTATTCTATTTTAAAAACTCTAAGTTTTATTCAAGTTCATCGTTTTTTTTTTTTTTTTTTAAATATAACAATAACAACCAATAACTTAACAATCTTATTTTTTTTTTTTTTTAATGTACTTTTAAAACTTATATACATTTAATTAATCAACCCAATATTTCTGTAAATTTAATATTCTAATCCATATTCCTATTTATAATACTTTATGTGTGTGCTTTGTACCAGTTACACTCATTCATCTCTATTGCTTATATCTTGATAATAATCCTGTAACATAGACACATGATATCTACCTCTAATATAATTTGTATTTAGTTCTATTAACTCATAAGTATTTTCTCCTAACTTTAGATTAACTTTATATGGTCCAATGTATGGCCTTAATAACTTCCCCATAATATTTTTCTTTCGATCTGTAACCCTCAAATTCTTCACAATAACTAAATCTCCTATTTCGTAACTTTTAAACTTCTTCTGTTTCTCCATTTGTTTTTGTTCCCATATCATTTTTTTACGTTTTGATCTTTCTCTCACCAATTCATACCTTTCACTTAAATCGATTGTTTCTTGATTATCCCATGAAATACCAGAAAGACCATTATTTAATACAAGATTCTTCTAAACGTTTCAACTCCTTATTTACTTGTTCTTGATAGTAGTATAGTATAGGATAATTTTTACAAGTCAATGGTGAATCATCAGTAACCACTAGTTTATGTTCATAATTTCTTGCGAAAACAATTTCTTCATTAATTAACGATATATTCCTATATAAAATCTCTATTAACTTATGCTCCAAAACTTTATCCTTTATGTCCTGTAATTTAATTTTTCTTTCAATATCTTCATAATTATTTATCGTATCATTTCTACATTCCTCTTCCATCTCTTCATCATAATTCTCATTCCATTCTTCATTATTAATATTATCATGTACATTATCATTTTCAATTATTAAATTATTCATTTCTATACTTAATATATTCTTCTTATAATCATTATAAACATTTTTCTCTTCTTCACTTAATTCTTTTACTATTTTGCATATATTCTCTTTTATATAAATATTACCTTCTTCAAAATTCATAACCATTCCTAACTTTCTAATATTATCTATACCAATTATACAATCATAAAATAAATTTTCCAGGACATAAAATTGCATAAAATAACTTTCTTTACTTATAATCACTTCTGTATAAAAGCATTGTTTTATTGTTCCCATCTTCTTTCTATTCGCTGTAATAATATCAGTTCCTTTTATCTTAACCACACTATTTAAATACCCTTTGACTTGTTTAACTTTACTCTCTTGTATTAATGTAATCTCTGAACCACTATCTATCAAACATGTAAAAACAATATTCTCAATTTCTATCTTAATAAATGGCAAACCAAAATCTTGTACTATAGATACTTCTTCATTATTTTTAAATATACTCTCAGGTCTTTGATAAAATTTAATTGTCTGTAAAGTAATACAATTGGGTTGATTAATTATATCTTCTTTTACAATTGTGACGTGCTCGGTTTTGAATTTAGATAGGCATCCTCCTTCAAAATCGGCGTTTTTTTTAATTCAACATTATCATTTTTCGCATTATTCTCTTCATTTTCTACCCACCTGATATTATGTATCGGTCTTTGTCTACTTTCGCCTTGATTATCCTTAGCTTTATTTCCATAATATTGTCTATTTTGGGAATAATAATTTGTACCAGAAAATGGTGTATACCCTTTATCATTATTATAATTTCTAGGATCTGACTGATAAATATTACCACTCCTATTACCATAATTATTAAACCCTCCTCGTACTGGAGTATTCTGATTATATATGTTTGGCGAAGACCTATTATAATTTGGACTCCTATAATTTCCATTATAGTCATTTTGATCTCGTTGATTTCCACTTTTCAAATCCGTATTATGAAAATAATTTGACCTACCATTATTATTTATTCGTTGATTACCATTATTGACATTGTTTCTAGGTAAAGATGAATAATTATTTGCATTAACGTCATTAAAATCATCTAATCTTCGTAAGATTTCAATTAAAGAATCCATATCATTTACCTTTTGGCAAATTATGGCTTGTGTATCTGTATAAATAAAGTGATTTAACAGTTGACTAGCAATCATGTATTCATTAAGATCACTAACATACTTGCACTGATTATACATCCTTGAAGCATAAGCCTCTCTTGTTAAATTACCATGTCTATATTTTGCGGTTAATAATCTAATTTTAGCTTTATTTTGATGCGATTCATTCCAGAAATTTTTCTTGAACATAATCTCAAATTGATTTATATCTTGGCAGTTATCCTCTATTCTCTGAAACCATTCCAACGCACTATTATTCAACGTAGATCTTATTACCTCCATTTGATGCTTTAAAGATGGAATATCTTCTAAATACTTCATAATATTCCTTAAATACGTCATCGGATGTATCCCTGTTTTATCTGCCCCAAATTGAGCTATGTTCTCCACTTTAGTATAATTGGAACATTGATGTGCTACTGTAGAACTTGATCCTATGTTTTTCATGTTAACCGACATCTTTTTAATTTCATCTTCTAATAACTTTCTTTTAACTTCCTGTTGCTGTAAATTCTCTTGTAACATTTTAACCTCTTCTGTCTTATGTTGATTTAAATTTGCAACTTCATTAATAAATGTATTTTCATAAGTTCCCAATTTCTTTTCTAATTCCTTTTCACAATTAACAAGTAACTCTTCCTTCCTTTTCTTACAAACCTCTTCATTCCTGGTTATCGCCTCTAGTAACATTTTTCTTGCATTTTCACATTTGTTCTTATCTGTTTTCAACACCTCATATACAGTATCTAATTTTGTGTTTACTATATTAATAACTTCTTTATTTATATCAGCTTTTGCTTGTAACATTTGTTCTTCTGTTTGCTTAACTATGTCAGAGACTAATCTACTTTCCATTTCTTTAAATTCATTTTTCAATTGAATAATTGTCTCTACATTCCTTTTCTCTAAATCATCCATATTCTTCTTGATAACTTCTTCTGAATCTTTCCTTATATCATCTCTTAAATTTTTCATGTTTAAATCATGTTTCTCTTGTAAATTCTTCATATTCGTATCCTGTTTTTCTTGTGAAGTCTTACTATTTTCTTCCAAATCTTTCTTCATATCCTCTCTTAAATTTTTCATATTCAAATCCTGTGTCTCTTGTAATTTTTTCATATTCAAATCCTGTATCTCTTGTAAATTTTTCATATCTTCTCTCATTTTTAACAACAAATCCATCACCGGATTTTGTTCACTCTGATAAGTTTCATCTCCACTATCTGAGGCTTCCTCATCTCCTTTATCCCCTTTTCTGCTACGTGTTTGCATCATTATATAAATCACTTACAATATTTCTAATGTCACTGTATTTAAATAAGAATTTACACACACTCTATAATGTACTGTATTATAACATTCTTTTATAATGTAATCCACATAAATGTATAAAACTGTATCAAAATAAAGAAATCACACTGTATAGTTATTATTATTTATATGATTACCCTCTACTATCCCAACAATTATGTTAAATGTTGTCAATCACCTAAAGAAAATAATACCTTTATACTTTTTTTTTTAAAAATAATTACCCTTCGTTTTTAAGTATTAATAAATATAATATTGGTGATAGATGTGCTATCTCCAATATCGCCCCACGTTGGGCGCCAATAATTAATAAAATACAACCCTTATTGATTGTATTAATATTTTCTATTACTCCTATTATAAATATGCACCGACTAGCCCAGATATTTATTCATAAGAAATACATTAGATTTCTAAAAATTGTATAACTGGTAGTATACCCATCAGTAATATAAACTCTTTCAGTTCATAGTATTTTAATACTAGTAGTTTTTATATTTTACAGTTGGTTTAACTACGCTTGTGATAAAACTTCAATTCATTCTTTTAGAACTTATCTCATATCGTGTCAGTGGTCCGCTTTGAATTAAATTACTGTCTAAAATAAGTAATTAACCTTTCTTTACTATATTATAGAACTGGTAAGTAACATTTATTTGCATATATCAAATAAAATTAAATATGTTTTCCTATTTACTGTTACAGATTAGGTATAAATCTCTTGTCAAGTCAATGTTTATATTTGATGAATACTTTAGAGCAATAAAACTACAAGCGATATAAATATTCACAAGTTTAATAAGTATAGTGAATAAAAAAATTATAGAGGTTGAATTTAAAGGAACATTAACAAATATCTTATTTACAAACAAGACTGTAAACCTATCCAAATGACGTTTTTAATGCAATTTGAAGTTGTGGAATAATAATAACAATCCCTTTTATTTTAATATACTTTATAAGGTAAATATTTCTTTATATATTAATAATTTAGAATCACTTTTTTTAATGAATATTTTAAGACACCAATAATGGTTCTTTTCAAATAAATTACAAGAGAAACGTACGAATAAATAATTAATTGAGGTTGTACGAGTTTCAATTTATCTAACTAGAAAAGATTTAAATTCCATTTGATAATACTTTTAGATTTGCATACTTAATAACATTCTAATTTTATTTTAAACAACAGTATTATCCTATTAACTGAATTATATAAATATTTTCCAAAATATACGTAATCTTTATACGACCTGAATACACTATGTCGATAATATATGCTTCTGATTTCAACTGGTTAACAGTATCTTCGTAAGATGTTATCCTTATGTTCTAGATGATCATTGTAGTCTTAATAACCTTCTTTAATGTTGTTTTGGGCCTATTGTCACTAAAAACTGGTTCTGCAATGTGAATATACCTCGATACTTCAGGATTTTGACAATATCTCTCTTCGACGATGAAAAAATTGTGCAACTCCAACCATGGACTTCAAAATCTCTACGGTCAACGCTACGCCTTGCACTTCTGAACCTCTACGATTGACTGCTTGAAGAAATTAATTCTCAGAACTGCTATTATTATTTATCTTCAAAGAAATGGCTCTCGGGACTGCTTCAAGAAATTGGTTCTCGGAACTGCTACCATTAATTAACTCCAAAGAAATGGCTCTCGGGACTGCTTTTAAGGTGAGTAATTTTAAATTATATACTTTAAATTAACTTCTCCTTTCCTAAAATTTTTATATCACTTTTAATTATTTTTCTCGATGAACTTTGTATCAAGATATTAAATTTGAACACTTTTACTTTATTCTGTTCTATTCTATTAATAGATTTTTGAGTTTTAATATTATACTTCGCTAAAACGCGCCCGTTTTTCTTCAAAATTCTCTCGCATCTCTTGTTTTTATTATTTATCCCCTAGACAACCCTCTACTTTTTCAAATCCACCAATCAATTTCTTCTGCAAATACCTTCTAAACAACATAGAATTTAAATCTTTTTATATGTTTTGAATATCTTCTAATATTAATAACTTTACTAATTTAATTCTTTTCGGCTTTTAAATAGCATCTTATGTACTTTAAACATTTTATAAGCTGGTTCCTATCAATTTACTAACCGGTTGTCAAAATAACATTTTATATGTCACATCCGGTGATATGAATTTTGAAATGTGATTTTATTCCTATTTAGCTATTCATTATTCAATATTAATTTTTTTAATTACCTTTAACATCATTAACGTCAATTGAATATGTTCTTACACAAATAATAACTTATCCTACAATATACTAACAACATTTTAAATCTCTTCTCTCTAGATTTTGGTAACTACAATGAAAAATGAAACTACTCAATCCCTCAACATACAGGATGACTACAACCTCAAGAAATACTACTCAGATAAAGAACATTATTATCTTTATCACGTAATTATAAACAAGATTCCAATAAAATTATTCCAAAACATCATTATCATTAATTTCAATAATTAAATTAATTTTGATGACCAAGTTCATAAATTTAATATTGTTACATTCTATATTTGTATTGTAACAATATAGCATTTGTAACAAATTATGGAGTAATAACTTTATTTTATGAAAATGATTGGGCAAAAGAAAAACGCTCATCTGTTTTTCTGTGTGGAATATTCGAGAGAGGCACACCTTTTAGCTGTTAGAAATTTGACCAAATTTAAGCACAATTTCTAAGAACTTGGTTAAAATTAACTCCAAGTCGACTGTTTAAATCTATCAATTTCTAGTTCCATTACAATCAAAAACTCTTATAATTGAAACGCGTAAGACGCTATGTTATTGGTATGAAGTTGTATTATGCTTAGGTACACACATGAAATTAGGTTTTGGCTAAGCTATTTAATAACCACATAATTGATAATTGCTATGCTAGTTTCTTTAGTATGACATACCTGAAAGTTGTTTTACCTTTTCCAGATCTTTCGATTGGCATAACACCCATTATCTGAAACAGTACTAGTAAACTTTTCGTCGTTTGATAGAAGCTGTCGAAATGGTCCAACAATTCAGGATCAGGCTCATGTTCCACAGCTTTATCAGCGTTATTTTCTTGTCCTGCATTGGATAGTCTTTGCACTCTATTATTATTTTCGGTTGCTTTTTGATGTGGATTTTTAACGTGATAAAGATCAAGTTCGTAGTCCATTTTTCTTGAAGAAAATGCAAGTATTGGCATGGGTAAATGGTTTTGTAAATTAATTTGTTACATCTCGTGACATAAGCCAATTATAAAGGCATTACGAAAAATTGTTAGTTATTAATTGCTTCCAGAAACGCATGCACTGTTATCCGGTAATCGATCACATTTTATAATTGCTTATTACGTTATTGAGAGCGATGAAAAGTTAATGCTCGATTTGTCATACATTCATCAGTGAATGACATTCCCCTCCCCAAGGTGTATATCAGCTCGTATGAAAGTGCTGTATTGACAATACATTTCATACCAGGTTTAGCGCTATTGAAAGTCAGTTTGTAATAGTACAAAGTAGGTATACAAAAGTATATAAAAATAATTAATTTATCAGTTTTGAAATAAAAAAAAAAATTAAAATAACACAACACATAAATTTAATATATGAGTTATTAGTGCTAAGAATCTGCAGACATTCTATGGGTAACTAATAAAAATTGCATTCCAAAAATTTTATAAACGCTTCGTTATTATACGGTTATTTCTCTTCAATGCAAATAAAAATGCATTTCATAATACATCGGCCTATGCTGCAATCTTGTCATTACAAGTATGCTTTTCTTCTTAAGAAAATATTATATGTGAAGTGATTTATTTATCATTACTAGTAACACCTTAATTTAATATATCTTAATATACAGTGTTAGGCAAACTGCCGAGTTCGTTTTAATATCTTCAATATACCGCGAGATCAAAAATTATATTGATGAAGGTTTGCCATGGAATGTAAAACATCTGTCTTAAGTTACATCATTAAGTGTCATACTGTCATTAATATTAATGGGTATAAATTACATTTGATGGAAAACAAAAGAAAATTAATAAAAATAAAAAAGCAAAAGTATTCATTGTTTGCATTGTGTACATGTCATCAATTATTCTTTATCGTTCTGCAGATTACATAGTCGTCTAATATACGATTTAAAATACTATACGACCCCAAAGCAATGTGTTTTGTTCAAGAGAGCTCGAGTTTCATTCAATAAATCCCCTGCGGTCGAATTCACCAACTTGATCATGTTTTGTCCAAATAATTTCCAAAATTTTCTCAATAATGAGATCCTAATTGAAATCAATCATTTGTAGGTAGTTCTTTCGAAATAGTATGAACAACTTGGTAAGTCAGCGTACAAAGGCCGCACCATAAATAAGTAGCATACAACTTATTTCTTTTCAACAAACAAGTGTCAGTAGAAGTACAAGAAGTACATCTGTCTTTATTTTTTATACGTAGCATGAGGATGTACAACTTTTCAAGTTTCCTGATGCAAACAAGTCTCTCCTTCTCTGTGTGTGGTGTGTGACTACGATATAACTCAACGGATGAAACAATTAACATCGTATTTTGAAAAATAATCTGTCTCTGAAGATTTTATTAGTTTCTCAGAGAAATTAGTAGACCGGAAGTTTTAGTTTACTACAGTGAACATAAATAAGATATGGGCACTTTCTTAGATATATGGGCGTTACGAATTATTTATATAAAGTTGCTTCAAGTGAAGTTTTAAATACTTTTATTCTCTTAATCAACCTGTGAGTAAACGTGTTACTTCCGGTTCAAATAATGCAGTTATTTTATACAGATATTGACACATCTGTATAGAAAACATCAGTTGTGAGAGAGAGATAGAGGAGAGAGCTTTGCAAAAGCTACATTTTTTGTACCATCTAATTGCTACTGCTTATTTTTTTTCAAAACCCAATTCAAAATTCAAATTTTAGCTAACACTATAAAAATGGGAAACGTATGAAACATCATAATCTAATATAAAATCCAAATATTGATGGAAGGTGTATTATGATACATAAACTACTACTTTAAGAGTGTACCTAATTGCTATCGGGCAGTTAGAAAAGCATTATAAGATATTATTATATCTAAAAACTAATCTTAACGATACCGACAAAACTGACAAGCGACCATAAGAAAAACTTTGTTTTTTCAAACAAACAAAAATTTATTCAAACGAGTGTCATCATTATGAAACTATAATTATAAATTTTCATGTTATTAAATCGGCAACTTGGAAACGTCTTCCTTCATTTTTTCTACCGCCTGTGTCGTTTTATTTACAATATAAGCATCACTTCATAATTACATAAACATGCTAAAGAATGCTAAAAAATTGTCAATATTTTATAAAATAGAATAAATAACATGTAATTTCAAATTTATATTTTTTTAAAGATGATTAATTTATGCCGATAATTTTCAAAATAAAATCGGGAAAATGCGAATGGCGGTGGTGTAAATCAATTATAATCATATTCTTGGATATATAAATAAATGTATGTGGCCACCACACTATGGACAATATATACCATAACAGGTACGTACGTGTGTACCTGTTATGGTATATATTGTCCACATTTTTAAAGAATACTACTACCTAGTGTGTGTCATATTCGCAAAAGAGCTGTTTTTTGCTAACAGTAAAGTCTCCTTGTGTACAAAATTAACCTTTTAATGTTTTTATATCCTTCATAAATTTGTGTAAAATATGTAATTCACCAAATCTCTGGATTTCCATTTAATTACACGAAATGTAGCTCTCTCTACCATGCTTTTTATTTTTCTAAGAAATATGGATTCAAACTCAACCTCACATCCAACCGTAAATTTAATGAAATTTTTAGTTGACTAGTGAATTCCTCTTGTTGAAATTTTGTGTTTATGTAGAAAGAAGAAATTAAGATCAAAATTAGCCTTCTTGCTACATAAGTTGAATTTGATCCGAAAATATACAGAGACGCCAAAAAAACACAACAACTTTGATTATGCGAAAATAGGACATAACACGACAAAAGATCTGACTACACTGTCGCTTCTAGTTTCTTGTTGATCGTAAAACCATGCCTGTCCACACTCTAAATCTTACGTTAAGAAACTAAAGTTGGAGTATGTGACTTGATACTAAACAAAAGCACTAAAACATCTTTACCACACTAAAGCACAAGAGACACAGTGTTGTTTTGTATAAGCTACGGTGTATTGACAAAGCGGTTTTTGATCAGTGCTAATGTAGGTGACAACTTAGTTGTCGAAATACGTATTTAGTTTTTTATGCTTTAGTGTGGTAATGATGTTTTAGTGTTTTTGTTTAGTGTCAAGCCACACTAAAGCACAAGAGACACAGTCTTGTTTTGTATAAGCTACGGTGTATAGACAAAGCGGTTTTTAATCAGTGCTACTGAAGATGACAACTTAATTGTCAAAATACGTATTTAGTTTTTTGTGCTTTAGTGTGGTAAAGATGATTTAGAGTTTTTGTTTAAATCTTACGTTAACAAAAAGAAATCGTCTAGAACGAAAGTTATAAATTTATAAAATCATGTTTGGACAACTCTGTATAATATTTCTTGTTCTACGTTGTCTGTGGAATGTTTACATTTATAAGACAACCTTGTAGTAAAACATGCGTATATAATTTTAAAACAACAAGAACTTTTTTTAATAAGACTTCTTTGAATGCTATATGTACATATCAATTTACTCCCGCAATGTGCGTATTTCTAGTCATTACCAACAAATTTCTTGGGATGTACTCCAGTGTTAACTGCTTCCAGACCTTGAATTCAATTTTTGTTACACGTACGTTGTACATGCATACATTTTAATTTATTATTTTGAAAAAAAATATTTTTGTTTTAATTACATATTATATGGAAAATTAATTATAATAAATTATTATATCATATGTTATGACTATATGGAAGTAATAATGAAGAGTTATTGAGTATAACAAGACACGTTCACACAGATAAGGCTTCTTCGGTGAAATAATTATGAAAGTTATGTCCACCATTTAAGAGATTAATTAAATTTATTGTGTTCTATCGGTAACTGCAACCTATACTATCTTAATTGGCAATTTAAGGAGGATGCCGTTTATATCATTTTTATTATTAATCTTAAATTGCTTATAAGGATTTTTATCGCCTATTATGTTGCTTTAAATATTAATTTATTAGACATTTAGAATGAAAATTTAGGTTTATTTTGAGGTATGTAATGTATATTACTGCAGACATTACCGATATCTCTTGAATTATATTGTATTTGCTCATACTCAAATTGATGCAGTTTTAAATTTATTATATCTTATACCGGTTGTCCCAGCGTAGCAGTAAAGTCCATTATTGGTATCTAATAATGTGGATAGCGAATAATTTTTAATATAAAAATTGTAGACAATCATAAGATCTACAATTTAAAAATGTTTTCATACAGCGTTAATAAAAAGTCCCGGAACGGTCGAATAACTTTGTTATTTGAAAATTATGATTTCTGAAATTTGGTATGGGGGTATAGTTAATATAAATGCATTTTATGCAATACAGTTAATATTTTTGTCACTTCCGGTTTAATCGGCAATACGTCCAACTTTTTTTTTTAAATGGAACGCCCAGATTTTTTTAACACTTTTGAATGCAAAATAAAAAACTACGTTCAGGAAGTATTAAGATGTTTATTTTTATTCACAAGAAAACAGTTAAAAAATTAAAAAAGTGTCCTAATACAGAAAAATCAAGGTACCTTTGAAAAAAGTTGTTGTTTAGTGTTTGCATTCTTTTTGCCGTCACATTTGACAATTTTAAAAGCGTTTTAACTTTTGCATCGCTATAAATTTACTTATTTTAGACATTGACACATTTGAAAATGGCAGTAAAACTTACTGAATCAGAACGAATTGAGATATTAATGATGCGTGGGTACGGTGATCGTCAACGTTCTTTTGAAGAAATTCGTATTTTGTTTAATACTGTTTATCCGGATCGTCACAAAGTACTGTATGCCGAACAATTAAAGAGTTGGAAGTCTTTCGTCAGGTGAAGGATTTACCTAGAAGGGGACGTCCATTAACAGCAACAGATGAAGAAACTAGTTTGAATGTGTTACTTACAGTGGAAGAAAATCATCACGTGTCCGCAACAGAATTAGGTCAAATTCATGAGATCTCTCAAAAATCTGCTCATAATATTCTTAAATCAGCAAGAATGAAAGCCTATAAAATGTATCCCGTCCATGAGTTAACTGAAGATGATCCAGATCGTAGACTACAATTTTGCGAAACAATGACGGAATTGATCGAGCAGCAGCCTAATGTTTTAGATCACATCATTTTTTCAGATGAGGCAACGTTTTGTCTCAACGGCACTGTGAACAGACATAATTGTCGCTACTGGTCAATTGAAAATCCACATTGGATTGAAGAAGTCCATACACAGCGTCCCCAAAAGGTGAATGTCTGGGCTGGTCTTGTTGGAAACAACATCATAGGATCATTTTTGGTTTTAACTAGATGGAGCTCCCCCTCATTTTGCCCATAATGTCCGCGATTATTTCAATGAAATTTTTCCGGGACGTTGGATCGGACGTAGAGGAGCAATCGAATGGCCAGCACGTTCGCCAGATCTCTCGTCATTAGATTTTTTCTTTTGGGGTCACTTGAAGTGTCAAGTGTACAAAAATCGTCCCTATAATCTTGAACAATTGGAAGAGAGAATAGTTCAAGAAGCCAATCGCATTACTCCAGAACAAATACAAAATTCAATAAGAAATTTTACTGACCGTTTACATTTTTGTCAAATTGTAAATGGAGAGCATTTTGAACAATTATTGTAATCGCAACCTGAATAGACAAGTGTCTTGATTTTTCTGTATTGGGACACTTTTTTAATTTTTTAACTGTTTTCTTGTGAATAAAAATAAACATCTTAATACTTCCTGAACGTAGTTTTTTATTTTGCATTCAAAAGTGTTAAAAAAATCTGGGCGTTCCATTTAAAAAAAAAAAGTTGGACGTATGGCCGATTAAACCGGAAGTGAAAAAAATATTAACTGTATTGCATAAAATGCATTTATATTAACTATACCCCCATACCAAATTTCAGAAATCATAATTTTCAAATAACAAAGTTATTCGACCGTTCCCGGACTTTTTACTAACCCTGTATATACAGAGTGTTTGACAACGATAAATCAACACAAATTTATGTTTGTTAAGTGGAATGCTATGCATTTTTTTACATTTTATGATAGCCCTTGAAGGGTTGCTTAAACTGACATCAACTTGTATTTGTCCATTTTCAACTGTTTCTAAAATATGGCAATTTTTCGTTAAAAATTGTACAACATTTGAAAAGTTGCTACGAAATAACGATTAATGATGAAATACATATTATGGGCTCAATTAGTAGAGATATCTTTTCAGTACGTGAAATTAATGTTTATTTCGACATATTTAGGCATGTTCTTTAGAATTACATACCATTCGCTAAAGTTAAAAATTCTAAAAAAATTAAATGAAACACCATGTATATTTATATGTCATTGAAAAGTACTTAAAATTTACTAATTAAAAATATAAACTTTCTTCGGCCTGTGGGCGATATTGCAAAAGTTATAGGATATTATATCTGAATAAACCCATTTACGACTTGAAAATATGAGTTGCCATGACTTAATTACACATAGCATAATTAAAATTAATCGAAAAGAGTTACTTCTAATCTAATATGATATATCTAATACTTTCTTTTTACAAATAAGTAATCTTTATTAAAATTTTGTAACTCATAAAATGAAAAGTTTTGGAAGTTCATGAATTAACAATAGTTAAAATATCGCAGGCGCTCTGTGTCATAAAATTGTTTATCGTAATACTTAGACTGACTTTTATATTACTTTAAATTTAAAGAAGTCATACTTAGATTTATAACATCACTTGAAAAGCAAACCGTCAATAGAAGTCTTCTATAACTTTCGCAATGTCACGAAGAATGTATAAATTACTATTTTCAAGCATCACCATAATTATAAGTTATCATATAACAAATTAAAAAATCTTCTCTAAAGTTCTCTTAATAAAGTTTTTGCTAACATCAAGCACTCTAGAGAGATTACGCACACTTGTATGACGATTTTCTTGAACGCATAACAAAAGTACCTTTTGTGCATCTGCGTTTTCTACAGCAGCAATTAACACGGCTCCTTTTTCTCTATTAATTCCAATTTTAAATATTTCATTTCACACTTAATGTAAATTCATGTACATACTTACATCCCTTTAAACTGAAGTTATAAATCTAAGTTTAATGTTTAAACAAATTTTTGACACACAGCGTCTGCGATATTTTTTATTTTATTGCTAATTCATGAACTTCCAAATTTCTCATGAGTTTTGAAATTTTAATAAAGATTATTATTTGTAAAAAGAAATTAGAAGTAACTCTTTTCGTTTAATTTTAGTTATAGTTGTAGTGCAAGTCATGGCAACTCATCGCCCAATATCGCGCACAGGTGGAAGAAAGTATATATTTGTAATTAGTAAATTTCATGTACTTTTCAATGACATATAAATATACAGGGTGTTCCAATTAATTTTTTTCAGAATTTTCAACTTTAGCGAATGGTATGTAATTCTAAAGAACATGCGTAGATATGTCGAAATAAACATTAATTTCACTTACTGAAAAGATATCTCTACTAATTGAGCCCATAATAGGCATTTCATCATCAATCGTTATTTCATAGCAACTTTTAAAGTGTTGTACAATTTTTAACGAAAAATCGCCATATCTCATCCTTGTCGAAATGAAAATATTTTGAAATTGTAGAGCTTATCATTATCTATAATCTTTGTATTAAAAAATTTTCGCTATCTACATTATTAGATACCGGTAATGGACCTTACCGCTACGCTGGGACACCCGGTATATAAAATTGGATGTGGGTGCTACAAATATCGAAACCGCTGAACCGAATTTGATGAAATTTTTATGAAAACTCTAGCATAGTCTGGAGCGTGTTCCTGTGAAGTTTGGTGCGAATCGGACTAAAAATAAAAGCATTTTCCATCATTTAATAATCACTTGTGATTATTCAGTGGTTAGATTAGTAGTAAGCCATGAAGTTGCACTAATAATCGCAGAGATAGTACAGACAATAACATTATCTAAGGCCTTTTCAGTAATAAATGAAAGAAAACATACTTTTAAATATTGCATTAGTGCAAGGTTATTTAAAATTTATAAGCTTTAAAAACATGTGTTTTTTTTTGGCGTAGCAATGCGCGCCGGTTGTCGCTAGTAAAATATATTATAGGGAAGATACAAGTAGTAAAATATTTTTAAGAAACTTTATTTGTAATGAGCATATAAGAAACATGGGCTCTGCATATTACTATGACTTAGAATTTGATAAAGACACGCACATGTTAAACATTAGTATTGAACAGAGTTGTATAGAATAATAACATCCATGTATTTAATAACAGAATTGTTACAGAGGTAAGAAATATATATAAAAAATGTCCTTAATTGCTGGTTGACTGTGTTCCATGTATTTTTTAAAATCTTTTAGCTATGAAGAAGTTGTTAAAATAAAAGCAACGTCGCAAATGTAACAAGTGTTTTTTATTTTTATCCAATTATCGAAGAATAATATTCCAAATGTAGATCCGAAGGATACGACAGATATCATATATATAACATCATATATATATGTATATATACTTGAGACCGGGGATACAGTACGCGACGTTGCAATTCTGATGTATTTTGGACAAAATACATCAGAATTGCAACGTCGCATACTGTATCCCCGCTCTCGCTCCGTTTGGCGGTGAAGCATCGACAGGTAATATCAGGTGTTTCATTACACAGGCTGTATATAATTTAAATGAAAGTACTTCGACTATACAACGTAAGAAATAGGGCTGATTTGTGATGGGGAAAGCGGTCTGTTACGGTCTTGATGCAAAAACACCTCCATTGTTCAACACTCGAATTTTCGCTCTCCATTAAAACTTAATCATGAGATACTAAAAAATGTTATATTTAAAAAATTACAGTTTAATAAAATCTTCAACATAAAATCATAAACACATTCATGACGAATGATAAAAACACTCAATAAATTACAACAACCGAAAACACTACCACGATGTACCAGCAACAAAATGTATAATGAATCTAAAGTATTTAAATGAAAAGTACAACGTACCAATGTCACTGTAAAAATACCTTTCACACAAAACGAAACTTATTTCTTTTGTTTTAAAAATCCCTTTCATGAAGGAAATAACAAATTTTGTATTATAGGTACTTTTTGTCTCAGACCGTGACTTTTAACAAACGACAACGTGCATAACGTGGGGTGACAAAAACAAATTATATCAAAGCTATAGCATGTGAATTAGTGAATTAATTGAAACACAAAATAAAATCCTCTCCCTTATAAGATATACGAGTATCCCCAATAAGTTACAGTAAATACTACTCAACTAATTAGTATCTCTTTTAAAGTTGATGGTGCTTTTTGTATTCTATATGTGAAACATTTCTAGTAAAAGTCTCTTTGTGTAATTACTCTCTACATCCACAACCCTTACAGTCTCGAAATTGAATGTGTGATTCTATTCTAGCGCATGTTTTGCCAAAGCACAGGATTTCTTCTTAATTCTACAGTCATTTTTGTATTGAGAGATTCTGTATATTGGCCACTGTGATGTTTGACCAATGTAACATGGATTTTTTATTGCATACTGTGATTCCAAAATTACCTTTTATGTTTCCCTTTATCTATAAATACGTGGATGAAATCATCTCTGCAGTCCCTCAGGACTCGATACAGACAATTACAGGGGCATTCAATGCCTTCCATAAAAACCTCTCGTTCACTGTGGAAGTTGAAAACCAAAAAAGTATCCCCTTCCTTGATACTAAAGTAATCAGAACGGATGAGAATGTTTTGTGTTTAGATTGGTATCAGAAACCTACGGCAGGTTTTTAATTTTTTTTTCCAATCATCCCGGGAATCAAAAATATCACACAGTCATAGCGATGAAAAATAGAAGTACTACCATCTCCGATAACATCTTTTTAAATAAAAACCTTAAGACACTGCAGAATATATTTGCCAATAATGGCTATCCAGAATCGATTTTACACAAATTAATTTATAATTCAACATTAAAATCAATGATCTTTTTGCTGGTAAAAGACAAAACACCTACTCTTTTCAAAAATCACACTATTTACAGTATTTTATGAATTGACTGTCAGGGGTGTTACATTGGTCAACCATCACAGTGGCTAAAATACAGAATCAGTCCATACAAAAGTCACTGTAGAATTAAAAAGAAATCATGTGCTTTGGCAAAACATGAGCTAGAACAGGGTCACACATTCAATTCCGAGAGTGTAGGGTTGTGGATGAGAAGAGTAGTTATACAAAGAGACTTTTCCTAGAATTCTTTCACATACAGAATACAAAAAAAAAACCATCAACTTTAAAACAGATACTAATCAGTTGAGTAATATTTACTGTAACTTACTGGGGATATAACTTATAAGGGAGAGGATTTTATTTTGTGTTTCAATTAATTCACTAACTCACGTGCTATAGTTTTGATATAATTTGTTTTTTAGTTACCTCACGGTAATGTTATGCACGTTGTCGTTTTTTAAAAGTCATAGCCTGAGACAAAAAAAAAACTTATAATATAAAATTTGGTTATTTCTTTCTTAAGGGATTTTTAAAGAAAAGAAAAAGTTTCTTTTTTTGTGGGAGGTATTCTTATAGTGACATTATGGCATTAGAGTGGATAACTCAACCAAAATTACGGCACACATAGGAGAGAATAAAAACGCAAAGAAAAGGGATAATAAAAATTAACAAGCAAGCAAAATTTCAAATCGTAAAATTACTAACATAGACTTAGTAATAACTGGAATTTAATCACCCTTGTTTATGTACAAATAGTCTGAGTACCGATTATCGATGGCAGTTACTACAGTGTGGAGGAGTATTTAGAGGCTTATGCGTTGTAGAAATATCTTGCGCGCTCCAATATACAAGGTTAACCAAAAATAACGAATAACCAAAATATCTGAAAATTTCAACCAAACAGAAATTCCATTTGCGAAAGGCGTTTAATTAAATTAAAAATACATATCATAGGCAAAACGTAACATATGTTTTTGGCTATATCGAGATTCAATTCAATTTTTTGGGGGGTTTTCATATGGCTTCGATTATTATTATTGTTATGTTTCCTATATTGTCGAAGAAATTTTCAGTAGGTTAGTTGAGAACTACTATCCATAGGCTGCCCCATTATGAAAAAAAGAAAGAAGAAAAAGTAGCATTTTAATGGCTAAGAGACGTGTTGTAGGAATGCATATATAAGCTGTTTAAGTAATAATTGATGACACATTTTATTTTTCGGTGAAATGTGGTTATAAGCGCCTTCCGCATAGATTGTATATTATTGATGTCAGTTGTGAAATAGATATATTGTACTTTTTGTTGATTATCAAAACATTCTTGATTGTTGTTTTGGCAAAATTCAGGCAGATTAATTTTCGATCAGAAGCTGTGCGTTATTCAACAATAATTTAAGCACTATTGATCTTTTATTATATAAGAAGAACACTAATAATTTTAAATAATGCTTTCACGCCAATTAAAATTAGTACACTTCATTAAATGTTTATATATTGTTAGGTAATTAAAACTGACCTTTTAAACTTAAAAATCAATTTTTCAGGATTGCCGTAGCCATTTTCCTGGTTGAATTGTGTTGGGCTGAAACATCTCCAAATAGCGTAGTCAAAAGAAAATATCCAACCCGGGTAAGTAATTTAAAATTTATATTCCATATCATCTATATTTATTATACACAGTACATTTTTATTCTCCCCGACTTGTATTTGATAACTGGGTCATTGGTGTTTTCTGTATTAAGAAGGAGTACGAGCATTCATTTGTTTTTAATTAAGAGCGTTACCGATAATAAATACTATAGACTTTCTGAGAGAGGCGTTGAGTACTTTTCTTCTTTACCTGACCTACCGCTTAATAAAATACATTGGTTAGATCCACTAACAAATATTCATAAAGCAAAACAAATTACAAGTATTCTTTTCATGAACTTCAACAGTCACGTTTTATAGATATTTTTAACACGGATTCGTTAAGCAGTTTGTTTACTACACAACGGTACTCATGGTTGACATATTTCTTGCAACAGAATTTAAAATTCTTTGCAAGTACATTGTACTTTGGCGCGGCATATTAATGTCATCCACAAAATGCATTTGCCTTCTGTGCACAGAATCTTCGTTACTCACAGATACCTTTTATATCTCCTCGGTAACATCTAATCAAATCAAAAAGAGATTACTTTTGCATAGAACAATTCTCCAATGTGTGTTTATCGAAGCATCCTATTTAGTGCTATTAAACAAATGGTGCATCTTCCATTTAGGTTGGGCATAGATTATCTGATATGAGGGAGCTCTGCCAAGTTCGAATAATTGCGTCAGTGGTCTTTAAACTATCATCGATCAAGCTACTTAATCGAAAAGAATGTGTGAAATATAGGAAAAATCAAATATCGCGCTTTATCGAGTGCCTTACAAAACAAAGAATCCGTTTATATACTAGAAGAAATGCCACCGGTTTACGGAAATTTTGGCTCGGAAAAACAATAGTTCGCAGGAATGACTGGGTATCTGATACAACCAATTTAATTTTTTTTTATATAATCATCTTGGAATAATTAATGTCACCGTAAGATGGATGACGAGAATGCTCACGCTGCCGCAAAAACAACGGCGCATGGAATGGTCGAGGGCGCTTGTGCACCTCTGTAATGAAGGCAGAGATGGTGGATTGAGTCGAACTCTTACTGGGGTTGCAACTGGGGTTTATAATTATGAACCTGAGTCCAAGCAAAACTCCATGTAATAGCATAAAAAGGACACATTACCACCCAAGAAATTGAAGGTGTCACATTCGGTCGGAAAACTCACTGTTTTTTGGCATTCAGAAGAAATCCCGATAATTGATGACAAAGCAACAGGCGCTTTCATAACTGGAAAATACTACTTTGAAGGAAATTATATACGTAAGCTAATTGAAAGATTTGAAAATATATTAGGGTTTCAGTTGAACATATTCAGAAGGAAAACCAATGATACCGGAAATGTGGTTTGTAATAAATTATATTGCCTCCCTTCTTCCATATGTGTTTGTTTGTTACCACAATAACGGCCAAACTGCTAGAGTTATTAATATCAAAACTAGTAACTACACAGTAAAAAATATAGTGTAAATATTTTACACTAATTTTACACTCTCTAGTGAAATATAAAAATGGAATTGATTTAGCTTTTCCTATAGGGTGACCAGTTACTTTTTTTAACATATTAAGAACCATTGCAACTTTAAGACTTTTTTACAATAAATAAAAAAATATACACACTCAACTAAAATACTAATTTACTCATTGTAATTGTATGATTCATTAACATTTTCTCTTACGCGGTTAACTCAATCACTAATATATATATATATTTTAATATATAAGACAGTGGAACACAAAAGTTTTTGCTATATAATGTGTGAATTTGGAGTATTATTACAAAATCACATTTTAACAATATTAATATAACATTTTGAACTGTATATGTATAATCATCCTCTTAAGGTCTGATTAGATTTTCGGAAATAGTAGTTTATTTCGGTGAGAAAATTAAATATAACCAAAATTAATTCTAATGCATTTTTTACCAAAATTTTTTTTTTTAGTTCCTTTTGGAAGTGTCTTTCACACTTATGCAAAAACAGTTTTTGGCGAATATCTCGCTAGTTATACTTTCTACATAGATATATTTAATGTATAAAAGTATTTAGTGCTTGATTGCGAACAATTGTTCTAAATATTTTATAATTTGGATCGGATGTAGCACTCCCATGTTTTTTTTTTTGCAAATATCTGGCAAATTATGCATTCTCTACAGATTTATTAAGAGTACAAAAATATTTAGAACTCGATTTGGAACAATTTTTGCGTAAAATTTCATTATTATTTTGTGCTTATGAGTTGGAGCTCATCGATCCAAGCTAATTAAATTTACTGTTCCATTATAGCGCGCCTTATATTTGGTATAATTAAATTATGATTAGTCAACGTTAAACAGTAGCAAGGAAACAAGTTAATAAAAAATATATAATAGATAAGATGTGATGAAAAATAATGGAAAGTCATCCTAATTTATTTAGAAGCAAAATTAACTTTAAGGATTTTGTTCCATGTTATGAGTAACATTATAAGAAATCATGATCTAAGGTAAAGCAAGAAAGTTTCTTCGTAATAAAAATATTGCATATGATATGATAATCAATAAATAAGCATGTATTTCTATAAAATAAAATATTATTTATTAATTATAAACTTCTAGTATGTTAGGCGCAAAGAGAAATATTAAATATATGAAAATGGGCTTATTAAAGCCGTTAAAAATTTCTATTACTGCTTAATACAGAATTTTAAATATGACTCATATTCTATCAGGACTGTATAGATATTTAAATTAGTTAGTAATTTTATAATATTAATCACCATGTCTAACAATGTAAATAAATCGTATTCATGGATGATAATAATACATAATTTTAAAACATCAACCTACTGAATGAATAATTAATTGCGCCTTATTTGAAAAGTTCGGTTTTTGTAGCGCATCTCACAATCAATGTTCAATAACAAGGAATCTTCTCTTGAAACGATGTGAAATTTATGGTAATTCGTGATTTGTATACGAGTTATGTTTATAAATTCGCTTGTTGATCAGAGAAAATTAAGTTTTATGATTTTGTTAATTTATTACTTCAATTGTCTGAACATAATGGCACGAAACCTTTCATGACGTATATTGGAAAATATTAGGTGCGTGTCAAAATGACGCCTTCATCTGTTAGTTGGTGAATAATGTTGTTATTAGTTTTTAATGTGTGAATGCTTGAATCATCAACTTTATGTTTGACTCTCGATAGAATTAAATAATTTGAAATCGCTCAGCTCTTAAACTCCAAAATAAAATGATAATAATATATTATTATAATATATTATTATTACCAATAATTATTAGTAGCGCATTCCATGGAGTATGTCCGATTGGAAGATGACCAAATGGAAGTTATTTAGAAATTAAGTAAAATTTTAATATTATTTTTTGTTATATAATGTTGGTGAGTGCTAAATTCTATTAGACTCTATTCCATGCACGTGCCCTTTAATTTATAAAAGAGAAAATATTTTATTGCGCGAAAAGAACAAAAACATGCCATTACTCTTCGATTAATTAGATAGCTTCTAGGCTTGGTAAAATGCAATAATATATTCACAATAAAAAAGCGACTACAATATTTTTTTAGATATGTAAGCAGTTCCATTTTTCTCCTGAAAACTAAACTTTTTGTTGATACACCTTTCTCGCATGATGCCCTTGATATTATATATCAAAAATAGAACAACTGAGGCCATAAATTACTTTAATCTAAATTTTAAGGATATATCCTAAATTTATAGAAATGCTGATATATCTTTTATCTGAATTACTATTTTGAGAGTCTTCTATATCTTTTCATCATCTGTTTACAGGTGTAGTTTGCCTTGAATCATATCATTTATCGTATATAATTTTTGAAATTTTGAAAAAGAAGGCAAAGCTCCATACCTAGTAACAGAAACCCAGGATGGAACCTCGGATACGAAATAGATCTTGACTAAAAATGAATCAACAAGGTATATATAAAAACTAGGATTACATACTAATATTAATTTTCCTAATTAAGTCAAATAATATAATACGGGATCATTTTCCCCACAGTTAGATATATGAATACTAAAAATATTTAACATTAAAATAACATTACTCTGAGCTTATATATGTAGGTCCTTCTAAGCAGGGCTGTCTCTTTACTTTCTTATTCCTTGTATAAGGAAATATTGTAATCAAAATTTGCGACCTAGAGATTTTTCAAGACGTCCACGTTTTGAAGTCGCCTGATTAATGACTCTCTCTCTCCCTCTTCTCTCTCTCTCTCCCCCTCTTCTCTCTCTCTCTCTTTCTTCCTCTATCTTTATTCCTCTCTCTCTCTCTGTGTGTCTCTCTCTGACCACGTTAGCGACTGAAATCAATACCAAATATTATATTTAAAATATAATCTTTTTAGCAAGAGTGATTAGATTTTCAGTGTAATCTAGTCAATTACTAAGTTTGCAAACATTTAATCAAAATATGTTATCATTTTTATAGAGTGGTTGATTATATATTTAGTACCAGTAGGCAGAAGAAATTCCGCAAAAAATTCGATAATATGGTCAATAAAGAAAATTTGCTGTTAATATTTGGCATGATAAACACAAGGTTGTTAGGCCATTTAATGAGTACCTCATTGTCCTGGAAGAAGTTATTGCTGTTGTACAAATGCCATAACAAATGCCATAATATGATCTATGTATATGCTTGATGTGACTCCAGCTCATTTTTTGATTAATCTAAAAAAGTGGTTGGATGAAGACTTCCCAAACAGATTAATCGGTCGCAACGGCCTTATCTTATGACCAGCCAGGTTTCTCGATCTCAGACCTATAGACTGACTTGTTTAGAGTTTAATAAAACAAAACAGTCTATGCAACAACTCTTCATGAAGCTGGAGAAGTCGAAGAAAGAATAAATCTAACAGTATTAGAAATAACACCGGAAATAGACGGATGTCAATTCGAACATTAACATAGGTAATAATGTCAATAATTTACTATCAAATAAATTCCAAAAATGAACAAATCCGGACATAATATACAGGGTAAGTTGTCTCCGCGAGGAAGGAAGATTGTGACTTTAGGCGGAAAGATATTTCAACGCGTTTTTTCCCCTATGATAGCCACACATTAGGAGCATGTCTTAAAATTATTTTGTATTATACAGAGTGCTCCTTGGTGGCTGACCGTAGTTATACTTTTTAAATGAAACAGCTTATATATTATTAAATTTTCGTATGCAGCATTTTCTGAAAAATTCAATGTTTTTATAAAATTATATTTCTTGAAAACGATGTATTAGATGGACAAAACTTTTGGCAGGAGAAACATACTTAAATTTTTTTTTTATTGAATTTGCATGTAACTGGATTCACATTACACGACATATTTTTGTCTAAACGTAATTTTTTACAAATAAAACAGCATGTATATCGGTGCATTTTTGAATTGCTTACTAAATTTTGCACCAAAAGCATGTAAGACGTTGATATTTTAAGAGACCATTACTGAGCTATTGTGTTCCTTTAAAATAATTTTGTCAAATTTATGTTTTTTATTTGAATACTGTATATCTATGATATTTGCCGCGTAATTGACAATTCAATGGATGGCATTTAATATGTTACTTTTCGTTGTCAAGCCGAATTTTATAATGAATTTTTCTAAAACTGAGCTTAGAGATAAGATTTTTGTATGTATTGGGGTAATGACAAAAACATTGGATATATCTTATTTACAATACGGCAATATAATTCAAAGAATATGTAGAATATGGTACAATAAACAAATTTTAAACCCAAACAAATCAATAATTTGATTTTAGTAGGTGTAGAAACAGGAACAGTTACATGAATGAGTAATTACTGAAACAGAAATTATAATTTCACATTATAATTTCTGTTCTTCTTCTTCTTCTTCGTGGCACTACAGTCCCATTTGGACTTGGGCCTGCCATATTTTTTGCCTCCAGACATCTCGCTGCCTTGTTGTTGCCTTCCAATTGCGCACTTTCAGTAATTGTTTAGCGTCCTCCTCAATGTTGTCCACCCATCTCTGTCTTGGTAGTCCTCTTCCCCTGGCGCCCTCCATCTGACCGTTATATACCTTCTTTGGGATTCGGTCCTCACCCATTCTTTCTAGGTGCCCCGCCCATGTCAATCTATGTTCCAGTACATTAAAATAAGTGAAAATTTAAAGTGTTCAAATCATCTTTCGAAAGTGTTCGAACATGCTTCCGAAATCATAAATCGACATATCTAAATATTTGTCGAATATGTTCACTCGTAACTTCTTTTGTGGTTATGGGTATATTGTATATTTGCTCCTTTACGGATCCCTATAAAATGAAACTAATTTTGTGATGTCTGAAGACCCAGCACGCTAGTCAATAGGGCCTACATGGGCTAGCCACTTCGCTGGAAACATTTTATTAAAATGTTTTTTGACCTTTAATGACCTTTGATGGTGAATCCCCACATAGAATGTGGGGATTCGCCATCTTGTTGTATCGACATCTCTCCGTAAATTTAGCAGAACATCTTCCAATAATTTCACTAAATTGCTTGATAGAAATTACATATAAGCATCTCCGTTAATACTAGCTTCAAATAAATGTGGGTCTACATTCCAATCACCAAGAATGCCTGCGCCATACATTTGTACTCTACCTATGCAGATTATCTATTTATTAGTGAAGTAAGTGTTTTCATTTAAATAGTAATGAAAATTTCTTTTATTAACTATTCCTTTACTATGGAAACCAGCTTTTTCCGCAAATAACACAGTACAAAAAGAATTGTCCGGGCATATATTCTAATTATTGCCAAATGGTTCTTCTAGCTTTAAAATGATGGGCGAGTAACTCAATATTTAAATGTATTCATTACGGATGATATTTATTTTATTTTAAGGCCCTTGCAACTATGGTTTGGTTAATATCCAGCAAACGACTTCTTTCATGGGTACTGTTGGTTTTCGGTAGTTGCCATAAGAATTCTTAATTGATTTTCATCATTAACCACATATTTAGGTTTCCTTGGTTTTGAATTACCAATACTACCATTGGTAATGAAAGCATCTATTACTCTTCTTGAGGCATCTGTTTTGGGACATCTTCTCTCAGGGTAACTTTTTAGGCTAATAAATAATTTCTTTGACATTCCATCAGTATACAAAAAGGCCGTACTGAAATAAAAAATGTAAAGTTGGCAAAATTATATAAAAAACGACAACAGCTCAGTAATGGTCATTTTAATAGTAATAACGTCTTACATATTTTTGATGCGAAATTTAGTAAGCAATTCAAAAATGAACTGATGTGCAGGATGTTCCATTTAAAAAAATCACTTTTAGACAAAAATATGTCATGTAAGTTTAATCCAGTTTTTTGCAAATTCAATTAATTGCAAAAAATAAAATATTTGTATTAGGACCTTTTATTATGAACCACGCTACCACAAAAAATTGTGTCCATCTAATACGCCGTTTTCGAGAAATATAATTTTAGAAAAACATGGTAATAAGTCGAAAACCTGAAATTTTAAGACTATACTATCTTATAACTTTTTGGCTAAGAATAATAAGGGAAATGGAAAAATGTATATATAGGATGTTTCATTTAAAAATCTGTACCTATGGTCAGCCACCAAGTTATGAAACACTCTGTGCAATACAAAATTATTTTAAAAGGTGCTCCTAAAAAGTTGCTAAGAGTATCTTTTCTCATAAAGTCACAATTTAACATTTTTCAGTATGCATTTGTATTAACAATAATTAATTTCAAAAGAAAATACATTTTGCGTAATATGTTGAATTTAATACGTAAAATTCGTCCATCTGATACTACTAATGACTAACAAAGACTTTTGGAATACAAATTCGGAATATATTACAGTATTTATTATTGCAGTTATGTACTGGTAGACTGTTGGTGCATGCATGTTCCTTTCAATTATTTTCTGAAAACATGCTTATATAATTCTAACATTGAGATTTCTGATATAGAACCAACCAAAGAATGCTGCGTGTAGTTCTTGATACAATGTATACATATCTATGTACAGTGCGTGTCTAAAGTCCCCCCTCCCATCCTGCTATAATTTAAACGAAGTGGAATGAAATGCTAAAACGAAAATAAAACAAAACCTCTATAAAAGCACTAATTTTATGACCAAGTATCATTTTAAAATTTTGTCTGATGGCGTTGTAGGCTATATCAACTTAAAAATTTGAAGTGGCAAAGGAGTTTGTGTGACCTCTCATTTGAAAGGTAATTAGAAGAGCTTTTCAAAATTAATTTTTTTTGAAATTACCTTCTTTGTTTAAAAGAAAACGCCTAATGTGGCCTGCTCACGCGTGAAAACCTTCAGATTTATTAGTGTACTTACCAAACAGGAAAAATAAAAAATATTGTGTATCTAAGAGTACTTTAATAAACATAATTAAAACACGAATACTTTCTTTCTTTGAGTGGAATTGCAAGGCATGCCGGGTATTGTATAAACTGAAACGTTATGCGGAAGATAGCCTTATCTATAAAAGACTTCTATTAGCATGTTCCCTTAAAGATTTAATCTATTGTCATCCAACACTAAATAATTCTTCTTGAACTTATCAAAGATTTGCAAAAAGCGTTAATTTTTTTTTCATTCAATCAAACAATTAAATACTCTACACTGCAAAGACGCCTTGACACTTTTCAATTGATTATTTATTAATGTATTGAAAAAGTATCTTTAAGTCTTTATATTTAAAGGGTAACTTCAGTAGAGAATGACTACTTCCGCAATGGCTGTCCTACAGCAACTTCTGTTTATTTTTCTGTCATGTAAGAATGACAAATATCCCTAGAACAACACGAAACTAAGTAAAGAGCACGCTCGCGTAGTAAAAGTATAATATGAAAAAGTGCATTATGATTGAACATGTGGTCCCAATTTAATTTAATACGGTATTAAGAAAAAGCGGCAGTATAAGTGACATACTAGTTCATATGCAGTTAAAATCTGTAACATAATCCGGTAGCGCATTTAATGTGATTTTAGATCGGAATCAGAATTATATTTCAATTAGTTTATATGAAAATGAAGTTTCTGTTTTTAATAGTAAACATATGCAATTCCAAACACTTATGAAGGAAAATATTAAGAAGCAAAACTAGATAGTAGGATTATGTAAACAGTGGCGGAGCGTGGCTCTTCAATCGTAGGGGTGCAATCATTAAAGAAACTGAAACTAAAAATGAAAATAATTTTTTTTATATTATACATGAAGGTCTTTAATATTCATATACATACCTATAATACGTACAAAATAGTTTACTTTGTAAATATTACTAAATTATTCAAAATATTATGATTCATTATTCATGTGTACGTTTTCCGTTTACATTTTCCTGGTGTGAATCCTCTGTTTTTTTTTATACGGACACCTAAAGGCACGAGATTACCAGACTTGGTCACGAAATTTGGAAGACTTACATTCAGTAATAAGGCAAGAAATCACCGCGAGAGAGTCTTTAGAAGTGCATTAAAAACAGCGCCAGTCATTTAAGCGATGTGATGTTTAATATAAAATATTTGAGATTGACATGATAAGTCCGTTTCAAAAATGAAAGCTCTATTTTGTTTAGTTTGGGTATTATTCACATCCTAAATTGGGGCAAGCCATTTTATAGCAACCTGTATATACATAAAATACAAAAGATATAATATCGTGAATACATTTAGAATACTAAATAGAGGACTGCTTGCAATAATCATGGGATACCAATCTAGCAGTATATCTAGTTGATTGTTTCTATAATACGAAATAGCGCAAAATATTAGCAGCATATTGCCATCAGTGACATATACAATACTTTATGAGTGTTATCAAAACATAATGATCTGGAAATAACAACACAACAATATTTTGTTATGTGCCACAATATAAAAACTATTTTTATGTAATATATTGTATATATCGTTTGGTAATAAATTCTATTATTATTATAATATTTGCGATAACTTTTTACTGTTACCATTGCAAAATAATGCATAAATTCTATTATTATTATAATATTTGCGATAACTTTTTACTGTTACCATTGCAAAATAATGCAAGGGTGGTTTCTTCACTATTGCAATAAAATTCATGATTCAAACATGATAACTCATCTATTAGGTTTTACGCCAACTTTTGATGCGGTTGATTACCCCTACCTAAATCTTTAGTTGTCATCCACATTGCGGAGAGTCTCTTAAATATTTTTGTTTTAGCCAAAGCGTCACAAAAAGTATGGTACTATGTGATCATTTTGAACTGTCTTGAGTTGACCACATTGATTTTAATATGGGAACACAGTGTAATTGACAAACATGTTTATTTATTTAGTTTGTGGTTAGGTTTACTATTTACATTTTTCTTGATAAATGTCAATGAAATAGGGTTAGTTTTAAGTTGAATTATATGAAAGAATTTTTGTAGAAGAAATATAGTAATTGCACTTTATTTTTGATCAAAAACAGTAATAAATACGTTACAATTTTATTATTGTAAAACATCATCCTATAATTATTTCACAAAATGAAGACACTTTATAAAAGTTGTTCGAAATGTCCACCGTTATTCTCATTGCATAGATTGACGCGTCTTCTCATATTATTGAACATATTGTGGAGTGTTTCTGGTGTGATATTTTGCAATTCTATTCTAATTGCCTCTTCAAGTTAATCGAGATTATGCAGTCTGTTCTGAAACACTTTATTTTTTAGACGGCCAAAAAGAAAAACGTTCAGTGGGGTGAAATCAGGAGAATTGACTGGCCATCAATTTCGACTAATCAATCGGTCACCATAGTATCCTTGCAAATAATTAAGTACGTGCGCAGTATGTGCAGTTGCCCCGTCTTGTTGGATGTACCCCACGGTCAATTCATCTTCGTGAAGGCTACTAATGAAGAGATCCAATATTTGTTCTCGGTATCGTACAGCGATAATTGTATTATGGAAAAAATTGGTACAATAATCCAATAGTCTTTTCGACATTGCAACTCAAATACCGACTTTGATAGGATGGAGAGTATTTTCAACAAAAACATGTGGATTCTCTGTTGTCCAGGTACGTTAATTTTGATGGTTGATATACCCCAACAAATGGACCAAGCCTCATCCAAAAAGAAAGTTCGATTCAAGTCTTCTTCGTGTAACATTTCATTAAACCAGTTGCAATAATTCAATCTCTGCTCAAAGTAATTCGGCCTTAAATGTTGTAGTACAGAAACATTATATGGGTGAATATGTAAGTTTGTCTTCAGTGCCTTATGAGCACTTCCATAGGAAATACCTACAATTTAAATTCATAATGCTGAATAATAAATTACGGTTAAGTTAATTAGATCTTTTAACCAGTTTGAGCAGGCAACATCTTCGGTTTAAAAACACTTCTCATTTCCTTAAACCTTTCAATCACCCTATTGCGATGACGAGTGAATGTGTCCAAGTTTATTTCCAGATTTCCATATTCCATTACAAATTGTTGAAAATACGATCCCAATTAATATTTCCATGGTCAATCCTCTTGCAATGTTCCACTGCGAAAATGTGACATTACAATAAAAGTATCCTGTTGTATAGTAAAAGGCGTGATATACCAGCTATATTGTCTTGAAAAAGACGAAAAAGCGACAATAAAACAATGAAAACACTAACAAGTACAAAACACTTGAATACGTTATGTTTTTGACAATCGACATGTAAATTTAGTATTGACAATTTACGGAAGTAAATATTTCCTAGTTGTTGATAATACTGGCACTTTTTTGTTGCCTACCCAGGACAGTTCAAAATGAGCTCTTTGTACAATCGTATTGAAAGTGTCACTAACATAGTGCCAACATTTTGATTCAAATCTAGACGTGAGTAAAATAACTTCTAATTCCATTGGATAGAATACTAATCTTCAAACATTTTGCTGTTTCACCTGATCTGATTAAAGTTTTTGATGGTGGAAACGTAATGACCGTCACTTAACTGGCCAATATTTAACAATTTAACTTTTCGCTTTGCTGTTCCATTCAAAAAGATATCAGAAGGAGGCATGACTGAGAGACAAACTTGTCCAGGCATATATTCGAGCAGTATTACATTTCTTGCAAGTATTTTAAATTTAAATTAGGATAATAATATCTTTGCATATACTAAAATTTAGCATGAGTTTAGGAAAACTATTTAAGCAAATACTTATCTAAAAAGCAGGAAGTGATGATTTTGAAACAAACTTCAGAAATACAACCCAAAATCGCATGAGGTACGTATATTAAGATATCCCGTGATGATCAGTGCTGTTCCAAACAATTCCAAATACCGTGCTTTATATGCGATATAATTACATTTTAAATTTCCTTGGTAAACTTTTCAAAAGTTCTTTTTTTTCTGCCATTCATTATTGCATCAAAGTTACTCAATGTTTTTTTTTTGGAATAATGTCTCTTTCATTTGTAATATCAATTTATCTAGACTAGATTATAATGTATCTATTAACTAAGTGTGGTTGTAGATAGTTAACTTTTTAAACTGGTTTTATTTCTGCTGCAATAAATGCATTATTATAACTACTATTGTAATATATTAAGTATGGTTAAGTGCATGGTGGAGTCATTCGCCACTCCTCCCTTAACAGTGAGCGAGAGAGTAGGTAAAATGTATGTATGTAGGACACTCCGATATATGTATATATGAAGTTAAGTTGTGCCCAATAAAGTGGTGTATAATGTGACCGGAAATATATGAAACCTAGAAATTGTATACAATTCCTAGGAAATGTATACAATGTCGAGCTAATTTAGGAAATGTGTGAAATAATTTGTCAAAGGTTCATTAATACATATATTTCCTAGGCATTGTATGCAATTCCAAAATGGTACTAGGAGCTGTATGAAAATTAGATTATACCGTAGAATTAGTGAATGTCATTAATCAGAATAATCAGGATACATTACAAAAAACTGGTTTATTTTTTCAAGGTAAGCTGGAGTGGCACTTAGAATTACACAACATTTTATTTTTGAAGCACAAACATTTTACTGAACTACAACCCTTCTTGCAAAGGCACTTTTTGAAGCCTTGTCCGGTCCCAGTTGATTGTAGATTTGCAACTGAACGTAGTGATATTTTGGTACCAGGTACATCCTTGATATCTAGAATACCTTTTGGACAAACATACCCTCCGTGACATACCGAATTCAGCACATTTCCGATTGCTGCTTAGAACATGTATAGAATTCCTAGGTAATGTGTATAATAAAATTTATTTCACATATTTCCTGTCGATTTTAGACATTATATACATTTCCTAGGAATTCTATTTAATGACAGATTACATACATTTCCGGTAACATATATATATAAATTGTGTTTTATTGTAATGAATATATATAGGTATATATGAAATAGCGGGCAATAAAGCAAGAATATAACAACTATTATGTAATTAATATACAATAATCAAATAATAAAATATATTAGTAAATTAATATATGGGAATATTTTTTCTACCAAATCGTCGCTTTAAAAATACCGTATCCTAAGTTAAAGTACACGGTACTTCTTGAAATTCATGTGTCAGTAATGACTTGCTTAAGTTATTTGTAACGAAAGGAGCATGTAAGAAACTAACAATTAATAGTATATTACATACCGAGGTGGAAAGTGTTTCATTACTGTCGCTTCGCGTCTCGGTTAACTTATCTCTAGACAGGAATGAAACGTTTCACCGAGGTTTGTATACTATTTTATTTACAACCATAATTATTATATTTATTTGTGATAATTTAATGCATGTGTAAAACACCCATAAGTCAGAATTGTTTTGTCACTTTGACAGCGATAAAAGTTTACTTTAACTTTTATATCGACAAAAAAGTTGTTTACCTTTGGTTGGCCTGACATCAATTTGTGTTTTCTCGTTATGTCATAAACTGAACGAACCCACTGTCAAAATGAAATGTCAAAGTCGACGCAACCGTAAGCTTTGCGTACTATCTTTGGTTGATCTGACATAAATTTGCTTACTTTCTCATCATAGTGTTCGTTGTGAAGTGTTGTTATGACAAAATTTGCAAACTCATTGTAAGTAATCTTCACAAAATATATAAGAACTGTGTTTTTAATAACTGTATTTTTAAATAATATCATTACTATGTAATAAATTCTTCAGTAATTGTTTACACATTTAGTAAATTATCTTACCGAACTACATTCGAGCTTTCTCTTTATTTCCAAATAAATTTTCCATTTTTACTTTCTTATACGTAGTATAACGAAGTATTGTGATGATGAAAATTTCCGACCTCGACATTTTTGCAGATGTCCACGTTTTGAAGTCCCCTGATACCGAAAAAGTGGTTGTTTAAACAAATTTGTAAAGAATTCATATATACTGAAAATAAAATTCGAGAAGAATTTTATTAAAAAAGTTTTTCGAAATTCCTACGGGAAGTAGGTCTTTTACTCTTATCGAAAATCAGTTTTTTGCGAATACTTCGCAAGGCATGCTTTTTAGACAGGTACATTACGAGCATAAAAATATTTAGAACTTTATTTTCAATACCTTCTCTATAAAAAAAAATTCAAAATTCCGAAGGGGAAGTATCACTTTTGCTCTTATCGAATAGCGATTTTTGCAAATATTTCGTAAATTATGCATTCTATATATATTTGATAAGAGTACAAAAGCATTTGAAGTTGGATTTGAAATATTTTTTGTATAAATGAAATTTCAAAATTCGGACCGGAAGTAACACTTTTACTCTTATGGAATAGGGATTTATGCAAATGTTTCGTAAATTATGCATTCTATATATATTTATCAAGAGTACAAAAGCATTTAGAGTTGGATTTGAAATATTTTTTGTATAAATGAAATTTCAAAATTCGGACCGGAAGTAACACTTTTGCTCTTATCGAATAGCGATTTTTGCAAATATTTCGTAAATTATGCATTCTATGTATATTTATGAAGAGTACAAAAGTATTTAGAGTTGGATTTGGAATATTTTTTGTATAAATGAAATTTCAAAATTCGGACCGGAAGTAACACTTTCATACGCATAAGAAAGTCGTGTGGTGGCCACACCTCATTTTTTTACTATGAAACTTGGTTTAGGAAATAATCTTAACAAATATAGCTCAAGCTTGATAAGTAGTCGACTATTACATTGTTTCAATTTTTCTCGTGTGCCTCCTAATTTGACTTAACCAAAATTGGCATTAATAATTTGACTGGAGCACGAGAGCTTTAGCTCGAGGGCTTTAGTCTTATACAGGATGTTCCAAATTTTTGCAACCGCATTCAAATTCTTTATTTTAAATACATTGCTATACTTTCTAGATATTATAATGATAGCGATTCAAATTATCTTTGCAATGATATGTGCACTTCAGACTGTTATTCTTGATTTTATTGATAATTTTGTTAAAATCTTGACAGTTGCAGCATCTAACATTTGAAGCTGTAGTCTGGAAATGGGTAGAATGCCTCACGTAACTCTTGTGTTACTAATTTATGGACTAATACGTTATTTGTTTTGAGGTTAATGGGTTATACTCATGTTTATAACATGCAAAATGCTAGCAGCTAGGCATCTAATAGTTGGTTGGCCATGAAAATAAAACAAAGTTATTTTAACAAACACCTGTTTTTTAAATGCTTTATCATTAGTTTTAGAATTGCATTTTGAAAATTTTCCATAATAAGACAATCTTAATTTAAAATGTGTTCAAATATATTTCCATTCTGCTCTACACATGCTCTCAACCGTCTCTGTATCGACAGACTTACATTCTCAGCTAAGTTATTCTCACTTAATTGAAGAAAAGCGTTTCTTATTCGTTGCTGCATGTTCTCTGCCGTTGTAGGAGGTGTTGCGTAAACAATGTTTTTTACAGTTGGCCACAGAAAGAAATCACAAGGTGTGAGATCTGGTGATCGTGGTGGCCAGCTTATCAAACTTCCTCTCCCAATCCACTTATTGGTGAATACCCTATTTAAATGTGCTCTTGCAGCAGCACCATAATGTGCTCGTGCACCATCATGTTGGTACCACAATCTCCTGATGACGTTATCTGGGAGGCCTTCTAATAGCAATGGTAAATTATTTTGTAGGAAATTTGTGTAGATTACACAGTTTAAAGTATTATTAAAAAAGAATGGACCAATAATATTGTTTCCTATGATGCCTCCCCATGTATTAACACTCCATTTTTGTTGATATAAAATGGGCTGAACAAAATGTGGGTTTATACTGTCATAATAATGGGTATTTTTTCTGTTTGTTGTTCCACATTTAGCAAATGTTGCTTCATCTTTTCTAGATCATGAAAAGCACATGATCTAGAAAAGTTATATCGTGTCGTAATTGTAAAAGTAGCCATTCTCAGTAAACTAGTCTCGTTTCAAAGTCCGTTTGAAATAAGCCTTGATGATTTTGAATTTTGTGAGGGTGAAACTTATGTTTTTTTAAAATCCTTTTTACAGCAGTGACTTCTATCCAGTGTTGTTTCGAAATTATCCTTGTAGATAAGTGCGGATTTTCCACAATGGACTGGACGACTGACTGTCACTTCATTATCTTCTGTAATCATAGTTTTACTTCTTTCATGTTCGACGTAATTCACTGAACCCGTTCGAAGCAACCTTATCAACAAATTTTCAAACGATTTACTACCCGGTGCTCTTCGGTCTGGATATTCCATCGCATATGTTCTTGATGCTAAAAATGGATTTTTGTTGCTAGCGCCAAGAGCAAATGCCATGTCTATGAGCTCCTCTTTCGAAAAAATCATTTTAAAGCAAAAACAACAATAAACTATTATGGTATCTAAATAAAAAATGAGGTGTTGCCACCACACGACTGTCTTTACGTATGAGCGTTTTAAACTATACAATTTTAAGAATTTTTTTATACAAAACTTATTCAAAAGTCTATTCTAAGTACTTTCATTCTCTTAATAAATAGCTATAGAATGCATTCTTTGCAAGATATTCGAAAAAGATGCTACTCGCTAAGAGTAAAAGTGCTACTTCCGGTCCGAATTTTGAAATTTCATATATACAAAAAATATTGCAAATCCAGTTCTAAATACTTTTGTACCCTTGATAAATATATATAGAATGCATAAATTACGACTTATTTGCAAAAAATCGCTATTCGATAAGAGTAAAAGTGGTACTTCCGGTCTGAATTTTGAAATTTTTTTTATACAAAAGGTATTGAAAATTATGTTTTAAATACTTTTACATTCATAACGTACTTGTCTAAAAAGCATGACTTGCGAGATATTCGCAAAAAACTGATTTTCGATAAGAGTAAAAGGCCTACTTCCGGTTGGAATTTCGAAAAACTTTTTTAAGACAATTTGTCTCAAACTTAATTTTAAGTACATATGAATTCTTTATAAATTTGTTTAAACTTAGTAGTTGACGAAATACTGGCAAAATTCGATTTATTCACTGAAGTAAACTGCTACTTCCGGTCTACCGATTTTACTGAAAAACTAATCAGATCTGAAGAAGGAGATTATACACGTAAATACAAAATTTGGAATTGATAGCTATAGCGGTTTGACCGCTATCGTGGTCACAGACAGACACACAGACAGACAGACAGACAGACATTTTTTATAAACCACATTTTCGGTATCAGGGGACTTCAAAACGTGGACATCTGCAAAAATCTCTAGGTCAGAAATTTTCATCATCACAATACTTCCTTATACTACGTATAAAAAAGTAAAAAATAATGTCAATTAATTATTACTATTAATATTAATTAATAATTCACTAGCCGAACTTAATTTATAACAATAAAACACAATTACAGCAAAGAGAAAATACAGAAAACGACTTTTTATGGACTTTTGAAGTAGAGATTTGACGTTTGGTTGCACAGCCATTTTTTTTAAACCAAGGCCAACCAACTATTAGATGCCCCACATATTGCGTATTATAAACATGAGTAAATCCTATTAAAGGGTTATAACTTTGAAAATACTAGAAATAAGTACCATGTTATTGCTACCATTTTAAAGGCGTTTTTACAAGAAAAAATGTAAAAATATTAGGTAAGATTTAAAAAAAAACGAGAAAATAACCAATAATGATCAATAACTTAGACACGACATATTTAACACCATGTATATTTATTCACTTTGTTCAACTTCAAAACAAATAACGTGTTAGTCCATAAGTTAGTAACACAAGAGTTACGTGAGGCAGTCTACCCATTTTCAGAGTACAGCTTAAAATGTTAGATGTTGCAACTGTCAAGATTTTAACAAAATTATCAATAAAATCAAAACTAATAGTCTGAAGTGCACATATCCATATATCGTTACAAAGATAATTTGAATGGCTATCATTGTAATATCCAGAAAGTATAGCAATGTATTTAAAATAAAAAAGTTGAAAGTGGTTGCAAAAATTTGGAACAGCCTGTATATTTGTAAATAGAATTAGAAAATGCACAGTTGCATACTATACATACGTACGTAAAGTCTCATTTCTACAGCGTTATTAGTTTTCATACTAATCTCCGCCGACACACTATTCCACACCCCAACATTCCGCATCATCAGATAGACTTAAATCTCCCTATATCCCAACATCATTCTATTTTTTTTATGCTGAATGTTTGTGCTTGTACATCTTACTTCGAAATCTTAATATTTGTTGCTTCATTCGTTGAGGTAGATTCTATAGAATTAGATGTATATACCAGATTCTGGAAGTAAGACGATACCAATAAATTGGATTATTGGGGCGCCTTTTGCTTTCACCTGAATGAAGAAATACCCCCCTTCCCACAAAAACCATAGAAATAACTACTGATAAAATCCCTTAATATATTTCCTAATTACACGTCATTTTATAACAGCGAATAATTGAAATTATGAACAGCACCTTTGTTTGTCAGTTTCGACGAAGTACACTCTACTGTAATTATATAAATTAAACGGTAAATGTAAGTACACTTGCGTAATCTAGTTCTAGTTCAATATTAGTATATAAATTAAAATATTGATTTTTAATTAAACCATACATCAAAATTCATTTTTAATAGGCATGAAGTTTGTGAAAATAAAAACAGATTTGTCACAAATTTTTTAGTGTCCGACAATTGGTTCTTGCTCAGTCGGTCTTCTTTTTGGGACTCTAAGAATGTGGAGCCCTAAGCTATAGCATTATATGTAAATGCTGCACTGTCTGGATGCCATATCAAATTATTTCGTGTTTTATCAAGGCACTCTTAAATTAGAGGCTATTAAAAAAAGAGGTGTGGGCACCACACGATTTCCTTATACTCAAATTTTGAAACTCTTCTATTCAAAGATTTGTTCCAAATTTGTATTTGAAAATTTGTGTGTTCTATATAAATTTTTGTAGACTACATAGCGCGCGAGATATTAGATCTTATTTTGAGATAAGAGATAGTAATAAAAGTCGCATGAAAGAGTGACAATATTATTAGAATTAATTAAAAATCTAAATGGAAACAAATATTGCATTTAGATATTCTAATTCATTTTTCCAAATAATGCTTAGTTTGTAATAAAACTCTTAGGATAGGACTTAGGGTTTTGATAATCTTGAACAATCTTGGTAATTTTCAAAATAGTGTATTGATTAAATTGTTGCCTATGTATCTATAATGCTTTCACATCGTTATTTTACAATTCAAATAGAAATATATATACATATATTGCATATTATTTTATTAGTATAATAGCGCTTACTGTATAAATACATGCATAATTATGAAAATGTATCATTCCGTACAAGCATATACCTAATTATAAGCAGAAAGCATGCGGAAACATAAAGAAGCAATTAAGACAATAACAATATAATAATTGTACGCAAGTGGAACGACCTTGAGGAAAATTGTTCGTGAAAAGGTATCATTAATTTTTGAAAATGTAAACATGCAATATATTGACATACATACAACATTATAACATATTTAGTGTTGCGAAAATATTGTAACGTTTTCGGGTTCGCAATAAACAACTCGTGCAATTATTTATTTAAAAACAGTCTGTATATTTATATACTTAAAATTATATAATAATATAAAATATAAAACTAAAGTATCACACTTAAACTACTATTAATAAATTAAAATTAACACTTGTATTTATTTATTTCTATTACTAATATCTCTGTCCGTATTTATGTAACACTTCTATCTATAAAACACGGCACTACTATATTTATTTCTTTGGCTACCACTATTTATTTAACATCTCACTCGAGACTACTTAAGGACTTTCTTTCCCGAAACTATTCCGCAATTATTCCGCGATTACTCCTTCGGCTACCACTATTTATTTCTACGCACTCTAGACTACTTAAGGACTTTCTTTCCCGAAACTATTCCGCAATTAATGAATCCATCGGTGACCCAGTCGCCTCATATACACATGCGAAGATTACTAGAGCATTCCTGTAAAACTCCATCCTTTTCTCGATGTTTAAAGAACATTCCATAGACATTCATGACTCACTGTTTTACTTGCATTTCGTTTTTATACGCCGCGCCGAGATGATTTATGGTGGTGTGTAAATAAGAGCGTTTTTATACGTTGCCCGGTCTGCCTCTTTTTTTGCGTGTGACAATTTCGTTTTTATCGCGCCGAGAGATCTGATTCTTTTATTTAATGTAAACTCATTTCGTTACAATATTTTAATCTTGGACCTATCTTGTTTAATTTCGGCTACATTATTCCAACAACTGTAGTGAACGCCTTTCTTAAATCTCTATAAATGTATAAATAGTTTTCCGTTGTTGTGAAAATAATATTACTCTCTACATTTGAGAAGCACAATGAATATAAGCTTAAAGTAAATTCATCGCTTGAGATTATAAGAAAGTGGTGACGTACTAGTATTAGCTAAAGTTGACTAATATGTACCTGTTACATATAAATTCTTGTTTGTAATTTAATTCCATAATTGCGTTAATTTTAATTATACATATTTTAGACGTGGTGCGACCCTATTTTATACATTTCTTAGTAAAGGTTTGTCGAATTTATACAGGGTGGTTCACCGGGAACTGAATCGATCGATTGTGGAAAAACTATAGCTAGGATTGATCTGAAATTTTGACAGTATACTAAAGTCGCTGGGGGCCATTCGCCTAAAATATTTTCAAGATGGCGGCACGTCGGGCTATGCCGGAAGTAGGCACCAACTTCCTAATTTTAAATAGAATAGCCTGCAAATTGTCAGGTCTTTAGATTCTACGTGAAATTATAAATATATTTTATGTATAATGTCATATATCTAAGTGTAACCCTTTTTGACTTATTGAAATTCTTATGTTAAATTTGACGTTTGCAGGCAGAAAATCAATAACACTTTTTCCATATAAAGATGAATTTATTATTTAATTTGAAGTAAATTCTCTCAAATAGATGGTCTAATTAAATACTATTTGTATGAAATTGTTACAATTATTAATACAGAGTCTGCGAATTATACGCCTGAAAACGAATTTGGAAAAATTGCCTAAAGACAATTAAAAAAAAAATAAGGATCACTTTGTATAAATATGACTATTATAAAAATTGGTAGTTTTCGAAATATTGGCAAGTTAGTGTTTTTATCTTCTACAATACATACTGTTTGCATTAGTTCTTTTTTCAATAGTAAGCCATGACAGTGTTTACAAAATTATAAATTGTCATTCGTTGAAGAAAAGTTATGGCGGGGGGCTTAAATTATACAAACGATGATTATTTAAATTTATTTATTATTTACGGGGAATGTAATAAATAAAGTTATGTTAAGAACATGTGATACAATTGCATTACATTATTATCGTTATTAATAACTGGTTTATTCCATGAATCTCACGGATCCAAAGTTTCTGAAGTTTTCTATTATACGTTTAACGGTATTGGTAGATAGTTTCCGTTTTTGCGGATATCGAGTTGCAAATGTATCACATGTTCTTGACATATCTTTATTACATTCCCCATAAATAATAAATAAATTTAAATAATCATCGTTTGTATAATTTTAGCGCCCCGGCATAACTTTTCTTCAACGAATGACAATTTATAATTTTGTAAACATTGTCATGGCTAACTATTGAAAAAATGAGGTGTGGCCACCACACGACTTTCTTATACGTATGAGTGTTTCAAGTTATAGAATTTTCAGAATTTTTTTATACAAAAATTATTCAAAATCCTATTCTAAGTACTTCTATTCTCTTAATAAACCTCTATAGAATGCATACTTTGCAAGGTATCAAAAAAGTGCTTCTCGCTAAGAGTAAAAGTGCTACTTCCGGTCCGAATTTTGAAATTTCATTTATACAAAAAATATTCCAAATCCAACTCTAAATACTTTTGTACTCTTCATAAATATATATAGAATGCATAATTTACGACATATTTGCAAAAAATCGCTATTCGATAAGAGTAAAAGTTGTACTTCCGGTCTGAATTTTGAAATTTTTTTTATACAAAAGATATTTAAAAGTATGTTCTAAATACTTTTATACTCGTAATGTATCTGCCTAGAAAGCATGATTTGCGAGATATTCGCAAAAAACTGATTTTCGATAAGAGTAAAAGACCTACTTCCGGTAGAAATTTCGAAAAACTTTATTAAAACAATTTTTCTCAAATTTAATTTTAAGTACATTTGAATTCTTTATAAATTTGTTTAAACTTAGTAATTGACGAAATATGTGCAAAATTCGATTTTTTCACTGAAGTAAACTACTACTTCCGGTCTACGGATTTTGCTCAAAATCTAATCAGTTCTCAAGAGGGAGATTATATTCGTAAATACAAAACTTGGAATTGATATCTACAGCGGTTTGATCGCTATCGTGGTCACACACACACAGACACACAGCACACAGACACACAGACACACACACACAGAGAGAGAGAGAGAGAGAGACACACAGACACACAGACACACAGACATTTTTTAAAAACCACTTTTTTGGTATCAGGGGACCTCAAAACGTGGACATCTGCAAAAATCTCGAGGTCGAAAATTTTCATCATCACAATACTTCCTTATACTACGTATAAGAAAGTAAAAAATGAGGTGTGGCCACCACACGACTTTCTTATACGTATGAGCGTTTCAAACTATACAATTTTAAGAATTTTTTTATACAAAACTTATTCAAAATCCTATTCTAAGTACTTTCATTCTCTTAATAAATCTCTATAGAATGCATACTTTGCAAGATATTCGAAAAAAAGTGCTCCTCGCTAAGAGTAAAAGTGCTACTTCCGGTCTGAATTTTGAAATTTCATATATAGAAAAAATATTGCAAATATAGTTTTAAATACTTTTGTACTCTTGATAAATATATATAGAATTCATAATTTACGACATATTTGCAAAAAATCGCTATTCGGTGAGAGTAAAACTGTTACTTCCGGTCCGAATTTTGAATTTTTTTTTATACAAAAGATATTGAAAAGTATGTTTTAAATACTTTTATACTCGTAAAGTACCTGTCTAAAAAGCTTGACTTGCGAAATATTCGCAAAAAACCGATTTTTGATAAGAGTAAAAGACCTACTTCCGGTAGGAATTTCGAAAAACTTTTTAAATAAAATTGTTCTCAATTTTAATTTTAAGTACATATGAATTCTTTATAAATTTGTTTAAACTTAGTATTTGACGAAATATTGGCAAAATTCGATTTTTTCACTGAAGTAAACTGCTACTTCCGGTCTACGGATTTTACTGAAAAAGTAATCAGATCTCAAGAGGGAGATTATACACGTAAATACAAAATTTGGAATTGATATCTACAGCGGTTTGACCGCTATCGTGGTCACACACACACACACAGACACACAGACACACAGACACACAGACACACACAGACACACACAGACACACAGACATTTTTTAAAAACCACTTTTTCGGTATCAGGGGACTTCAAAACGTGGACATCTGCAAAAATCTCGAGGTCGAAATTTTTCGTCATCACAATACTTCCTTATACTACGTATAAGAAAGTAAAAGAACTAATGCAAACAGTATATGTATTCTAGAAGATGAAAACACCAACTTGACAATATTTCGAAAACTACCAATTTTTATAATAGACATATTTATACAAAGTGATCCTTATTTTTAACGAAGAATAAGATAAAATTACAAAAGTTGCCGCTTCCCATTTTAAAAAAAAATGTCTTGGCAATTTTTCCAAATTCGTTTTCAGGCGTATAATTCGCACACTCTGTATTAATAATTGAAACAATTTTATACTAATAGTATTTAATTAGACTATCTATTTGAGAGAATTTACTTCAAATTAAATAATAAATTTATCTTTATATGAAAAAAGTGATATTGATTTTCTGCCTGCAAACGTCAAATTTAACATAAGAATTTCAATAAGTCAAAAAGGGTTACACTTAGATATATGACATTATACATAAAATATATTTATAATTTCACGTAGAAACTAAAAACCTGACAATATACAGGGTATTCTATTTAAAATTAGGAAGTTGGTGCCTACTTCCGGCATAGCTCGACGTGCCGCCATCTTGAAAATATTTTAGGCGAATGGCCCCCATCGACTTTAGTATAGTGTCAAAATTTCAGATCATTCCTAGCTATAGTTTCCCGGTGAACCACCCTGTACAGTTACGTATGATATACAGGGTCTCATCGTTAAATAACTTCGATTCAACTTAGCAATTGTAATCTTAAATATTTACTTTAACTATCAATATTCTTCTTTTGTGATATAATTTTACTTTGTTGTTGTGTTATTTCTATGTTTCTATAATGGTTTAAATAAATATTTGTCACTGTTTTGAAATCTTGCGTCTTAGTGACATAAGTCGTTTCTTACCCTTCTCTCCGTTAAAACCCCTTACGACTGACTGCAACCATCACAGCGATTGATAATGAATTAATATGAGGGTGCGCTTAATGTAAATTATAGTATTTGAGAGAATCATATGAACAACGTCGCCATACAAGGGCATAACGGCATCGACCATTACTGTATTTCAGGGCAAGATTGGGACAATATAACAAATTATATTAAATGGTTATTTTCGCGAAGAGTTGTACTTCCCGCCTTTCAATCACTTTGAGTCACTTTTTATAAAAATTTGAAAATCATTTCATGTTTCACTTAACCTTTTTGAACTTGAATCTATATAGTATATCTTTCTGAAAATATGCGGAACGGATTTTGGATTAATTTTGTGCCTCTTATTTAAAAAAAAATTACATTAAAACTCGAAACAAGTTTCACTCTCTATTAGCTGTAAAAACAAATAAATTATTGAATTCCAAATAAATAATATTGAACTATTGGTTCATTATTACTAATAAAACTATCATGCTAGTCAACAAAAGGTTTTCGAATTCTAAGCACAAATTATAGGTACTTGTGATATGTACGACAATATTTAATGTAAAAAAAATTAAATTGGGATGTGTCATTATAATTGCACTACTTACCAGATAAAAATATGTTCTACAACAGTTGAATCCAATTTTGCAGGTACAGTATTTTCGTTTACTTAATTATCATAGTCTTACGATTATTATATATTTTAGACCTAAATCATACTGAAGACCTTATATTTCGGCTTCTTTGATACCAATACGCATACCTATGCAATTTGCAATTTATATATAGCACATACATAAAATAAAAGCAGGATTTAATAATAGTAATTCTTTTGGTAAACAACAATAAATTCTCAGCACAAGCGTACTTTGAATTCAAGGCATCGCATGTTGATTCATATAAAGTTACTAACCTGATTCAAAGCCTGAACTTTCGTTTCAGAAGCTCAAGTGTTTTCGTAAATTAAACTCGGGCACAGAGGTTACACCACGGTTAGCAGAAATGCGTTCGTCAATTCAGTCGGATAAAAACAACCGTGTTCGTAAAATCTAAAAACTAAACGGGTTCAACAATTCGGTTCGGTTTTCATAACTCTAGTGACTAGGGTAGTGCAGGTTGTTTTACTCCCTCTCTGGATATACCTAACCTTACAAAGCGTCTGGAAATAGACGGACCGCAATATGCGGTCGCTGTCGATTTCATAACTGCTGCTCAAGTCGACTTCATGCGAAGTCAGGTTGGGCAGCTCGGAGCAGTCCGTATCGACTCCATCTGCAGCCGATACGGACTGTATTGTGCTGCCGTATGGGACTGCATGTTCGAAACGAAATGGTGTAATGTAGTGATGGACCTTGAAGAGGAAGCACTATTGCTTGTTCTTTTCCTACGTAAAAAAAGACGTGGAAGAAGTCGAAGATTTCACAGATATCAGCCCAGGCCTTATTCTTTTCAATTTTGTCACTATATGTCTCAACTTTATAGTTCCAAAGACATTCCTTAATTTTTATATCATCAATAAAAGCATCAGTGTCAAAATCGCCTTCCATTTAATTTAATTTACACACACAATATTCAAGAATCAAGAGTGAACTGACTGAAATCTGACAAAACCGCTCAATGAGTGGCGACTGCAATTTGCAGTTCGTGTATGTACGTTCTCTTTTCGACTGCACTTGGACTGCGTGGCGGGTTGGGCAGCAAGTTGTCTGCAGCTACCAATCTTGACTGCTCGTTGACGCTCGTCTGTTTTGCTCTATAAACAACTGTTGATTGCCAAGATGCGACTACAAAGTGCTGTCGACAGTGACCGCATATTGCGGTCCGTCTATTTCCAGCCTAATGTCAATACACAAAACTCTTTTATTTTTGAAGTGAAAACTTTTATGGGCGCGTTGATGCATTGATTGTTGGACACTGAACGAGACTGAGCCGTCACGCTCGGAATGTTACGCTAGTTCGGGTAAAGTCGGCTCGACGCTCGGCTTTGCATTATAATACTAATTAGCGGTATTTAATTTCAATTAAATTGAAATTTAGAATAAATACGCGAAATATTGTAATTTTATTTTCTGAAAATTTTTTGTCCGCGTGCAGATGCCAACCCGAGCCGCCCAGGTATAAGGCCGGCACGTTACCATTAGACCATCGCGGGTACTCGTATGAGAATTATAATATTTGTATATATACACGCGTACCTATGAATTTTTGAAGTGAGAATTTGATCAGACCGAGCGAAATGTACTAGAATAATGCTTACACAATAATAATAAATATATATTTTTTAAATGTAATATAGAACGAAAATGGTAAATGGAAAATGTAAATGTGAATGAATATAGAACGAAAAAAAAAGTTGGATTTCGTATTATTAACCTCGCCTTGATGAAGTTTTCACTTCTGCCGTGTGGTCTTAAGCACACCCAAAAATTTTTTTTTATACGAAACAAATTTAAAGAAAAGCCATGATAAATTGTATTTTGCGACAAGTACTATAGTTTTTAATGCAAACTCTCTTCTTATTTCTCTTTGCGCTGAGTTTTATACAGATTATAGTTATCATCGTGAGATTCAAGTATAAACAAACTTGCTAATAAAATTATTTTACGGGTATTTAGAGTTGGAGTATTCACTGTGGTATTTATTTCTTCTTTCGTTCTGCCAGTACAGACTGATTATAAGCTATGAATATAGGTTGTGTTTACGTTACGTTAATATACGTGACTGCATGTTGCGTTCGGAAATGTTTAAAATGACTGGAAAAAATTAATGAACCTGTGAGGTACTTTCTGATCGGGTCACTTAAATGCTATACTTTTCCGAAAACGCCATTTGTTAGACATTTGTGCCATCCGAATTTTCTATACAAAAGTTGTTGCAACTTAGATCCAAATGTTTTTCTAAAAATAAATCTGCATAGAATGTATAGTTTTTAAGATATATGCAAGGAATTGCTTTTAGATAATAGACATTACATATACGGATACTTTAAATCTGGTACAGTATAATGGTATAACCAACTGCAGTTGAAAGTTATTGGACCTTATATTTTCCAATATTTCTGGTCAAATTATGGTTGAGCATGGTGTTGTTCCTCTTGCTCGTGATGATATATATCATCCTGCCTTAGATATAACTCTGAATGCATGCATTGCAAACTGCATTAAAAACTTACTCTCAAATAATAATGTGCATTATAACTTCAACAGAGCCGATTTTCCATCTCTATACAATGCCATTGCGTCGATTGACTGGACGTGTCTTGATGACCTCTGCAATATCAACGACGCTGTTGACAAGTTCTATAATATAATACATACGACAATTATTGCTTCCTATGTCCAAAGTATGAATCCTCAAAGCGTACGTTTCCGCCTTGGTTCACTTCTTACATTAGGAAATACTTGAAACTCAAAGAATACTATTTCACTAAATGGAAATGCACTGGATCTATTTATTTCCGAAATGAAGTTTCTAGACTACGGTGTCTGCTTAAAATAGAAATTGGAGCGGCGAATAAGGTATACCAGACTATACTTGAAACTAACATTGCCTGTGATCCAAAGTTTTCTGGAGTTTTGTGAACAGCAACCGATCTACCTCTAGAATACCAGAATCTTTAACACTTGATGACGATATATTTGAACAACCACAGGATATTGTTCAGGCTTTTTCTAGCATTTTTTCTGATGTCTTCAATTCTTCGATGCCCGACCACATGGCTCGGTCTGACTTTGATGTGAATACTGTTTCCTTTGATATTGGGTACTTCACTGTTGAGGAAATATTTCGTGGTTTTAGGAAGCTGAAGTCAACTACGACCTCCGCAATGATGGTCTTCCCAGTTTCTCCTTCGGGGTTGTGCTTCAGTGCTATGTTTTTCACTCACCGTATTATTTAACTTATCGCTTCGCACGTTCACTTTCTCTGATCGCTGGATGATCAGCAAAATTACAAGGGTGATTGTAGTAACATTCGTAACTACAAACCTATTAGCATTATATAAAACTGTGCTAAGGTATTCGAATACGTCATATATGAGAAGTTGTATAGCTGCATTAAACCACATATTTCAGTCAACCAACATGGTTTTATTGCTGGAAGGTCAACTACGACAAATTTAGTTGAAATCACTCAATATATAAGTGAGGCTTTGGATGCTCGTCAGCAAGTGGACGTCATTTATACTGACTTTAGACAATCGGTCACAATCTACTTTCTGCTAAACTACAATCTTTAGGTGCTTCCACAAGAACTCTTGCTTTCTTAAACTCATATCTGCGGAATCGCTTGTTCTATGTGACCTACAATGGATATGTATCCAACACTTTTACAACCTTAAGCGGTGTTCCGCAGGGATCTACTTTGGGCCCACTACTGTTTAATGTATACATCAACGATCTCCTGACGCTGCTTGATTGTAAGGTTCTTGGATATGCATATAACTTAACAATTTTTAATGTAATATCTTCTCCTTCGGATTGTTTAGTGATGCAAAGAAATCTTACATTAATGAATAAATGGTGCAACAATAATAGAGTTTGCTTAAATGTGGACAAATATGCAACACTCTCCTATTCTAAATGTTCAAACGGTCTGCTGTTCCCATATGCAGTTTCTCGGAGCTGTGTTTCTAGAGTTTTTCAGTTCAGAGATCTTGGTGTGCTGTTCGATAGCCAAGTGTCCTTTGGTCCGCATATCAACGACTTATGTGCTTACGCCTCCAGGTCCCTGGGGTTCCTTATTCACTACTGTAGAGCGTTCACCAACTTGGAAACGTTATCCATTTTATTTCACTCTTTTGTACGTTCCAACTTAGAGTAGGTATCTTTGGTTGGTTACCGCATTATATATACCACCGTCTCATGCCTGAACGTATACAGATACGTTTTCTGAAATATATGTCGTTTAAAATCAATGGTGCTTACCCACAGCGCGGCATTGATTATGATCACCTACTGAACAGAGACGGTTTCAGCTCTTTGAGTAAAAGACGGGACGAAGCAAGCTGCAGCTTCATTGTAAAACTGCTTAACAATGGCATTGACTCACCTGCACTTCTTTCTTAGGTAAACTTCTTAGTACCCATGTATGCTGCTAGGTCAGCGGGTATATTCTACGTCCCTACAGCTCGGACAAATGTTCTTCTGAAATCCCCGCTCCGTCACATGTGTGTAAATGGCAACCGTTTATGCTCCGACCGATTCTTGGGGAAGCAATAACGTTATTTTTCTTATTCCATAAGCACTGTTATTAATTTTGCTTTTGAATGATATATTTACGTTTTTTTTTATTGTTTCTGTATTTTATTATTATATCGTATTGTGAGCTATTACAAGTCATTGGTAATTTTTATAAGTCGTTGTATCTGTTGGGTAATAAATGATTATTATTATTATTATTATTATTGGTAAATATTAAAATAAACCTGCTTTAGCTAGGGATTTTGAAAATCTTTTTTATAAAGTTAACCGCAAACACTGTTCTATGGTCTTTCGTATCCAGAAAGTTGCAATGTCACTGGGATTGACCACCATACCACAAGTCTTGACAAAATTAAATTTACCTAATTAAATAATCACTGCAAAGGCAGAAAATTGTAATTAGAATATTTAGTGACTATTTGTGAGCTCATATTGAGATATATTATATTGCTCTGGACGATTCTGGAGGCGTCACTGAAAGCGTCAGCAGATTTGAATCAAATACCATGAAATGCTTTAGGTTATGTTCCGAAATATATTGCATGTTCACCAACCTACTTGGTAAATGAGTCATTTATCCAAGGAAAATATACAATGCTAACTTAATTCAAGTACATATATAAAAGAGGAGATACAGGATTAATTAGTATCAAATTATAGTCTTCTATAAATTTTATAATGGTTTTCAAATGTTTTTGAGAAAGTAATGTATACTGGATTGTATAATTTTCGTCTTTTTTGTTGAATGTCATTTTGTTTGTCTGAGAAATAGGTAAATAGGTAATGCTTTATTAAGAGTTACTCAGAGGGAAAGGAGTGCGGGGAAATAGTGAGGGAGGGAGGCAGAGAGAGAGTGTGAGAGAGAGAGAGAGAGAGAGAGAGAGAGAGAGAGAGAGAGAGAGAGAGAGAGAGAGAGAGAGAGAGAGAGAATATAAACATGTGATTCCAAAGATTAGAGAGAAAGGGAATGTGCTAAGCCCTTTTCTATTTTCCTTAGTAATAGATGATGGCATACGCAGATGCGAGGGAAGGTGCAAAGATATAGCATTAAGCAAATGGAGACAAAAACCTACAAGATCTCTTATACGTTGATGATATGGTGTTGATTACTGAAACGGAAGACAAACTACAACTAAACCTAGAGTTAGACCCCAACAAAACCGAACAAAAGTAAAATAATAGCTACTGAGATGAAGTTCTTGAGAAGAATAAAAGGAGTGATAACAAGATATCGAGCAAGAAGTGAGTGAGTATTGACTGAATTAAAGACAAAACCCATGCATTTGGCGACCGGAGAAAAACAGGGTTTGCTGGGTCATTTATGGATAAAAATAGATTAGCAAAAAAGTGTATGATCGACGACTCCGACTAAAATGGGAAGAACAAGACATGGAGAAGCGAGGATTTCCGTGGAGGGAGACTAGATTAGAAATAAATGAAAAAATTAGGTGTGGCCATCACACGACTTACTTATACGTATGAGCGTTTCAAATTATACAGAAGTTCTGAATTGTTTTAAATACTTTTATCCTAGAATAATAATCCGCAAATAAACATGTAAGTGTGTTACTTCAAGTCCAAATTTTAAGAATTTTTTTTATACAAAAAATATTTAAAATCCTAATCTAAATACTTCTATTCTTTTAATAAATCTCTATCGAATGTATACATATTTGGAAAAAAAAAGTGCTACTCTTGTCTAATCTTGACAAATATATATAGAATGCATAATTTACGACATATTTGCAAAAATCGCCAAGTCTATAGAGTAAAAGTGTTACTTCCGGTCCGAATTTTGAATTTTTTTCATACAAAAAGTATTGAAAATTAAGTTCTAAATACTTTCATACTCGTGACGTACCTGCCTAAAAAGCATGACTTGCGAAATATTCGCAAAAAACTGATTTTCGATAAGAGTAAAATACCTATTTCCCGTAGAAATTTTGAAAAACTCTTTTAATAAAATTCTTCTCAAAATTAATTTTGAGTATATGAATTCTTTATAAATTGTTTAAACTTAGTAGTTGACAAAATATTGGCAAAATTCAATTTTTTCACTGAAGTAATCTACTACTTCCGGTCTGTCGATTTTACTGAAAATCTAATCAGATCTCAAGAGGGAGATTATACTAGTAAATACAAAATTAGGAATTGATATCTATAGTAGTTTGACCGCTATCGTGGTCACACACACACACTGACACACACACACAGAGAGAGAGACATTTTTTAAAAACCACTTTTTCGGAATCAGTGGACTTCAAAACGTGGACATCTGCAAAAATCTCGAGGCCGAAAATGTTCATCATCACAATACTTCCTTATACTACGTATAAGAAAGTAAAATGAGTATACGAGAAAGAACATGAACACTAAATATATGAGTTGTATACAATATTTGTAATGGTAATTGGTGTAATGTTATATTTGTCAGTTCGTATGTATGATTTTCTATGGTGATGGTGTAGCTATTTTTATTGTCTAACTTCGTTTCTTTGAACTAACAATAGTAAAACATATTCATGATTATTAAAATTTATTTAAGATGTCAATTTTACACACGTCAGTATGCAAGCGTGGAATCTGTTTGGTTGTAAAGGAGAATTGAAAAATTACATAATACATTGCACAATGGGGTTGTAATAAAAAAAAGCTTACTATTAAAAATATTACAGATATGATTTTTTCTATCGTGTTGAAACGGCAGATTATTATTATTATTGATGAGAGAGAAAGGTCAACATCAAAATTTATAACGTCGAATTAAAAACATTGTATTAAATATATACAACTAAAGATTGCAATAAGGAATGTATTAAGAAAGGAGTGTTATTTTCAGTCACAAGTATCCAAAGAACAGGTACACTGATTTAAAAATTACATCTGCAGCTGATGAAGAATGGAGTATAAGAATTTTACATAGAGATACACAAAAATATTACACAGTAAGGTTAGTTATTTGAATTATATAAATTGGGGAAAATTGAATAATGTTATAAATTTTACTGTAAAATAATCATATCTATCAAAGTCCAAATTCATATTATATTAAATTAAACTTTATACATATAACACATATATTCATACATATTGTCTTTTTTATTCTTTTAGAAATAGAACGACATTGGACATAACTGATTATATAAATTAATTAATTAATACTACTGATATGTGTATTCAATTGTTAATTGTAATTTAGAAACAAATAAATCTACCGTACTTTACATAGCAAAAGAATTATTATTATTACATCAGAAGCGCAGTAAACTATTACATCCGTTCTACTGAGTTGATTGAACATATAGTCTGATCTTGAAAGGAAGATTATACTTTTAAATATAAAGTTGGGTGTTGATAGCTTTAGCCGCTTGGTCGCTCAAGACACACATATTTCTTCTTAGCAAAAACTACTTTTCATCGTGAATGGACTTCAAACCACGAATATCATGATCAAAAATTAACATAATCACATTACTCGCTTACTTCGCATAATGGAGTAATATACAACAATTTAGTTTTGATTTCTAATTACAACATATATGTTTCCATATCATATTATGATGGGATGTATTCTTAAGCAACACTGATAGAAATATTTTGTCTGAGTAAACTTTATACGTTTATGGTTGCATCATTCAAGCTGTGAGTCACTGTACATACATCATTCGGTCTTCTGGTGATAGTGTACAGGAATCTATTTTGTTTTACAAGTTTTTTATAACGTCAATTTGATGTAAGTTCTCTAATTGAAAAATTATACCTCATATTGTGTCGTGTTTAGCATACCGTTAGCACACTAATTTATGCTTTATTATTTCACAGGTTTATGAGATGTACAAAGAACGACAGAAGAATAAGATCCAAAAAGAACCTGGCGTTTGGTCACCGTGGTCTGAATGGTCAGCGTGTTCACGTAGTTGTGGCGGCGGAGTTACCCAACAGACGCGACAGTGCGTCTCTCCACAGACAATGAAAGAAAGGTAAACATTTCAGCATATATGGCAGCAATATAAACATGTTCATTTAGTGTACTGGACTGTATGTATATAATAGCATCTATTGTTTCTAAACACCAAGTCATCTGTCCCGTACGCGAATTATCGGATATAATAATAATAATATATAAGCGCTTAAAAGTCGAATTTTAATATTTAATTTTATCACATACCTACCTAATGGCCCCGTGTGCACAATTTCTTCATAGGCATTTGTTAATATTTTTGTTAATATTTGGAAGCGATACATCGACCGTGAAACATTAAATAACAAAATGTTATAAATTCCTGGTGTCTGAAGATACAGATACTGTTAAGACTTTATTTGGGATGAATAGTTATTTACTATTTACAGATAAGTAGCCTAGTGTTAGTATATGCGAAGTCTGGATTATAGTAGACGTTTAAACGTTGTACTGTTTGAATCTTTGAAGAACAATAAGAACATATATTGCCTGGCGGATCAGTACTTCTTTCTCTGTGAGGATACAATTCAACAATTCTTCCCTCTAACATAGAGGTGACGTAATGAGGTCATTAAATACTGTTCACACACGACGGATTATAGATGTCTCAAGTATTTGCTGACAAGCGTAAAACATAAAAAAAATATGAGGGGATTACGTCACAGCAAAAAAAAAAATAGGTGTGAGGACCGCATAACTTCTAATACGTATATGTAGTTCTTATACCTATATGTACTTTGAATATTTTCGGCAAAAGTTGTCCGTAATTTTGTTTTAAATACTTTTGTCCTCTTAATAAATCTGTAAAGTATATTTGCAAAAAACAACTTCTCGATAAGAGTTCAAAAACCCATTTTTGAGTATTTTCGTATCTTTAAATATTTGTGCGGGAATTTTTTTTTGAACAGTTAGCCGCTATCGTGGTTACACACACACACACACTAGAGAGAGAGAAACATACATGTATATACATGTTTGCAAAAACCACTTTTACGTTATCGACGGACTTGGATATATTTTTTTTGTAAACGAAACGAATAGAATAGACGTTAGAAAATATATACATATATCTGACTATGTGTATGTAACTAGGATAGCGGCCAAACAGATCGAAGTATCAATATCAAACGTTACACTTACGACTATAATCAATAATCATCCTATTCAGATATGATTTCACAGAAATAAACTACGTCTTCAAACGAAAGAAGTAGTTGAAAAATCGAATTTTGCCAATATCTCGACAACTGCTAAATTTAGACGTATTTCTAACGAATATAAAAGTTCTCAACAAGGAATTTGAGAGCAACTTTATGAAAAAAGTTGATTAGATACTTTTATCTTTGTAATAAATCTTTGTGGAATGCATAATTTGCAAGAAATTTGCAAAAAGCCGTTATTCGATATGAACAAAAATGTTTAAATTTTGAAAAATTCCTTATGTTAAAATAATTCAAAATTCAAACCTCATTCTTTTGTGCTTTTAAGAAATCTTTATAGAATGCGTTACTTGCGAGATATGCGTTTTTAGATGAAAGTAGACGACCTACTTACGGAAGCAATTGTGTTAAATTCTCTTGATAAAATTGATTTTAATTTTTGTCTAAACTTGATGAGATTTTTACAGATATCGGCGTTTTAAAGTTCGCTGACACCAAAAATGTAGTTTTTGCAAACATCTCTCACTCTCTCACTCTCTTTCTGACCACGTCTAAATGGCAAAAGCTCTCAATAAATAAACATTATTCCTAATATAATTTTCTGCTTTAGCACTGTATCTTTGACTTAAATCAGATAAATTCCCCACTGGGGATAAATTTTAAAGTTAAAAATTTTCCTAATTTAAATAAATAATTATCGATGCTAAAGCAGAAAATTATAAAAAGAATTTTCATTACAGAAAAACTAATTTTAAAACCATTTAAAATTCAGTAAAAAAAACATTATATTTACGAGTATAATCTTCATTCTAGATCTGATTACATTTTTAGTGAAATCGGTACATCGGAAGTAGTACATAATTAACTTCAGTCAATAATATATCTTTTTTTCGAAATTACAACCGGAAGTAGTTTTTCACTCTTGTCGAAAAATAGTTACTCTTTCTAGACAGATATATTGAGAGTATAGAAGTATATAAAGCTTGATTTTAAATACCTGTTGTGTAAAAAAAAACAATAATAATTTGGAGCCCAAGTTTTTCACTGATCTAATAGCAGCTTTTTGCGAATATCTGGCAAATTGTGCATTAGATAGAGATTTACTACTAAGTGCAAAAGTACTTAGAGCTCGATATGAAACAATTTTTGTATAAAAAAGATTTCAAAATTTGGAACGCACATATGTATAAGAAATTGTGCCCATACCTCATTTTACTTTCTTACGTAGTATAAGGAAGTGTTGCGATGACGAACAGTTTTGTGTGTCTGTATCTCTGTGTGTGCACAATAACGGCTAAACGGCTACATCCATCAATACCAAACTTTGTATTTACGAGTATAATCTTCCTCTAGAGATCGGATTAGATTTTCAGTAAAATTGGTAGACCGGAAGTAGTAGTTAACTTCAGTAAACAAAAATAAAAGTTTAGACAGATCACTAAAGAATACTAAAGACCTAAAAAGTGAATTCTAAAAAGATTTTATAAAAAAAGGTTTTTTAAATTTCTACCGGAAGTGGGTCTCTTTGTCTTAGCAAAAAACAGTTTTTTTGCAAATATCTCGCAGATCTTTCATTCCAAACAGATTTATCTGGTATACAAAAGTATTTAGAGCTCCAGTTGGAATAATTTTTGTATATAAAAATGTCAAAATTCGGACCGGAATTAACACTCTTACTGTTATCGATTAGTAGTTTTTTGGGAATATCTGGTAAATTATGTATTGTATAGAGATTTATTATAAGTCCAAAAGTATTTAGAGCTAGATTTGACAGAAGTTTTGTACAGAAAAAATAGTAGTTATAAATTATAATAGCAGTTTTTTGCAAATATCTCTCAAATTTTGGATTCTATACAGATTTATTGAGATTGATATAGTATTTAGAGCTGCATTTGGAACAATTTTTGTATAAAAAGAATTTCAAAATTCGGATAGGAAATACCTTTTTACTGTTATCAAAAAGTAGCGTTTCGCAAATATTTCTCAAGTGACTATTCTACAAATTTATTAAAAAAACGAAACTACTTTGAACTTGATTTGGGATAATTTCTGTATAAACAAATATTCAACATTTGGACAGCAAGTAACACTTTTACCCAGAGCTTTATTTTGTTGAGAAGATACAAAAGTGAAAAATTTCTTTGTGATAACTTTTATATACACGGAACGCACATACGTATAAGAAAGTCACGTAGTGGCCACACCTATCTTTCTTACTTTTTTGTACGTAGTATAGGCAAGTATTTTGATAAAAAAAAATTGACCTCGAGATTTTTTGAGATATCCACGCTTTATGGTTTCTCATATCGAAAAAGTTGCGTTTGAAAAATGCTTGTGCAGATATTACCACGATAACCACGATAACGGCCGAACTCCTAAATCTATCTATACAAACCTAATATCTTATAGTGTGATATGATTAGAATATCAGGCAGAAAAACTTAAATTTTAAAATTTTTAGGAAATTCTTTCCCGAAGTAGATCTTTTAGTCGGAACAAAGAACAGTGTATTGAATGCTTCTCAAATATTGCTTTCTAGACTGGTATATTAGGAGTATAAAAATATTTAGAACTTGATTTAATAATTTTTCTATAAAAAATTTTTCAGTACTTGGACCGGAATTAACACTTAGAAATATCAAAGGATTTATAATTTAATTTGGGAAACCTTTTGTATAAAGAATTTGGAAGCCACCTTTGTATAAGAAAATCGTCAGGTACCCACAATGCATTTTATTAAGATATGTAATATCAGTGCTGCCTTTATCAAGTACTACACTCCAGCAAATATTTCTTCAATAGCTAGTAAGATATAAGAGCTATGCACATCTTTGATAACTTTGTTATTATTAAACATAGAAAGTATATTTAAATAAACATAGTAATACAACTCTTGCTAGGATGGCGTAGTGAAAATATAAAAAAAAGGCAATTAGAAGTGTATTTTCGATATATTCAATAAAATAATCTTTTTAAAAATAGAGCATATATTATATATACCGGGTGTCTGTTTAAGCTCGGCTACCGGCCATATCTCGGCAACCGCTTATCGTAGAACCTCGCGGAAAAAATCTTGATAGTAAAATGGACGACGGAAATTACAACTAAAATATTTTTAAGTTTCCAAATTGATCGCAAGGGGGCGCAATTCTCAAAATAAATTAAAAAATCGATAATTTTTCATTAAATTCTAGATTAAGATAGATTGAAAACTTTTCTAGCAAAATTTTGAGACGTTTTTATACAACTTTCATTTGAAACTTTTTGATCTAACTCCCATACGAAGGGAAGAGGGGAGGGGGGTATGTCTGCGTACAAAAGTCGGTATAGTTTTGGTTTGCACAAACGGACTTTAATGTTTCTGGGCTCATTAGATAGGGAATCTTACAAAGAATTGAAAGACATGTAGCACGAAATTAAGTGGTTGTCAAAGAAAATAACAGGGGGCGCTGTTCTCAATGTATGTATATTACTTGTTTTTTCTTTAAAATTTTAAATGGAACGGCATATTTATAATATAGTAATATTGAAGCACATAAAAAACTGAAGAGAATGATGAAAATCGGAAGTGGCTACCTTTTTTCTTGACGAAGATATAGTCATACGAAGACAATCCAATAAAAAATAAACAATTTTTAATATAAATTTATTTATTTATTGTGAGTAATAACTTTATTTTAATTTTAAGGGACACTAGACAGTGTATAGCACGTTTTCACTTGAATTTTCATAATAGTCTTCCATAAATTTATTTATTTCAATCTTCTCACCGATTTTTTAATCCTTGCATATGTTACATTAGATTCTCCTCTTAAATGTTTTCAAATTCTCTAGCTATTTTTAAATTTCATGTCTTGCCTTTTTAGACATTGAAATAAAATAATAATAATAATGTTAATAATATATCTTTATCATCCAACTGATATAGGTAGATCTAATTATAGGAACACAGCAAAAATAATTTTCATAACTCATGAACTAAGTAGACAATAACGAGAAAAAAAAACAATACAATATAATGCATTAGTTATAATCAAATCATTTACTCATTAGTTACGAAAGAGTACACAAATTAATATCTAAATCATCCCCGCCTAAAATAAAAGTAAATAAAAGAACCTAAACATAAATAAGAAAATATATTGACCAAGTAATATAAAGGAAAAGAAAATATATTTAAATCAGAAAGTACAAAAAAAAACAATACAAAACTTCAACTTAACAAATGTTCAAAGTGTTCACCTTCATTTTCAATACCCGTTTCTCTTGTTGATTAGTAGAGAGCAGAGTTACTTCCATTTCGGAGGCAGCAATTGTTGTACTCGGGTTTTTGTGATAAACTATGTCTTTTATTCTGCCCCATAAATAAACATCAAGAACATCTGGCAAGGTGAATAAAAACTCAATAATGTCTTCTTTCGGGATAATTTAGGAAATATTTCCCCGAAGCAAGAATGCATTTTCAAAGCATTGAAAATACATTCTGATCATGTTATAAGCTTCAACGTTAGAATACAACATTTTACAAACTTAATAATTATGTGCAGGTGTCCAAAAAGGCTTAATTTGCTAATGACGTACAAAAATTTTAACTACAAGTGACACTAATATCTTTGCATTTCGATTTTCATGGCCTACCTTGGAAAGCTCATCATAATGTAATTTAGTATCACTGTGCATGCCATGTTGTATGATGATAATTTTAAAAAAAAGCAAACTACACTGTTCACTATTAGTATTTTATTTCAATGTTGGAAAGGATAAGAAATGATATTTAAAAAATAATAGCTAGAGAATTTGAAAACATTTAAAAGGAGAATCTAACGTAAAGATACATTTAGCGAAGAGTATGATGAAATTTCAAGTGAAAACGTACTATACACTGTCTAGAGACCCTATTTACACTGTCTAGAGACCCTATTAAAATTAAAATTAAATTATTACTACCAATAAATAAATAAATTTATATTTAAAGAGTTTTATTTTTCTGGATTGTCTTCGTATGTCTATATCTTCGTCAACAAAAAAGGTAGCAACTTCCGGTTTTCATCATTCTCTTCAGTTTCTTATGTGCTTCAATATTACGATATTAAAAATATACCGTTCCATTTGAAATTTTAAAGAAAAAACAAGAAATATACATACATTGAGAACAGCGCCCCCTGTTATTTCCTTTGACAACCACGTAATTTCGTGCTACATATCCTTCAACTCTTTGTAAAATTCTCTATTTAATGAGCCCAGAAACATTAAAATCCGTTGGGGCAAACCAAAGTTATACCTACTTTTGTGCGCAGACATACCCCCCTCCACTCTCCCTTTCGTATGGGAGTTAGATCAAAAAGTTTCAAATGAAAGTTGTATAAAAACGTCTAAAAATTTTGCTAGTATTTTTTTTAATCTATCTTAATCTAGAGTTTAATGAAAAATTATCGAATTTTTAATTCATCTTCAGAATTGCGCCCCCTTGCGATCATTTTGGAAACTTAAAAATATTTTTGTATATATATATATATATTGCTATGGGAGGGGGGGTATCTAAAGAGCTAATAAGATAATTACTAGTATGTAAGCTTGATAATTTTATTTATGAGACTGAAATTAATACAATGGGCAATGTCAGTCGACCGGGCTAGCTCAAGTGGGTTGTATTTTACAAGTTTTGAATTAACGATATTCTAAATTCATGGGTATATGTGTATCAATAGATCGCAATAAGTTGAAAAGTAAACTTAAATTAATGATACAAATTTCGCGGCACTCGGCGTACAAATTTATAAGTTTCGATTAGAATTAATTCGAGTGGGAGAAAGCCCCGCTTTAACGCTCGCGGGAAATTGCAAGAAAACTCGTGTGTGCAAATTGTTACTGTGAAAGTGGAGTTAATTTGTGATATTGGTGTTATTTCAGTGGTGGGTGCTCTAAAATGAACTCTAAATATTTATCTCGGGCCGAGGATTCGAATTTACCTTATATCTTCAGATCAGCCTTCCTCCAACGATGCGAAGATTTCGGAGTTCATAACCTATAAAAATTGATCTGTGGCACAGCGCTAATGCACAAATTGAATATGTGTACCTCTGCTTTATGGTGAAACAGAATTGATCGATGGTAGAAACAAACAAATCATTTAAATACAAACAAACCTCAATTTATTTAAAACAGTAAAATTTTAGAACAGCATACAACAATGATCTGATATGAATATCCTTCACAAAATATGCATTTAAATACATTTAATAATTTTTCACCTTTCAATTATTCCAAATCTCTTTATTTATATGCAAAATTAGTGGGGTTAGTTTTTGAATTGCGATTTCGAAATGGTCTTTTAATTTATTTATGATTTATTGCTATTACATGAAACTATGACCTTTTCTTAATATTTTAACACCTTTTTATATCATCTACATGGCTTGTAGTTTGTATTTTTAAGCGTTTTTGTAACTCATGTTGAGAACTGTCAAACTATCCAATGTACTTATTTAAATATTTGGATTTAAATTGTAAATATGTCGCTGAGGATTATTCCAACGTAAATAAATCTTGATAAACTTTGTATCTGTTTGTTTTGATTTAAAATTAACTTTAATTATGTATGTGAAATTTCTGAAATTAATTATGATTCGTTCAATATGGCGAATCATAATTCAAATATAAGATGATGCTTAGATTAATTATGTGGATCTAACAGATTTAATGCTCAGTACAAAAATTGTAAATTGACAATTGGTTCATGAGGTAAATGTTTTTGGTACTCAACATTAGTTCATTTTGGTTTTTCAATATGCAATTTTACTTAGAAATTAGCCATGAATGTGCTATAATTTTGTATTACTTGAAATGATGCTTTCGTAGAATTCAAACTTGCCTTAAGTTATGACCTGTAACTATTTTGTGACTTTTGTTCACAAAGGTCTATATTTTAAAATGGTAATAATTTCCATTGATATAGTGTGTTTGGTAATTGCTAAATATTGAAATCAAAAGTGACCATTCGTAATGGTTGTCAAATTCTTTTTAAATTATTTATTTGCCTAAATCAATTGTATTTGTCATTGTTGTACTGTGAAAATATACTTATTATGAATGTAATGATTATGCTAAATTGTGTAATGAGCTAATTAAGTATTTAATTCTAATTTTATGTATCTATAAAGGGGGTATCAGTTGGGGTTCCTGAAAAGAGTAATCATGGCTTTGTTTTCTCTAATTGGGGGAGTAATTTGCTTTCTAGCATTCAATATTTAATTGGGGTATCAGAATATACTAGTTTTGTTAGCAATTTTTGAATTATTATTCAGGGACTTTTATCTATACTCTTAATATACACGGGTCGTGTGCTAAGCATCACTGATGTATGCCTGGTTGCATCTAGTGAGGGGGTTATTGGGTGAATTATCAATTGTATTGTATTTGACTGGTCTTGGCTCATATTCAAGACCAGTTCAATATATTGTTATAGTATGTAGACATACTCTAACAATATAGTAACATATTTTAATTTCTTGTTAAATAATGCAATTATTGAAAATTGAGTAATAGAAATGTGGAATAAATTTATATGAATTGATAGATAAGAATTTATTTGAATACATTAAAATATTATTTGTTTGTAATAAGGCATAATAAAATACATCTTATATAGGGAAACAGTCGTTCGGTTTCATTTTTCATTGAAGTCTACCATAATCTGGAAAGAAGAGATTTAAATATTAATTATTGTATTCTGGTGTATATTATAATTTTGTAAAAACTAATGTAGTTGACGTTAATGATGTGATTAGGAAATAAGTACGTAATTTGGAAAGATTACTAACTTATATTGATAAAAGAATTCGCACGAAGAATTCAAATTTAGGAACTGACAGTTGTTTGACAATTGTAATGGAATTGAATAGAAATAATTCTTGATACATTAGATTATATGCAAACGATCATAAAATTATGGAAAAATATGTATTATATGTAGTACGTATACAGGGTTCATCTAAAAAGTATTAAACAAAAATAAATTTTAAATTCAAAAGATAACAAAGTTTGAACTAAGCATATTATTTCACACAAAGTGTGGCATATTAAACATTGTAGTGTCTAGTTTGCAGTACAGAGCTTAGCTTTATACTCACACTATAACAATATATATATATATATATATATTGCTATGGTGGGGGTGTATGAATACAAAATACAGCCCCAGACAAAATTGCCACGATATGAACCTAATAACTTTAGTATTTAAAATAAAAATTATCAAAACTAATCAAATGATCCCTGTATATTCACTACCAATACATGGACTAAAATGCAATTATTTTAAATTATTTCAATATTGAATAATTTTTAATGTATAATATATGCCTCCAACTAGCTCAATCAATCAATAAATAATACTTCTATTGGATATTTTTATTTAAGAACATGAGACTCTTATATTAACACTCCATTTTTTCAAAATATATTATAAATAGCTTTTAAAACCTTTCTTATTAAATTTCTTTTTAAGTTTAGTGTTAATGTCCTTAATCCGATCCTGTTCCTTCTTTTCAAATCAAAATATAATACTCTTAGTAATATAATTGTTGGATAGTTGATATTTCTGGACCAACTTATAGTTTAAAAATAATATCAGATTTAATTCAATTTATCTCTTCGGGAAGTGTAAATTTGGTTCGTTTTAAACTTTAATATTGTTTTGAAACTATATTAAACAATATCATACTTATATCATATGTGTAAGTACACCATTTACTATGTCATTAAGACAATATTCATTATATTGATTTATTTTTAAGGTCATCGTCTATTACGCATATTTGACAGCACATGTAACAGTGCGTACGTAGAACAGGCTAAACAAATAAAAAATCGATGTACAAATCAATAGATTTAATATATAATAAAGAACACAATTCTTACGTGAGAAATAATAGAAAATGCCAATCAAATAACAATTATTTAATGTAAACTTGTTCAACCAACAATACAATTACCTATTAATGATGTGAAGTATTTATAACCTCTACAACGAAATAAGGTGAGTGAAATATAGTCTTAGTAAATTGTAAATTTATGTTCCTAGGAATAATAAATACCTTAATATATCCTTTCACACATATAAATACTTACATATATTTGATAATCATTTATACCGTATGTAAGGTTTTATATGACTAAGAAATATGATATTATTATCAAACTTCAAACTAGAGATCTAAATTTTTTTATGTTGTATATACTTATAAGTTATGAATACCAATCAATATTCATTTATGTATTCATGAACAGTCAAATTAACTGAATTTCAACAATTTCTTATTCTAAATAATATACAATCGGGTTGAAAAATAAATATCGTCAAGAATATTTAAAAGATTATATACGACCTTTTTAAATAAATGTTCTTTTATCACTCATACTTTTCATTAAATTAAAGACTGTTTTCTTGTAGTCTTTTCTGGATGGGTATGATGCTTCTTGAAATGACCTCAGATTTATTCTTTACAAACGACGAACTGGATCTACCTTGGTACTTCTAAGAAAATCAGCTCACTGTGCTCTGTGCTCCGTTGAATTAAATCTTCTGTGCACCGTTGAATTAAATCCTCTTTTAAGATGGTCTGGAACTACTTCGTTACTTCTATGGAATTCAGCTTACTGTGCTCCGTTGAATTAAATCCTCCCCTAAGATGGACTGGAACTACTTCGTTACTTCTATGGAATTCAACTTACTGTGTTCCTTTGGATGCTTCGTTAGATTAAAAACTCCTGATGTTCAAATTTAAACTACGTCCTTTGGTTCAAGTTTCTCTGAAGTAAGTACTCTGTATCCTTTTTTTTTTAAAATACTTCTTAATCCAATATTTTATATATTCACTATAACTTTTACAATTTATATTCAGATATGTTAGAATATTATATTCTAGTACTTTTGAACCCTTTAAATACTATTATTTTCTAAATATCGGCTAAATTATTTTCATTTACCGAATTTCACAACCGCTTATTTATAAAAAGCACAGTTCAATCAACTTTTTCTTTATTTTGCATTTCCTTGGTGATATTACAATTTTTGAAATTCTCCAATTAAAATTTTACACAAGAATATTTTATTCAACATAGATTTTAGATCTGTATAATTTCCTTAAATACTTTCCAAAATTCAGTATTCTTATTATTATAATTCTTTTCATGTTTTTAGTAAAGATTTAATATCATTTAGTATTTATAAAACTAGTTCTCACTAAAATTGCTAACTATATGTCAAAATGTCAATGAACTGTCAGATCCGTATTATGAAATTTGGCGCGCGCTTTTTAATCGATCTTTACTATTCATTTTCATAATTTAATTCTTATTACCTTTCCCATCATTAATATCAATTAAACAAGTTCTTACAAAATAATAATACACATCATAATACAACAATTAATATTCAAATCTCTTCTTTTCAGATTTTGGTGAAATTCAAAGAAAATTGACCATCTAACAACCACTCACGATACATGTTGATTATCAAATATATGTAAAACATACTATTAATTACTAATAAAATTATACTTTAAGTAATATTTTAATATAATACCTTAAATAATACATAAATTTACAATCACTAAATGCTCAACAATAAAATTCATTTACATGAAGGAAACATATAATTCTATATTGTTGGTGTGAACCCACACTATATCAATATATATATATATATATATATATATATATATATATATATATATATATATATATATATTAAGATTTGCAATTCAAAACTATTTTCAAGAACAATTTTCCCAGGTCATTAAAAAAATTGTTTTTATTCATCCCTAGAATTGTTACCATTTCGTCTACTATTAATGACTACAGTGAAAGACAATCTGCTTGCGTTTCACATGCCCCTTCATTTCTGTTTCAAGATCTGATTTCGTTGTTTTACGCTGAGACCCATCTTTATGAAACAAAGACATTTGTACTAATGTTAGTTCATGTGACAATATCGTTGCTTAGTCTATTTCACTGACTTGTGCAGCGCATAATATTCTACCAAACATTAACTCCGAATCAATTATGAAATTGCCTCTTCTGGTCTTTGTCTTCAGATTGTTTTCGTTAAATGTTAATAGTTTCTTTCTATTTTCTGTATTTCAGAATTTTAATGCACAACCGTTACATTTAGAAACACCCAAAGAAAATAGCGTTAATTCATGCCATACACAATATCTTTCAAAAATGCTGCGTTACGTGAGCTGACGGTAGTAACTAGTTACCACCTCATAAGGTCCTAATAGAGGCGCGCCTCAATTTTGTGCGTTACAAAAATATTCATAATTAAAATTATTGGTCCTAAGTTAAGCTTTTTCCAAAAACGTCTCTCTTATTTTGTCTACAATTGTTTTGCAGCATAATATAAAAATTTCTACAAATAAAAATATTTGTCTCTTAGTGAAAATGTGAATATCTTCGTAGCGAAATAACAGGTAAACTGATATTTAAACCAATATCAATATACAATATTTCATAGGAAAATTATATCTCGAGAAGCGCTTATTTATGTGCTTCAATTAAAAAAAATCAAGTCGATAGCTTAATTAAATTGGCAGATATGACGTTGTAAATGTTAAAAAACACGATTTTAGAAATGGTCAGTTTTTGATTTCTTAACAGTCAAATCAACACTCTCAAAGATATTATAAAATTTTTTCTCTTAAAAAATTAAAAACTTTTGTTTAAATGAGCATTATCCTTTTAAAAAGGAAATTTGTAAAGCAACAGGCACTAGTTTTGGTAGTTAAAAGGTATTGTGTTTTAAAAACTTCTGGCTTGTCACTAAATATTTTAATTGTATATTTCAACAAAACCGAAAATACTTGTTTTGAACCAGACAAACTCACTCGAGAGATTACAGTCCATGCAATACGAAGTTTTAAATTCACCACTGAAGTTTAACATTTTAGTCGGAGATGACATATTTCAGTTTTTTACAGAAAACTTATTACATAGTTATAAATGAATATGGAAACACTCGCGTATATGAAGTTCACATTTGTGCTTTCTTTTTGTTCAAAATTCGTCCTTTTGAAAAATGTTGAAAACCAAGGAACTAATAAAATTCAATAACACATTGGATATAACATTGCAGTCATTGACCTGGGTAACGTGTTAACTATGCCAATTAAACCCCATATCACCGCTATGTTTCGACCATTTCAGCTTAAATATTACAAAAAGTAAATCTTTAAAACAAAAGTAGTTGTTAATTTCGTAGGAAGTAATTTAGCTCTTCTTATTCAGAGGATTATTATTAACTGAGAATGAAATGATTATAAGAAATTATTTTAATCCGTAAAAAAAGTATTTTTACCCTATAGATACACTTGCATTACGAGTATTTGCAAATTTCTTGGAGTAAAATGGTGAAATCAAAGAAGAGAAACTAACATAAAGTCAAAGTTTCATTGACATTTTCGATTTATTTATAATGTTAAGTGTCTGATTTACGCGAGATATAATGTAGTCACATCACATACAAATTTTATTACGTGCTAAACTTATTGATGATCAATAAAATAAATCAATGCTTAAATAGCTATTGGTGTACAATCTGAACAACATCGTTACTCAAATATTTACACGTGAAAATTATGTAGTGTTATTTGCATAATATCCCCATACATCTGCATAGTTTATGATATGATGTTCAATAAGGTAATTAACCTCCGAATTATTAAGTGAAGTTTTAAAATACATCAATAGCATATAGTTCCACATGTAAATATATTTACTTTATTTAGATAACTTAGAGATTATTTATAAAGATATCTACCTCTAAGCTGGGGCGTAGTTATATACCAAAATGATCAATTTAGAGTACATGATACTATTTGTTTTTGGTTACATCGACATATAACTTCTTTAACTTGCCGTCAGTCGAGTTGTTGAAAAAACAAACTGATCTATGCCTACTTCTAACAGCTTAGAATATCAGCAATTTGTAACTGGCTTTTTTTATTTAAAATTGTTAGTTTTATTCTAGCCAAGAATTAAACTATTGTCACAAACATACCAAAACGCAAATCATATGTAAAATATTCACCCAATAATGGGTTTAGTTGCCGATAACACAATTTTAAAATTATGAATTTATTATGTGAAATAACACTAAAATAATTGAGAAGAGACAAGGCAACACCCTTGAAATATTTAATTACAAAACATAGATAGACAGATTACAATGTGAAATAGTGTAATTAAAAGTGAAAATGCAAGTTTTTAAATGTGGAGTAGCCGCTACCATTCATGTAGTTTTATCAAAAGATAATTGATCTATCAGGGACGACATATAACTTCACCACAGGACAACAATACCGATTTATGTGTTAAATGTGTTTTATTGTCTACCACGTGATGAAGTTGGATGTCGTCTTTGATAAATCATGGATATTCCAATGGAAGCTGTATAATGGTCGCTTGCTTTCCTATATGGCATTTTATCATTAGTTTGCTATTTTTAATCAATGAAGCCTCTTGGCCATGACTTGTCATTATGACAGATTAGTTCTGTTTATTAATTTTGAATATATTGGCTACGAATGATTTAATGTTTTTGCTAATATTTCTGCCATTTCACAATACATAATTTATAACTGGCCACCGTTGCTGAACAGTCGCGGCTGGTGAGTTCGTTTAGGTGAAGCAATTACATAGTCAATACGTTTATTATCGGTGATATACTCTCAGATGCCGAGCATATCACCGATAATAAGCGAATCAGTCTTTTCTATGTAATTGCTTCACCAAAACGTACTCACCAGCCGCCACTGTTGCTAAACACTATAAATATAAATGACTTTTTGGTATTTGGATTCTTAAGGTAACACTGTATACTACATATATTATTTTATCAACATAGGTACTCTTTCTTGGTTATGTCACACTGAAGAAAAATAATGTTAGAAACACATGTCTATGGCTGCCTTGCACATAATAGTTTTCATAGAGATTGATAAGTATTTTAATAACGGTAAAATGACATTCTATTGTAAGAAAATTGATTAGATGTATGTATCCAACTATTTAAATAAGTATAATGAGTTGCATAAGCATCTAGCAATTATTATACTCTTCATCCCTACATCTGCCCTCCCTTGGATTAGGAGTGCATTTTAATAATGGCCAGCTCCAGTTTCCTAGTTCTTCCAAACCTCTATTTCCTTTGTTTTCATTATTTATTATTTCTTTTGGTGGTTTGTTGACTATGTTTCACTATCAGTTGCACTTGCAATCTTGAGAAAGTCTGCTATCTCACTGTTCTCCCCTCTAACTATAGCTATAACATCTAAAATGCTCATTACATAGCAGTGTGGAGACTCGTCATAATCAGCTTCTCAATATAATATTTTCATAGAAGCAGGCGACCAATATTTATTTAAAACTTATGCCTAGCGCGGAATTGTTAGTAATATAGTGTGTTTCTTTCTATAAACCTCAGTTATTAAATATAGCTGAATTATCGCCAAAATGACAGTTCATTAGATCTGTGCACATGATTTTGTGAGAATTTATTGCATATAAAGCTAGCCTCATGCGAGTATTTAAATAATTAACATAAGAAATAATTTTATACTTTTGATTAAATTTTATTTTTGACAGTCATTATAAAAATATTATTTAACTAAATTAAATTAATCGAGTTTCGAAAACGTTTACCACCGTGGCAATTTCTAATTAAGGAAGATTTTCTTTTCATAACTTTGAGCTAGAATGTCGTATTTACAAAATTAGTTTAAATAGGATTTTCATTTTGTTGTATTTCTGCAATTGAAATTGTTGGCGTTCAAGTACTTCACGTTATTTATTTTCAAAAAAAAATCTGTTATTTTGAAAACGTTGAAGGAAAACCTCATTTTCGAAACAAACATTCTTATGAAGAATTGCGGCTTAGGCAAGAGTTCAAGAAAATCTTATTTTTATTAAAATAATTCCTTGTATATACCCAACTTAAATTTATTTTCTAGTTTATATTATTCTTTATTATGTTTCTAAATATGTACATACGTATGTACATATGTGTATATATGTAATTAAATACGTGCGTGTGGCCTGAGATTAAGAATTTTGTTCTAGCTAAATGCACTTAATTGTGACATCTGGTCGGCAATGTGATGGTCATGAAAGACTTTATTAGATTAGGGTAGCAAGTGTTTGAGTACAATACGTACCGAAGCATAGAAAACTCAACAAGACACTTAAAGTATTTCCGTGCATATTTACGAATTACTAAACTGCTAGAAAACAGTAATTTTTTTAGATTAGCAATTCCTGTTTGTTATTTTCGGTCTCTTTAATATGTTTCATAGGCGAGTGAGAGCTGATCATAAAAGGAATTTGTCATGCCTAAATTTATTTTGTATTCCTAGAAACAATATGTAGCTGACCGCGTCTATAAAAACAACAATTAAAAAGTTCTGAAACTGTTATGTTACTATAACATAATAATAATATAATATATTCACTGCCCTATAGGATTTCTTCGCCATAAAGATTAAATCAAATAAAGAATATTAATTGCTTTCATAAAAACCAGAAATTATTAGTTTCCTTCGCCAATTATATATTCCTATCAATTTCCTCTGCCATATGTTAGACTGTGATGGTCGCACAGTGGTTGAAGGCCGGCAAAATGTAGATTTTTAGATAAATGTATAATTAAGGTAAATGTAAAAGAAGGTAATACGAAAGATAATATGAAAACAATTATGATTTAACAGTTCTTTGGATATATCTTGTAAGCTATGTATTCTATATAGATTTATTAAGACTATACTAATATTTAGAGATGAATTTGGAGTAATATTTGTGTAAAAAGTTCAATGTTCTGGCTGGAAGTAATAGATACTTGCAGTCCACATTTTGAAGTTCCCTGGTATCGTAAAGTAATTTTTGCAAACATTTCCCTCTGTGTGTGTGCCAGTCTATCAGTGCCTTTGTGTATATGTGACCACAAAAGGGCACAAACCGCGAAAGAATCAGTATGAAAGTTTGAAATTTGATTAGATTTGCAGTACAATCGGTAGATCAGTAATGTATACTCGCGGCAAAAAGTTTTGTCGGGTCTTAAGACTTAAGACTTAACTGCTTGGTAAAAGAAAATACATGTGGTATATAGAAGTAAATATATTTCAAATATTCTTCATTTATGATTTATCGCACGATAACATTGCTGTATCAACATTACAAAGAAATCTTTCTACAAATGTTTGGGGCTTTGGGAATTTATTTTATTTTTCAAGGGCGAGAATGAATGCTTTATTAAGATCTGGGTTTTATAGAATTTGTAAGTATTTATATTGATGATATTTAGGAGTATGTATCTGTCATTAATTTTTTTTTGTAATACACATTCTCTTTATTTTAAAATAGATACAAAAAAATATATAGGTTTTTCATTATAATTTACTTCAAAATTCTTGATTATATTACTATATCTGCATTCTAAGACTTTTTTCCCTGGGGCATGTTTGCCTAATATGTATTTACCTTGGTATTTACAGTGCAATTGCTAGAAGTGTTTAAATTTTGGAATATTATTTAAATCAAGATTTTTTGTAGCCCATATGTCAAATACTTTTTTTTAATAGTTCAGTCACCTCTCTAAAGATCAATTATTTCACCATTCCTTGTTTTATTAGTATGGTAATTTCGCTGCAATTTTAAAACTACATGTGTTAAAACGTTCGGGGTGAGTGTGATATTGCTCTTATTTTACATTTTAAAATGTTTTCTTTAAATATATTGTCTTCAAAAGATTCTTTGTGTAATTTTTTGTTTGCTTATTTATTGCTTTATTACGCTAGATGTATTTTATTTTTGATGAAATTTAATATATCTCTCGAGGGTAAACAAAAATATTTCAATCTTCCTTTATGGTTTAATAAAATTTAGTGGTAAATATTATGGGACTACTAGAGTTGACCAGTGATGCCTTCCATATAGCTGGTCTTAAGACCCGACAAAACTTTTTGCCTCGAGTATACATCAATGCCAAAATCAAATTTATAACAATATCTCGGGAATTACTAAGCCTAAAAAATGCCGAAAGAATGCAAAAGTACCAAAATGTAATTTTGAAACAATATTTATAAATATTTTTTCCGAAATTCCTATCGGAAGTAGTTCGTTTATTCTTACCAAAAAATAGTTCTCTGCGAATATCTCCCAAGTCATGCTTTCTAGACAATTATATTCAGAGTATAAAATGTTCCGTTCGGTTTGTGTGAATCTTTTAGTGTCAGTTTGTTTTGTGTGCTCTTCGTTTTACAATGGCTGATTCTCGTGCGCGCGGGCCTAAAGTTTTGCTTTTTGCTCGTAATAACTGGTTCTCCAATTCGTATCTCGACTGCTGATTGCTGAACGAGAACAAGGTCTCGTGGAAGTACGATGTGCTTTGAAATAATTGTTTCGAACTTTTTTCATCGCAACCCAAACACGAAGCAACAATCAAGCCAGTGAAGACTTCAAGTTTGCCTCGCCCCAAAGAAGCTTGTCAAGTAAAATCAAACGTCAAAACAATTTTTATTGGTTTGTTCGTGAAGAGGAATCGTCCATTGGGAATTTGTTTCAAAGGGTCAGACAGTTAGCCATGATTTCTACCTGGAAGTTTTGAAAAGATTGCGCAACAGTTTGCGGTGATAGAAGTTTGATTTGCGGCAGCTGGGCGAGTCGTTTCTCCACCACGATAACTCCCCTGATCACACAGCCTTGCTTGTGGGCCAATTTTTGACCAAAAATGGCATGAACCTTGCGCCCCATCCCATCTATTCACCCCACCTTTTCCCCTGTGACTTGTTGTTTTTCCCTAAATGAAAAGAAACATGAAAGAAAAGCGTTTTGCCGACGTTGCGGAGGTGAAGAAGAAAAGAACGGAGGTGCTGTCGGACATGACAGATGACGACTTTAAATTATTTTGAGTTATAGAATAAAGATTGGACGAGTGTATTAATGCCGGTGGAGAGTACTTTGAAAGGAATTGAGGGTTTTTTGTTTAAATATTGAATAAACAATTAACAAAAAATAAGTTTCTTTAGTGTGTCTAATAAATACTTCGCTACATAAATGATTCGATTTTAGAAAATTTTAATGGGTTCTGAAGGTCGTCATTAGTGTTTTTGGTATTATTTAAAAATATCACATGATGCAGAAACTTTATTAGATATAAAAACACATTACATATTATAGGTAAAAAGTAGGGATGCTTATTGGACTTTATAATTACTGCTGTTGTAAAAGGACAACACAAAGGACAACAATTTGTTAATATTGTCATCAAAAACAGGCACATATTGCTGTAGTTGTAGTGATTTTAGCTTCTTCGTTTTCTGGTATACCTCTTATTCAGTTTTGTTTGGGATAAGGCTACAAATTAAATGAAAAGTCTAAATTTTACATAAAAATCCTATTAATATTTTTATTAAAACATCAATCATAAATAGCATTGCAATACTGTATCTATAGCAATTTTTATTTTATAAGAAATGAAAAAGGAAAACATTTCTACCCATCTTTGGGTTATAATGTTTGTGTAAAGCTTATATATCGATAATGATTGTCATAAAATAATAATAATTATCCTGTTCTTTCAAAAATAAGAAAAAACCTTGATTCTTGATAAGTAATTTGTTAATATGTAGCTGATTCTATTTTACCAAAAACATACATTTTCACATTGTGCCTTGGTAATCTAGAACTTTGCAATCGTGAAGGCTTGGAAATTGGCCTATACTAATCACTAGCTGCAAACATTCGCACGAAATACCGCTAGCGTCTTAATACCTGCCCACCAAAAACATTCCCTTTTTATACGTATATATTTGGTTTGAAATTTTAAATCAAAATGATAAAGAATAATAATTAATGATGCCTAATGATTTACTGAAAGCAAATATTCGCACATCGTCCTGTCAGCGCATCCAACACCATTAACTATCCTTTCATTACTAATAGAAACAAATAAATTATTATTACTAAACAGGATAATATTTATCTAATTAATGATGCTCAACGTCTTACTAAAAGCAAATATTTTCACATAGTACTTTTAGAAACGCCCAGCAGCACTAATTATTTCCAAAATTGAATCATTTATTTATTAACTTACTTTATTTCATCACATATCTTTTCAAATTCTGCCTTATTCATATCCTCCATTTTAAAATAAACAGCAATACAAAAAAATAATTGAGAGGAAATTATTTAGAAATAAAAGCTAAACTAAAAATTGAATTCTAAATCTTAATACAAATAAACTAATCGTGAGTCGAAAAGTAGTAAATCAACTTTACTCTCACTTTTGCTATATCAAAATAATTTTTTTTTTAGAAAAGTTTACGTCCATCTAGCTCGAAGTACAAAATTCATCATCACAAGTCGATTCTTGTTTTTCGATTATATATGGAAACAATTGATTATCGGCAATTTGCAGCGCTTCTCTTCTCAAACTAAATTTTAAGTTGGCATCAATTTCTCGAAACGCCCGTGATGAAATCCCTATTGCTCGTTTTCTTCAAGTTGCCGCATCTACACTAACACGCACCATTGTCTTTGACAGTTTAGTCACCAATGTCAGCATCTTGAATTGTCCACTATTAAAATTTTCACAAACTTAACATGTTTCATCCACGGTAGGCATATTTTTTTCTTTCTTCTTAATATAGTCCCTCATTGTATTGTTACGTTGTAAATTTACTTAGTTTGCTTATAGTCTCGAAAGATTGGGTGCCTTGTCTAAATACGTGGAATTTTGTATAAAGTTCGTGACTTTTTGAGCGTACCCTGTATATTGTCTATGTCACCGGTTACTAAGACTGCCTGCCGTATGCTTGCGTGGGAACTAAACCTACTTTTGAGCCTTCACCGCTCTAAATCAAGTACCGCGAATTTAACAGATACATTTTGTGTAAGATCGGGCATTTACACCCTGTTTTTGTGGAAGCCTCTATATCTGGGTAACTAACTTTAATTATCTTAGCTCTAGCTTAGTCTAACCTACCTGTAGTTTCGTATTTTCCGCATTTGCAATTACTTTTACGCCTTGCTTAAGATTATAAAATATCTTCTTATATATATTACGCCCGATCTCTGCATAATGCATTTATTTGTGATTTGTAAACGCTTTGAGACGACAGTCAAGTTATTGTGATAACTGTTTAACATGTTTTGCGTATTGCCAAACGCAGTTCTCGAGCAGGCCCGAGTATTATTGTCATTTTCCTTTTCCTTCGCAGACGTCCGTCTAAAAAAAATGTAAGGAGTATTAATTAAGGGAATGCTTGGGATAGAAGGCATACTATTAATTGTTGCCGATCGCTTGTTGCTCTATCTTCGATATTCTAGTATTAGGAACTTCTGTTACTTCGTCCCCGGAATCACCGTAGGGTTTAGGACGTAATTTCTCTGTAACATAAGTTTAAGATCGGTCTCTCTACCGTCTACTTGCAGCGTTTTGATGTTAAAGCTTTGATGTTTCGTTATTTACCTGCAGAGATGCTGTTCTTTCGCATAATAAAATAGGAACTTCGTGTGAAGGATTGTTTTGTTTATTCTGTCAAACATGTTACTATGTACCGTGATATGGGTGTTATACACGGAATTGCCAACGTTTAGCATAAAATTTTCCCTCGTGCTGCCGTCGTTTTAATTTTCTTCGTACAATTGTCGGGTATCTCGTTTTTTTTTCCGTTTCGCTTAGGTCATGTTCTTGTTTGCGTTTAATTAAGAGTCACAGTGTTAACCCCCTTTTCGGTCAAACTCAAACTGGTGTTTGTAATTTATTTGAATGCTTCCGATGTCCATCTTGAGGTATTTTCGTGTCTTTATGTTTTGGACAGGGCTGCGTGTAGCGATTGCGCGGGTGTGAATGAGGAGATTTTTCGCGCTTTCGATGAACACTTGATAGTCACATCTTGTGTAGAGAACAGTGTGTGCAAATTGCTTTTCTTCCTTTAGTACTTATGTACATTATCCATGAGGATGTTTTTCGCGTTTGCGGCTTAATTCGGAGAAAGCAGTAATTACCGTTACCTTAATTTTGGGTTATTAAAGTGGGTTTTTTATCTTCGTATCGTTTTCTAAAAATCCACGTGTGGCCATGTGCTGGTTTTTTTTATTGTTGTAAATTTTGCACCCTGAAGTGACTCGTAGTCGTTTAACGTGGAATCTCCATTATTATTCATAATTGGGGTAAGTTTTCAAAAATCTGTGTTAAATTTTCGGGATTTTATCTTTGGTTTTTTTTGTCTCTCTAAATTTTAATAGGATTCTTTTGACGGGCACAAAAACCCTCTGACGCCCTAATTCTGGTGGTATAGCCCCGCATTTACATCAAAGAGCGTGGTGTTTCTTTCGACGCATCAGAAGACGCTACATAACATCCAGCCCACCTGTTGAATTGGAAATTTTCCATCAAGGGAGTCGCCGCCATTTTGGATTTCCGCAGCGTCTTTCCGGCAACCATCTTGCCAGCTAAGGTTGTAATTTTACCTTTTATATATTTTACGTCCGATTTTCGACGTCTTTGCGTCTGTGAGCAAGACTGCAGTTTGCCTAGTTTTGACCAAGAATTTTGAGTGGTTTATTAACTATCGCACCTCTTAGTCAACTGCGAGGTCACAATTTAATCCTTATTAAATTACCGTTATTATTTTAATTAATTTTGTAATAATCAGATTGACCCGAATTTTGGTTTTGTCACTACCGTATTCCTGTAGCCCTATATTGAGGCAATTATTTAATTAAACTAATTCTAGTAAATTTAATATATTATCACTTTATCTTTTGAGTAGATTTTATTTAATTAGTAATATACCTAGTGTTTTCTCTTCCGATACAATAATTGTATGTTATATGGTGTGTTGCTTTTAAAAATCTAAAATTTGTTAATAGTTTTGCACGTTTATTTTTGCTGTAAGATTGTAATTTTGCCTTCCGTTGATCAATTAATTTACCTGAGCTAGATAAATTCATTTTTGTAGAAGCAAACTTTGGTTCTCGGAGCTCAGGGTTTTATTGTATTTTATGAAATTCCTTTTCTAAAGTTACCTTTAACTATTGACTATGTCAATAAATAACCTTCAATTAATTTAATTTAGTTCATGTGAGCAAACTTGACGTTTTTTTTTATTTAGCAAATTTTTCTCAATTTAGATTAAGTCCCTATACTGACTTATTAATTTTCTTGCGCTTATCAATTTATATATAATTACACCTTTGTATTGACATTGCCGTTGTGGCGTGTCTTTGAAAACTCTTGTACACCTAATGTGAGGTGAAGGAAACGTTTCTGCAACCGACCAACTTCTGCTGCAGCGCAGAGAATTTGTTAAATCTTTAAGACTCGTTTTTTTTTACTTTTAAATTTTGTAATTGTCACCTAACGCTTCGTTTTTTTATTTACCAACTGGCTAGCTTCATTTATTTTATTCAAATTAACTGTTCATTCAACGCTTGTGTTTTGTAATACCTAATTTCACCATTTTAGTTTTGTTTAAAACACATAACCATTCAACACATCAACTTTAATTAAATTTTGTTACATTTCGAACTACCTGTTCTTTTATTTCTTTTACCTCTGCTATCTCATATTTTATTGTGACAAGCACGTACCTAAGAGTAGGTGCTACAATTATACAGGGTGTTCATTAGGTAACCCGCTGGAGGGACACAGCCAGTGGTAGTTCGTAGGAGGCGCAGGTAGGTTATCTGTAGATAGCATAGTGTCCTGGTGCCCGGACAATCGTCGCTAGCGTCGTTGCCGACCGACGCTCTACTTTTAGGTGTTCTTATTTACCTGAACCGTCACGCCGTCTGCGACAGAGTTAGCTCGGCCCTGCGTTATCCATTTAAATCAACCCCTATTGCGTTTCTCTGTTTACTTTCCCTAATTTAGTCTGTTACCTTAATGCGACGTAGATCCGGTAGCAGTATTTGTATATGAACGTATTACCTTTTTCATCACTTGTTATGTATTTTCTTTTTCCAATGACTAAGGTTATCCTTATTTTTCTTTTAGAAATACCTCGATTAGGTAATACCGGGAACACATTATAGATAACTGGAATCTTCCTTACGAATCCCGCATTACAAAGGACAGTCGCTCCCGTCATATCGTCTCCAGATTCTATCCAGGCCCTCTTCTCTGGTAGTACGTTAATTTGCAAATAACTGTAAACAATATTGACAGTATATTTTTTCTTTGCAGCTTTTCTAACCATACAAGACCATTTCCATAGTCTATTGAAATTCCTGTGCCACATATACAAGAATTCATGAATGTATATTTGTATTCGTACAGTTATTGTTTACACAGAACATTGCCATCAAATATATCGTATTATAAATGTTTTGACTCATATCCTTTTATTATTCATAGATATAAGTTCAAGGAATTTGCTATATTTTACGTATGATTATTGAAATCTTTCTTATACATTGTCGCATTATGCATGTCTGAATTTACGCTCATTCTCTTAAAACTGTGTTTCAAGACTGCATAATTTTGCTCAAGCACGTCTTGTTTTTATTTTGATTCATCTGGTATTTATGTGTCTTTTAGACAGCATAAAACCTATTGATTTGTTTTGTGTTTGTCTTGTACTTAATTTTTAGTACTTATTCAACTTAAGATATACTAATAAATCATGTTTATTTTGATACAAAAGTTTCTCTTTAAATGTAGGCAACCCATTATACCCTTGTGTTATCTGTTTTGTATAATCCTTAACACTTAAAAATAAACGTTTTAAATAAAAATTAATATTCTTTTTCAACAATTAAGCTAATTCTTATTTTATTTAATTTGAAGGTCACAGCAATATGTTTTTGTGCCTGTACCTGTTATTGGGGAGCCTAACTATAAGTTGACTTTACTTGAGCCATTTCAGAACAAAACACATGCAATAGTACATATCTTTTCTGCGTTTTCCTACGGGCCTATCTATAACATAATGAAAAACTGTTTATTTTAAAGTTATTAAAATTAAATTGCAAACTTACCTCACTATTAAATAGATGTAGTATAAAAAGTATTACCATAATTCCGTAAAGTACATCTATATAATGCACAACAACCTATTTCTATACTCTCAGGTATTAGACTTACTAAAATTAGTACGTTCATCTACTCAGCTAATTAGATAAGGTATGACTGGTATCATTTTTCAAGTTTAAATTCATATTGTGTTTCTTTTAGGATAATTGGTCCAGCTGTTAACCTAATATCGAAGGTATATCCAAAGACAAATGAAATTCATGCAGCATCAGTGAATTGACTGGTTTCAAGAGGAGAATAGTATGTTTTTCAATTGGAATATGATCGCGGGTCCAGCTTGTGATTGCGGAGCTGAGATTGAAATAGTTATAGATATTGTTGAAGAATGTCCTCTAGCTAAGTTTGAATTTGGATACACGGACTTACATAATTTAACTCAGAGGCTGTTGTTTGGATCTTAACAACTAAAGACCTTTAGTTTTGTGGCACTGTGATGTAGGTTTTTTATTCTGCAGGTTTTTTCCTAAATCCTAGACCTAATGGTGCAGTGTTTTAGAGGGCGCCCCTGCAGTTATGACCCTACTTTTGTAATATAATTTATATATGTTTCTTTTCTTGTACCTGTCATGTAGTTTCATACGAATATATATATATATATATTTTCAAACTAATTGTCATTTTAAATTAACATGTAAACACAATTTGTCACGAAAAACACCGTGTTTTGTGGTATTTTTCACAGTTTGTTATTTACTGTGTATTCATAATATATTTTTTTCCCACCAAGAAGTCATAGTTTTTATCCTGAGGAAGCACAAATACCTTATGTGCGAAATATTGAGAAATAAAACGTTAGACTTCCTTTAAACATAAGTCTTTTTATTGCCGGACTCCCCAACACTCTTTTCTGACATTAATACATAACGGCAAAGACTACTTCAAACCATATATATATATATATATATATATATATATCACTATGTACTATAAATAAATTAGTTTACCATTCCTAGGGAAATGGAATAAGGGTTTGTAAAAAACTTGTAATAAAAAAACAACTCTTCTTAGCTTTGTGACGTTTCGGCTGCTCTTTTCAGCCTTCTTCAGACCTGTTTAATAGGAAAGACGTATGTGTTACATTTTTGTGGATTTACAAATCGTTTAACAAGATTTAGGTATCAATACTATGACAGAAAAACAACATTTTTTTAAGACTTAATAATTGACACTCAATTAAAGAATAAACAAAAAAAAAAACACTTACTCTCGCTAACGTTGTGCAGGTTTTGCTAATACCACACATTGTGTGATAGGGACTGCTTTACAGATACATTTTAAAAAATCACAATTTTAAGACTAACACAGAAATACAGAAAAAAACAAAACGAGCGAAACTCTAAAAACTATTTATATTGATTACTGCATTGTTATATGCTACTATCGTATATGTCCAAAAAATAAACGCTATTCGTTTCAGTTTAGAAATCTCAAGTTAGTATTATCTATTGCAATTGCTTTAATAATGTGCGAGGAAATATATTCTTCGCCCGCTTGTCTGTGTCGGTCGCCAAACATCTGTTTCTTATCCGTTTTTGTTTTTCGCAAAATACTTGTTATTTTTATATTATCGATAACTTTTTTAATAGGTTTCCCCGAATGCATGAACATACCGTAAGGCTGTGCATTGTTTGTTAATTATTCACTGTATATCTCATGTATTGAAAATCTTGTATCTAAAACCCCTATTGAAAATACCCCCTTTATCCTTTTCCCCCTTTATTGATATTTAATGGCAAATTTTATGTTATCTTTGCTTATGTTTGTGTTTATGCAAGTTTATAGTTTATTCTACGCATTAGATGTGGTAGATGTATATCGTATATGTTGCTGAAACTCTTTGAATCTGTTTTTGAGTTTAGATTATCTTCAAATGCTCTAATTGTGAGTGTTTCCAGAAATAATCTTCTAGTGTAGTTTTGTTCTTTGAAAATTATTCTAGCATCATTATAATTGGCTATATGTCCCGTAGTTGCTATATGGTTTGCCAAAGCGCAACATTGTGGTTTTATTCTACTATCACTCATGTGTTGTGTGATTCTATTTTTTAATCTCTGTTTGGTTTGTCCAAAATAATAAGTATTGCACTCACAAGGTATGGCATATACTACATTTATTATTCATTTCTGCCGGTATTTTATCTTTTAGTGTGCTGTATAATTTTGCGTTTGAAAAAGCCGTTGTATATGCAATGGAAAAGGTATTTTGAAAAAGCATTTTAATTTTGTTCGTGAGATCTGGTATATACTGTATCTTTTTGTATTTCTTCCTGTCATCATTGTTGATAGTTTGCAGTGCATTATGTTGGGTTGTTTCGACTCTGTGACTTTTGTCTTTATTGCAGCTCGAAAAGAGAATCTTGTTTATTAATGGCTTAGGGTAGCTATTGTTCAATAAGATTTGCTGTAGGCAGTGAAGGTCTTGGTTAAGGTAATCTACATGGGTAATTTTGGTAATTCTATCTTTAAGTGCTTTTATTAGATTTATTTTATATTTTTTCGGGCAATTAGAATGAAAATTTAGAAGTCTATTGGAGTTTGACGGTTTTCTGTACCATCTTAATGTAAGGTTGTTATTGTCATTTATGATTAATGTATCCAGAAATGGAATGGATTTGTTTGATTCTGTTTCCATTGTGAAATTTAGACTATTGTGAAATGCATTGAAACGTTCTAATGTAGTGTCTATTTTATTGTTAGGTAAACAACAGATCAAATCATCCACGTATTGCCCTATGAAAAGGAACTCAAAATCTATACCCTTCTCTACAAATACTATTATTGTATTCATCACAAGGTCTGCTATTATTGGTGAAAGGGAAAGTCCCATAGGTGCCCCTTTTATTTGTTGGTAAAATTGTTCTTCGTATACGAAATATACACTATTGAAGATCCATTTTGTAATATCTATAAATTCTTTCTTTGGTATGTTCGTGTTATTCTTGATTAGTGCCCATTGCTTATCTATAATCTCTATAGCTATATCTATTGGGATATTCGTAAAAAGACTCGTTGCATCAAATGATTCCAAAACGTAATTTTCTGGTATTTTGAGATTATTTGTCTTTTGTGCAAATTCAAAAGTATCTTTAATTTTGTGTTTGTTATATGTCAAGAAAGATTTGTCTAAGATGTCTGCTATGTGTTTTGCTAGGTGTTTTGTGTGAGATTCTACACTGCTAACTACCGGCCTCAGTTTATTGTTTGCCTTATGTACTTTTGGCACATCGTATATTCTCGCTGTTTCTGAATTATTTTTAATGAGTGTTTTATATGTTTCTTCTGTGATGTGTTTATTGGTTTTTAAGTTTTTTATTAATTGGTTAGTTTTTCTTTCAAATTGACATGTAGGATCTCTATCTATTTTTTTGTATGTTGTGTCGTCATTTAGTAATTCTGTCATTTTTTTATTGTATTCTTCCTTGTACATGCAAACTGTTACGTTGCTTTTGTCAGACCGTGTGATGAGAATGTTTTTGTTTACATCTATGAATCTCTTGCAATCCTTGTATACCTTATTTAATGTGTTGTTTGCTTTGTTGTTTTTCATGTAATGTGTGATATGGTAAGATATTTGGCATCTATATCTGTCTTTGTCTTCTTGATCTATTTCAGTGAGCATGTCCTCACAATCCGCAAGCACCCGTTCTATACTTATGTTTTTATTATTAGTAGGTAATGAGAATTTGTTTCCCAAAGCCAGTATTTCTTGATACTGCATAGGTATGTCTACATCTGTTAAGTTTATAAAAAAATTTTTGATAATGTCAATAGGTAAGGTCATGCTGTTGTAGTTTGCAGTCCTTCGCGTGTCATGATGACCATCTTGGGTTTTGCTTGCCGATTCTGACTCATGCTCTTTTTTGTTATTGATTTCGTCTGTTGCGTTGTTATTTTTTTTGGTGGTTATTGGTAGCGCATTGTTAATATTAATGTTTCTGGCAATAGAATGTTTGAGTTTGGAAATGTGTGTCTTATCGTTTTTTTTGATTTTGTTGTAGGTGTAATTGTAATTGCTCTTTTGTGTTTTATTGAATGCGTTGTAAATGTGTGTAAGGATTGTGTTCTTTAGTATGTTCATACATTCGTCCCTATTATGTTTTAAATATGTAATATGCGAAAAAGTGTTTCTTATTTCAAAATTAATGACTTGAGATTTCAAACCTGATATAATTCTGTCTGCCTCGTCCATCATCCCTGCGCTGTGTACTGAGATGCTATATTCCACGGATTTTATGCTATTTTGTATGTGGTTTGGTGTTACTCCCATCTGCTTGCACTTCTTCAAAAAAATTGCTCTGTTTCTGAAAGATGCTAAACTCCTGTTGCTGTGCATCCATATCTTCATCATTCTGACTGTGTCCCACCCATAGCTTTCCTTAATTTCAGTGAAAAAACCCATTTGTATAAATTTGACGAAATTCAGTTTTTAACTGAAGCTGTATTTCACTATGTACTATAAATAAATTAGTTTACCATTCCTAGGGAAATGGAATAAGGGTTTGTAAAAAACTTGTAATAAAAAAACAACTCTTCTTAGCTTTGTGACGTTTCGGCTGCTCTTTTCAGCCTTCTTCAGACCTGTTTAATAGGAAAGACGTATGTGTTACATTTTTGTGGATTTACAAATCGTTTAACAAGATTTAGGTATCAATACTATGACAGAAAAACAACATTTTTTTAAGACTTAATAATTGACACTCAATTAAAGAATAAACAAAAAAAAAAACACTTACTCTCGCTAACGTTATGCAGGTTTTGCTCATACCACACATTGTGTGATAGGGACTGCTTTACAGATACATTTTAAAAAATCACAATTTTAAGACTAACACAGAAATACAGAAAAAAACAAAACGAGCGAAACTCTAAAAACTATTTATATTGATTACTGCATTGTTATATGCTACTATCGTATATGTCCAAAAAATAAACGCTATTCGTTTCAGTTTAGAAATCTCAAGTTAGTATTATCTATTGCAATTGCTTTAATAATGTGCGAGGAAATATATTCTTCGCCCGCTTGTCTGTGTCGGTCGCCAAACATCTGTTTCTTATCCGTTTTTGTTTTTCGCAAAATACTTGTTATTTTTATATTATCGATAACTTTTTTAATAGGTTTCCCCGAATGCATGAACATACCGTAAGGCTGTGCATTGTTCGTTAATTATTCACTGTATATCTCATGTATTGAAAAAAAAGTTATCGATAATATAAAAATAACAAGTATTTTGCGAAAAACAAAAACGGATAAGAAACAGATGTTTGGCGACTGACACAGACAAGCGGGCGAAAAATATATTTCCTCGCACATTATTAAAGCAATTGCAATAGATAATACTAACTTGAGATTTCTAAACTGAAACGAATAGCGTTTATTTTTTGGACATATACGATAGTAGCATATAACAATGCAGTAATCAATATAAATAGTTTTTAGAGTTTCGCTCGTTTTGTTTTTTTCTGTATTTCTGTGTTAAAATTGTGATTTTTTAAAATGTATCTGTAAAGCAGTCCCTATCACACAATGTGTGGTATTAGCAAAACCTGCACAACGTTAGCGAGAGTAAGTGTTTTTTTTTTTGTTTATTCTTTAATTGAGTGTCAATTATTAAGTCTTAAAAAAATGTTGTTTTTCTGTCATAGTATTGATACCTAAATCTTGTTAAACGATTTGTAAATCCACAAAAATGTAACACATACGTCTTTCCTATTAAACAGGTCTGAAGAAGGCTGAAAAGAGCAGCCGAAACGTCACAAAGCTAAGAAGAGTTGTTTTTTTATTACAAGTTTTTTACAAACCCTTATTCCATTTCCCTAGGAATGGTAAACTAATTTATTTATAGTACATAGTGAAATACAGCTTCAGTTAAAAACTGAATTTCGTCAAATTTATATATATATATATACACGGTGGCCAGAAAAATGCGGACAAACGCCAGGTAGAACGATTCTTTGTTCAATTCTGAGGCGATAATCTTAATCCAAAAAAGTTATACGGTCCTTCCTTACGGCATACGAGACCATCAAACATTAAGTTGTACGGCTAAAATTTAGCAAAATTCGTCAAATTTATCTATGTAAAATCATTGTGGTGAAATTTAGAAATGGAATTATCTCAAATGCATTGATGTAACTAATCGATTAATACCAATGGTTTACCAAAAAAAAAAAAAAAAAAAAAAAAAAAGCACTGTACTACTTTTTTCAATTAAGATTGTCAACTCAGAATTACACAAAGATTTGGCCTGCGTGGCGTTTGTCCGCATTTTTCTGGCCACCGTGTATATATATATATATATATATATATATATTTATTTTTATTAAGTCTTAAAAAAATGTTGTTTTTCTGTCATAGTATTGATACCTAAATCTTGTTAAACGATTTGTAAATCCACAAAAATGTAACACATACGTCTTTCCTATTAAACAGGTCTGAAGAAGGCTGAAAAGAGCAGCCGAAACGTCACAAAGCTAAGAAGAGTTGTTTTTTTATTACAAGTTTTTTACAAACCCTTATTCCATTTCCCTAGGAATGGTAAACTAATTTATTTATAGTACATAGTGAAATACAGCTTCAGTTAAAAACTGAATTTCGTCAAATTTATATATATATATATACACGGTGGCCAGAAAAATGCGGACAAACGCCAGGTAGAACGATTCTTTGTTCAATTCTGAGGCGATAATCTTAATCCAAAAAAGTTATACGGTCCTTCCTTACGGCATACGAGACCATCAAACATTAAGTTGTACGGCTAAAATTTAGCAAAATTCGTCAAATTTATCTATGTAAAATCATTGTGGTGAAATTTAGAAATGGAATTATCTCAAATGCATTGATGTAACTAATCGATTAATACCAATGGTTTACCAAAAAAAAAAAAAAAAAAAAAAAAAAAGCACTGTACTACTTTTTTCAATTAAGATTGTCAACTCAGAATTACACAAAGATTTGGCCTGCGTGGCGTTTGTCCGCATTTTTCTGGCCACCGTGTATATATATATATATATATATATATATATATATATATATATATATATATATATATATATAAGGGAGGCTATAGAGATAGAAAAACGACAGGACTGCATGAATAAACGTGACGACGCACAACGTTTACCTGACATATGGAAATCAACGTTATCGGACAGACGAATTAGAAATAAACGACGAAACAACAGCATCCCACCGCCTAACGTAAACCACACGGACCGAACACAGAAAGACCGACAGAGAGGGAACAACACTACAATCAGCGGGCCAATCACAAGAAGCCGCACTCGCCCCTCCACTACCACGGCACTAGAAATACAAGGCGATTCGAACAGAGAGGGCATTCTTGAAGAAACCGTCGAACTTAGAAGATCCTCAAGAAGAAGGTGAAAGTGATGTCACCGAAACGTCAGGAAGAAAGATGTCCTTATCAGGGCAAAATCATCCAAACGCGGCGAAATATCCCGAAGAACAACGCTTCAACAAACGACCGCGAAAATATTCGAAGAAATATATATATATATATATATATATATATATATATGTTACCGTGAAAGACCGAAAGTAGTGAATGTCAACATCCGCCGGTGGATGTCGACAAATACCAAATGCCTTGGTGAAAGTCCGAACATTTCTTAATTGTATTATAGATTCGGACTTTTACCGGTATATGTCGACAAACACAAATGAGGTCCGGTGAATGTCGGAAACGGCAGGTCGCAACAAGTTTTTAGACGGTTCCAGCATCTTGTTTCAGTTAGCTTTGCCTTCGTCAGTCTAACGCAACGTTTGACAGCCTGCGGGCACGCTCCCTAACCTAATTTAATTTTCTTATTAGAAATTATAATTTGTATTCAATGGCTACTACAGTGAATCGTGATAAGTTTTTTGAAAAGTTACATGCCTTAATTGGAAGTAAACGAGAAGACAATTGTTTTTATTTTTCACAAGAAAAGTACTCTAAAATCGTTTCTGAAGTAATTTCTGCTAAAAGTAAGTGTAGTACACCTTTGGACTACAGACGTTTAAAACGTTTTGACATTTTAAAAGTTAGTGATGAAGAAAAGTTAATTGTGCCATTAAAACCAGGAGAAACGAATATCCAGTATTATGTTACTAATGATGAGTTGTTTACAATACTTTCTGAAACTCACATAAGAACAGGCCATGGAGGAAGAACACGAATGCTTAAAGAATTGCAAGTTAGATACAAAAATATTACTTATGAAGTTGTAATGTTGTATTTAAATTTGTGTAAACAATGTCAAATGAAACACAGTGCGCCTAAAAAAGGTATTGTTGTGAAACCAATGGTCAGTTCCGAATTGAACTCTAGATGTCAAGTCGACTTGATAGACTTGCAATCACACAGGGATGGCGATTACAAGTTTATATTGGTATATCAAGATCATTTAACCAAATTTGTCCAGTTACGACCTTTAAAAAGCAAGAGAGCGGAAGAAGTAGCTTATCACCTTCTCCAAATTTTTTTAACATTTGGTGCTCCCGCTATATTGCATTCGGATAATGGTAGAGAGTTCAGTAATCGAGTCATATCTGAACTATGCGCTATGTGGAAAGATGTTAAAATAGTGCACGGAAAGCCTCGTCACAGTCAAACACAAGGCTCAGTTGAAAGAGCCAATCAGGACATACAAAATATGTTAACTGCATGGATGCAAGACAATGATTCAAACAAGTAGTCAGAAGGTTTGCCGTTTGTCCAATTCGCCAAAAACACAACTTATCACGAAGGAATACGCCAGAGTCCTTATGAAGCCCTGTTTGGCGTTAAACCAAAAAGGGGTATAACATCGTCATCACTCCCCCGCGGGCAAATTGCAAACATTGAGACCGAAGAACAGCTAGAAGCTTATGTTGAAGAAAATTTGGGTAGTGACCATATTGAAAGAGGCATGGATAATGAAAATACCATTGGAGCTGATCCGCAACCTGGCACGTCTTCATCTCAAGCACTGACTGACTCGCAACCTAACACGTCTTCATCTCAAGCACTGACTGACTCGCAACCTAACACGTCTTCATCTCAAGCACTGACTGACCCGCAACCTAACACGTCTTCATCTCAAGCACTGACTGATCCGCCACCTAGCACATCTTCATCTCAAGTACTGACTGAACAACACGAGCTAATTTCTTCAAAAAGAGTAGCTGCAAAAGAGAGTCTTCTACTTCAAGCAACAAAAATGTTGCGAACCTCAAAAAAAAAGTTTCCTCCTGCCCAAATTGGTGATACCGTAAGAATTCAAGTCCCTGATGTCGACCGTGGTCGTACAGACCCTCGAAATGTGTTAGCGGTTGTTGTTGGAATAGAGGATTCAGCCTTTTATAGACTAGCTAACAAAAATGGTACCTTGAAGCAGCTTTTCACCCGTAATCAGTTCGTAATTTGTAAAGAAAAGTTAGTTTCCATGGACGAAGTTTCAACAAAAGAAATGTCGCTAAGAGAAGCAGCTTCTGCTAATTCAAAAAGTGGAGGGCAAGGCTACACACGTTGTAACTGCAAAAGAAAGTGTTCCACGACTAAATGCAGCTGTAAAAGCAAGGAACTTTTGTGCAATTCGAAGTGTCATGGTAGTTTATGTTGTTGCAATAAATAAGATATTGTTATTATTTTTTATATTTCATTTTATATTTTTATGTTCTACTGTTTGTTTTGAGTTCAACAAAGTCTTTTTCCCATATTATTTTAATAAATAAAGACCTATGGGTTTTTTTTTTTATTTAAAAAAAAATGTTTTTAACATACACCATGAGTGCATGCTGAATGTCGACAATCGCCGGTGTAAGTTAGAAATAATGAAATTTCACCAATATTTCGGACATACGTCAAGCAACGTTGAGAATGTTGACATTCACCGGTGAATCTCGACATTCACCAGATTTCGGTCTTTCACAGTAACATATATATGTATATGGTTTCCTTCTTTTTTTTGGCGTTTTTTAGGTCGACTTGTGAATAAAACAAAGGCGTTGTTATGCCATTGTTTTTATTTTATAACAATTATTTTTTTTCATTACATGTTTCGGACTAGTGGGCCTTTTTCAAATGGTGTTCTAGAATACATAATTGACATTTATTAATGGTTGTGAAGCAAAGTTAGATAATAACGAAAAACAATGTGTAAAATTTAAGTTTACAGTGATAAAAACAATATAACAATTTAAAATATATCCAAAATATATAAAAACAGTACATAAGTTTAAAATTTAGAGTGAACAATACAAATGCTTTTTTCTTAAAAAATATACGTAATTACCTGACAATGTGTTTGGAAGTAAAGCTGTATTTAGTTTCTAAAACAGACATGTTACTTTCTGTTTCATGTAACCAAACGTTAAATATTGCCGCTTATTTCGATGTCAGATTGCGAGCAGTATGTGTGTATATGTCATAGGACGTTAAATATTTTATAATTTTTTATTTGTTGTTTGCTTATTGATTTTTCTTCAAGTAAGAAGAACTATTTATTTTTGGTGTTTGTGCATATTGCAGTTTATCTATCTCTATTTGATGGCATAACAACGCCTTTGTTTTATTCACAAGTCGACCTAAAAAACGCCAAAAAAAAGAAGGAAACCATATTAATATACGAGGTCACTGAAAAGAAAAATACCCTCATATATATATATATATATATATATATATATATATATATACATCTCAGTATCTTTTCTGCGTCTTTACATCTTGCAACGATTCCGCGTCCATTAAAAAATAGTACATTATTTAGTTTTTGGCCTATAGATTGCTCTGCCTTTTAGGCAACAATATCGAGTACATTGAATATACATCATTATAAGTTTATTTATTTGAAGTTTTACATTTTGCGACCCTTTTGCGTCATTACATTTTACTAATATTTTTGCGTCCCAGTATATTTTTAATAAATTGTACACACTGCTATTTCTTCGACATCCAAATATGTATACGTTTATATGTTGACGATTCTTCTGCGTCCAACAGAGTTGCCATGTTGCACACCGAGTTCTCATTTAACTTGAACGAGATAGAGTTACTACAATAATTTCGTAATATTAGCATATGTATAATTTGTAAAGATTTTTAAGTTTTTTTTAAAAATACTGTATTACTGTAATTCCATTTTTATGATTAAATCAAGTAGGTCTTTTCATCAAAAATTGTTTTATTTAATTTTTATGTTTTGTTCTACGTGCAACTAATAAGGTTATAATAGGCCTAAATATATCAAGGTAGTGTAATCTGATTAAAACTAAGTGGTACATATTTTATTTGCTTATTATTTTCTTTGTACCTCAATTGTGTATAAATACTTTTATTTTAAGCCAACACTTGTTTAATAGATCTGGACATTTCTCTATTAGAGTATCAAATTCTTTCCATTTTGGAGGTTTAATGTTTTATTTATAATTTTTAAATTATGTAATTACAACTTGTTTCTGTTCACAAGTCCATTTCGTAAGCTCTCTTTTCTTATTTATGCTAACCACATTGGTCTTCCTAAGCATATTTTCTGTCTTCTTCGTCTGCTGTAAAATATTTATATCATTTTCTTCTGCGTGAACTTCCTTTTCTTCACCAATTTCTTCTTACATATCAACATTAATTTCTTCAATACTTCTACCTTAAATAAAAACAACCTAACTTAGCAATATACATACATGGGCGAGATAGGGGAAGCGGAATCGATTTCACTTAGACTAGACCGACTCGTGTTTTGTCGGCTCTCGGGGAAACCGGTAGGTTATACGGTACCCGAGAGCCCACAAAACACGAGTCGGTCTAGTCTAAATGAAATCGGATCCACTTCCCCTATCTCGCTCATGTATACTTAGCAATAGTAATATTTTAAGTAGTTAGCGTCACTTTTACAGTACTTCACATTATCACTTTTTTATGAAATAATTGGAGTTAACTTATATTTGTACTACTTATTAATGCATGGTAAGAGTGACATTTTATTTTTACCTTTAAATTTTGCAGCATCACCTTTTTCCATCAACATCAATGTCTTTGCAATCTTTGCCGTTTGGTAAACGATAAACTATAGTGTGGATATTTAAAGTATGTCCCATAAATGTAGCCAATTGTTCAATGTCTCATTAAGTGTCATATTAAATATTTGTGTTAGAGTAGCTAAATGCTTTCTCAATCTCGTGGAGGTCAAAGCTGCTGGATTATTTGCACCACACTTGTATATGCATGTTTTTGTAAAATTTTGTAACATACAATAGGCTGATCTGATTTAGTATTTGCAAACAAGAATAAATTATTTTCCGGTACAAATTGAAGTCGTCGCTTTAGAAGAATGTTTATGTGGTTCTGCATATCCTCGTTAAAGAGAACAGGTAAACCTCCTCCACATTTACTCCTAATGGCTATTCTCTTGAATTTTTTAAGCAATGCTTTTTCTGTTGGGGAAATAGCACCAGCGAATTCGTCGTAATTACTCTTTTTCTCTTCTGATAATGTATATGCAGTAAGTTTTATTCGCAGCAGATACTTTTCAGTATACATGGGCGAGATAGGGGAAGTGTATCCGATTTCACCCAGACTAGACCGACTCGTGCTTTGTCGGCTCTCGTGTACCGTATTACCTACCGGTTTCCCCGAGAGCCGACAAAACACTAGTCGGTGTAGTCTGAGTGAAATCGGATCCACTTCCCCTATCTCGCCCATGTATACTTTCCAGTAACAAGTAAAAGCTATTTAAATTGCCTCCAGTATCTTTTAAATCATTTTCCTTTTCAGCGAGATACTCTCTAAAAATTTTAGATTAGCTGCCAAAGGTACTATTGTAGTTTAATTCCAGGTTTTTGTATTGAGATCATTTCTGGCTTGGCTCGAAATTTTGTATTTCCAGTTACTTTTTAGGAGTGTTGAAAACATATTTATATTGGCTTCTGCTTCAGCGGGTGGTATACTATTATCATTATATTTTCTTTTGATAATATGCATAATAGCAATATCGCAGCAATGGACAACTCCCTCATTTTTCGCAAACAAACATTAACGTGATGTTGTGGATATTCAAATATCTGGAACCGAAGGCGCAGATTAGAATATCCTTCTCGCCACTAGTTATACTTGATCTGCATGCATTCTAGGAAACACCGGTAATCTCAGATTTGAATCGGTTTTAAATTTGGAAAGCAAAATATTTTGAGCTTCGCTTAATGATATTTTAGTCCCTAGTTTCATGTTTTGTGGAATTCTTTTTTATGCTTCCACAATAGTCTCCTTCAATAATATTCAAAACAGTATGGACATGGTATAATAGTTTTCTTCCGTATTATTTGTCATCTATGCTCCATTGTCGAATTGTGTTTAAAATATTAGCAGTTTTGTAAGTACTATATTTTGTTACATATACAGTCACCATTTTCACAATCACTTAAACTATTTTTAAGTTGCTTCTTTCACTAAAGCAACCATTCTTCTTTCTCTACTGTACATTTTAGCAATGCATTAATACTTATTTAATATTTAAAGAAAACTTTAAATATCCTTAGAACCGTTAAAGCACAACTGCCAATATTGCAAAGCCAGGATCACAAACAAATGATGAGCCAAGACAACAAACGTCCCAACCCCAATTGACACTAAATGAATCGGGGTTGGCAAATAGTATTAGACGCGAAATGATCCTGTTCGAAAATGGAGGAGTTCGTGGATATCACTTAGAATTAGGATATAAATATCTATTGTCTATTCCTCCAACCAGTGTAGAACCTGGCCGAGCGTTTTCAGCTGGTGCTTTGTTGGCAATGAACTACGAAGTAGACTTGAAAGTCAAACATTGGATGCTTTAATATTTTTGCGATTGTATTTTCGAAATTCTAAATAGTTTTTTGTATTGTTTTTTTGTTCCTTATTTTAGTATATTGTGTATTGTGTTGTGCAACAATATTGATAAATAATTTGTAAGAAATTACTAAAGGTTTTTTTTCCATTCGAGTTCAATTAGAAACCACATAGTCTAATCCCGGGATCCGGGAATTGTATTCTCTACTAGTGCCTCATTTATTACTTTTAGCTGTTAAAAATAAATAAAGTTTATTATTTCTTTATATATGTATGCTCCTCCATCAAAGGTATTTTGAAATATAAAATACTAATATGTTTAATATCAAATGAAGTTATTTTAACATAAATTTTAATATACGGACAAATCATCTTAATTAAACTACGGAACATCATTTCATAAGTTCCCTTGGCCTTATCAGGAAATAGAATGTTGCCATATTTATGGACGCGGAATCATATGTAAAATTGTCTAAAACAGTTAAATAATATATCTAACAAGTATACATAAATATACACTGAGCTATCACAACGCCAACTGGTGTCGGTTCAGGCGAACTATTTTTGTATATTTTTTTACATTCCGACGACAATTTTGCGTCCGTGTCAGTCAAAATTACGGGTTATCCAGATCCGATGTAGTTTTCTATTAGCAAAAATCTTGGTCCATTGAGTTTTAAAAATTCTGTAATTTATCGCCAGAGGTCGAGAGTGGCAGTATTAACTAGAATATTAGGGAAAACAATTCTGCGTCCGCATACGGACGCTGAAAGTGATGAGACGCAGAAAGATATGTAATTTTGAAATGTATGGATGCACAAATGTCTGTGAGATATATATATATATATATATATATATATATATATATATATTAGATAAGGACATTTGGTAAAATAAGCACTGTGAATCTAAATATAATATATTGTCTAACTCTATCAAATGATGCAAATTTATATTCAAATAACTACATCTAAAATTACAATTTTTCAAAAACATTACTTCGCGTATGCTCTTTGCACTGTGCCACTAAAATATATATCATGACCGCCTTTCAGCAATCAAAGTCAAAGTATTTTATTACACCTCTTTTTATATATGCCACTGATGATATGATTAGCAGATTTCTTGCATTAGACATAATTTCTCCCAAAACAGGCAACTTATTAATCGACAAGTTATTAAATGTTCAAAACTTGAAATATTGCCTCTTTATGTGGGAGATCTGAAGGAACTAAGTTAATATTAAATAAAATATAAAATAGTATAACAATGCCTATATTGATGCTTTCGATGTGAAAATAAATGCGTAATATAATCATAATCGAAATTTGAGTATCGCCCATCGGCAATAAAGTCTCCTTAGAAACTAATTAAAAAGGTCGTTGATGTGCTTGCTAAGAACACTACTTCAAACACTTTCTTTACGAAATTGATTTACTGTTCCAATTTCCTCTATGAACCGTAGCCTTTAATTAATTTATTACTAGCGGAATATTTCCATTATACAGCTTGGTTTATTTTACTTCCTTTGTATATAATTTTAGTAAAAACTTCCTGAAGAAGTCATAAATTATTGACGTTGAATCTCGTGTCCCTTTTGTATTTCGAGTAACGTGGTATCCTTAGATGTTAGAATATAAATTGTAAGTAATATAATTAACTAGTAATAAAATATAATTAACATTTATATATTATTAAGAGAAGTTAGTACTAACACAGATACTGGTGTTATTATAACGTACTAGTGGTGTTGCAAATGTAACTATCCGTTACTAAAGTATTCCTTACTCGATGAGATACGAAGTAACGAATACTGATTTCATATATTCGTTACTTTTTCAAACAGTTACTCTCATAATATATATATTTTTAGAATACATTATTGTCTGAAATATTTTATTAAAAAATATAATTTATAGTAAAATATTTGAATTTAACCAATTATTATTTTACTTGTATTTGAGTAGGTCTCGATTTCATTACAAAAGTTTTGTTTAAACTTATTGTATTAATGCAATGTAAAATAAATTTTGTGCATTGTACTACATTCTACATTTATATGTGTTATTTAATATCGTAGTCCCGGATATTTTTGGTTTTATGATAAAATATCTCGCCTATCGTAAATAAAATGAGGACTCCTTAATACAGGCTTTGGCATTTTACTTTTAATTTTGATTTGGAATGTTTTGTGTGATACTTTTAACGTTTTCATATCTTATCTTTAAATTAGTTATATGTATTATATGTCAAAAACCTATTCAGCACAATACATAAACATATTTCTACATGGCTAAAGGTGATGCAAGAAACATATTAAACAATCGTATAGAATACAAGTAACACTTCTTTAGGACCAAAAAGTTAGTACTGTAGGCCGCTACTTCCTAGTATTCCATAATAAACTGAATACCTAAATCACGTATTATTTTATTATATCATTAACAAACACTCTACCCGTGTAGTGGGATTTTAAATGTGATATATATTATTTCTTCCTTTTTGAGTCATGTAATACTGACATGTTCAATAACTACGAGTTTTTCCGAATAAATAAATAAATAAATATTAGAAATAAAACACATTATTCACTAACTGATATATAATTACCGCCTTTGCTATATTGTAACACCTAGATATATGCATAAATAATGTATGTTTTATGTTTCATTTGTAATACAGTGTTTGTAAATGACCAAATTGGCCGAATCTGCAGTACACATTTATTATAATATACTGATATGACAAAGTAATACATGTTTCATTTACTTCTCTAGGAGCAAGATCAATATTAATATTTTATACACTTATAAATACGCAAATATGTACTAGAATTTTATTTATTTAACGTACTATATATTAAAATTAGTATATAAGTGAATATTTTGTTTGAACTGTTTGATAGATTCGCCTTTTACTTGATGTAAATCCATTATCAAATTAATAATAATGAAAACAGCTTGTTTTAGATTTACACTGTGTTTATTAAAAAAAATATATGACAATTGTTTCGCTACCTTGTAGCTTCTTCGGATAAATGTTACAGAATGAAGTGTACAACATAAACTTATTATATTGAAAATATTACTGACTACACTACGGTTTTCCCAGCAATAAACCTTAATTGTATTATAATGTACTTTATGTATCTATTTTAAATATACTCCGTGACAAATGAGTATCTTTACAACTACTTATAAATTATACATATTTAATAAAGGTGAAGAATTTAAATCTAATTTGTCATTTAATAATATATCTAAATTTTTTAGTCTGTTAATTTCTAGTGATTCTAAGAGATTTAGTTTTTTACTTTTATTTGCTATGTGTAAGATCTCGAAATTCTCATCAAAGTCATGGTTGTTTTCAATCAAATGAGTGGCATACGTTGAGTTCTCCTTTTTATTAGTAAACGCTTTTTGATGATCTTCTATACGTTTTTTAAAGGCTCTTCCAGTTTGACCTATGTATGCTTTATGGCATGTACCACACGATAATTTATAGACACCCGATTTGTTATTTTTTGAAGTTTTATCTTTATTATTTTTAATAAATGTCCCTAAGTTATTGTTTGTTTTGTATGCTACATTTATGTTTTGTTTCTTAAGAAATATAGATAATTTTTTCTGTTCTCTACTAATGAAAGTGAATGAATTGAATTTCTCATTTGGTTTTTCTGTGATATTGAGGTAAGCTTCTTGCAGACATTTTTTATATAACTTATCCGAAATTAATTTATTGATAATATTAGGGTCGTAGCCATTATTAACAGCTATTTGTTTTATAATATTATATTCTTTATTGTAATCTTCTTTTGACATAGGAATATTAATAAGTCTAAATGTCATACTATGAAACGCCGCTAGTTTTTGTTGGTATGGGTGATTTGAATTATAATGTATCGTGGTATCCGTATGTGATTCTTTATGATAAATAGAAAAGTTAATTTTATTGTCGCGTTTTTTTAACGTCAAGTCTAAGAAATTGATACTATTATCATTTTCTTTTTCTATTGTAAATGTGATATTAGGGTCTAAAGAATTAATAAAATTGAATAATTTATTTAGTTGTCTATCTGTGCTTGTGTATCCTACTAGAATATCATCAACATACCGATACCAAAAAAACACATTATTCGTCAAATCTTTATTTTTAAAAATTCTATTTTCTAAGTTGTCCATAAAAATTTCTAGATAATGATAATAGTATCAATTTCTTAGACTTGACGTTAAAAAAACGCGACAATAAAATTAACTTTTCTATTTATCATAAAGAATCACATACGGATACCACGATACATTATAATTCAAATCACCCATACCAACAAAAACTAGCGGCGTTTCATAGTATGACATTTAGACTTATTAATATTCCTATGTCAAAAGAAGATTACAATAAAGAATATAATATTATAAAACAAATAGCTGTTAATAATGGCTACGACCCTAATATTATCAATAAATTAATTTCGGATAAGTTATATAAAAAATGTCTGCAAGAAGCTTACCTCAATATCACAGAAAAACCAAATGAGAAATTCAATTCATTCACTTTCATTAGTAGAGAACAGAAAAAATTATCTATATTTCTTAAGAAACAAAACATAAATGTAGCATACAAAACAAACAATAACTTAGGGACATTTATTAAAAATAATAAAGATAAAACTTCAAAAAATAACAAATCGGGTGTCTATAAATTATCGTGTGGTACATGCCATAAAGCATACATAGGTCAAACTGGAAGAGCCTTTAAAAAACGTATAGAAGATCATCAAAAAGCGTTTACTAATAAAAAGGAGAACTCAACGTATGCCACTCATTTGATTGAAAACAACCATGACTTTGATGAGAATTTCGAGATCTTACACATAGCAAATAAAAGTAAAAAACTAAATCTCTTAGAATCACTAGAAATTAACAGACTAAAAAATTTAGATATATTATTAAATGACAAATTAGATTTAAATTCTTCACCTTTATTAAATATGTATAATTTATAAGTAGTTGTAAAGATACTCATTTGTCACGGAGTATATTTAAAATAGATACATAAAGTACATTATAATACAATTAAGGTTTATTGCTGGGAAAACCGTAGTGTAGTCAGTAATATTTTCAATATAATAAGTTTATGTTGTACACTTCATTCTGTAACATTTATCCGAAGAAGCTACAAGGTAGCGAAACAATTGTCATATATTTTTTTAATAAACACAGTGTAAATCTAAAACAAGCTGTTTTCATTATTATTAATTAATATTTTGTTTGTACCATATATTAACTATACATATTCCCGCACCGCACATTTGAACGAGTACTCGGTAACGATAAGAAGTAACGGATATTGAATTCGAAAGTAACGGATTACAGGTACTGAAAAGTAACCGAATCCAGCATCACTATAACGTGCACTGTAGTAGCGCTGATTAAAATTTATTCATATATAGACCAAAAGAACTTCAACAGGTTATTTGTCAATTTGGTGCTAAAATGACCAACATGTACTGTATTTAAAAAAGAAGATACTCAAGCAGTTGTTGGTTGTTTTATATAAGTAGGATCCGTCGTGCTGCAAAAATAGAACGAATTAAAATGGAAATGAAAATTAAAAATTGTTTCCGGTTTAAAGTTGTACAAATTATTTATTCACATTTTGCACAGTAAAGTGCTAATAGTAGCATGAAATCGTACTGTTAAGTGTCCTTTTACTGTTTAATATCACTGTTACTAAAACTTATTTATTTAAATAGTGAGTAAATTGTTATATAGGTAACAAACAATAACTATACAAGCCAGGTGGCTTGTATAGTTATTGAAATTTGAACATTTAATGACACTAGTTTAACTAGTTAAATATGCTCTAAACATATTTCCACTATTCAGTGAGACTTGGACGAGTTTCGAAATTTTTGATTCTTCTGCCGTACGCACAGTTAAAAATGCCTGAAATATTTCATTACATATTCGTTAATGTTTACCTAACTTGTGACGAGATTAAAGAAAAGCACATAATATACTATGCGATATGCAAATATATAATAAATAACAAGTACTAGTTGTGTACTATGATTTTACAACAAAATGTTCTTTAAAATATAGTAAAAGTACAAAACCGAGTACAAAACATGTTATGCGTCTTTTAAGTTAGAGCATGCGCATCAAAATTAGTCGCCATTAATCGTGTTCATTCCTACATAACTGTGGTGACAAAGAAATAGTGTCTGTGTTTTTTACTTTCTTGTACGTAGTATAAGGAAGTATTGTGATGATGAAAATTTTCGACCTCGAGATTTTTGCAGATGTCCACGTTTTGAGGTCCCCTGATACCGAAAAAGTGGTTTTTAAAAAATGTCTGTGTGTGTGTCCAATATTTCGTCAACTACTAATTTTAAACAAATTTATAAACAATTCATATATACTCAAAATTAAGTTTGAGAAGAATTTTATTATGAAAGTTTTTCAAAATTCCTACCGGAAGTAGGTCTTTTACTCTTATCAGTTTTTTGCCAATATTTTGCAAGTCATGCTTTTTAGATAGGTACGTTACGAGTATAAAAGTATTTAGAACTTAATTTTCAATACCCTTTGTATAAAAAAAATTTCAAAATTCGGACCGGAAGTACCACTTTTACTCTTACCAAATAGCGATTTTTTTCAAATATATTGTAAATTATGAATTTAATATATATTTATCAAGAGTACAAAAAAATTTGGAGCTGGATTTACAATGTTCTTTACTCTTAGCGAGTAGCACTTTTTTCGAATATCTTGCAAAATATGCATTCTATAGAGATTTATTAAGACAACGGAATTAATTAGAATAGGACTTTGAGTAACTTTTGTATAATTTTTTTTTAAAAATTGTATGTAACGCTCATACGTATAAGAAAGTCGTGTGGTGGACACACCTCATTTTTATTGTTGTAGCAGTTGAAATAGGTAAGCTTATATACTATAACCATGATAACTTGCAGAATATGCAATTACAAAATATTTTCAGGAGGATTTGTGCTAATTACAGATTTATAAAGGTAAAATATTATGTTTACATGATTTTATAAAAACAATATAAAATTTATTTGTAGAATACGTCATATGATGTCACTGAGGCTAACCTGCCAGCTGCAACATGTATAATAGAAGAAGGTAAATTTGTAAATATAGTTTTGTACGTAAAATGTGTTTAATTCACTATTGTCAAAGCAATTACTATTGAAAAATAGTTTTACTATAACCTTTTTCTCGGTGTATATTTTTCTTAATATGGTTTTATATATTATACAGGACAAGACGATATTCTGCCAATATACTTTATACTACATAACGAAAATTTCGAAAATGCATTCCTGGTCTGTTTTTCGTTATATTTTATATACAATATACAATTCCTCAAATCATGTAGTGCAACCCTAGAACTAATTCAAAGACTGATACTCAAAATACACCCAGACAGCGGATCAAAATCAGAAAAAGTTAATCCTATTAGAAAGAAGGTTTAGAATGTTATGAATAAATACAGAGATTTTTAATTTTAAGTGAATACATATTTTTAGCTTTAAAATTATTTTACGTTTCACTATATGTATTGTTCTTATTGGAACTTAGTTTAGATTTTGTTTAGAATAACTTATTTATTCTTGACGTTAAATGTTTATCAAAATTAAAAATGAAATATATTGATACTTTATAAACATTATTTTTAGTTTATTGTCGAACCAATCCTTAAATCTAATTACAGAAAACATATTACATAATTTCTATAATTCAGCAGTTAAAATGTAACACATTAGAATAAATATTTAGCATCCACACTAAAATCGCACTGAAACTAATGTATTATTGACGATGATTCGTTTTCTATTACAAAAGAAATCCTAGATATCAAAACATGCATATATTTAATACATCAATCTCATAATTGCTATGACTTAGTAAATATTATATCTGATGTCTTAAATATTCATGGTAATGCGCCCTTATATATAATTGATACAACTATTGTTTTTTGATTATTCTGACGCATCAGATATAATATAAAGACGAAATAATTACGAAATTTAAGTGTTTTTGAATAGTAAATCTTTTTACCATGTAAATGTACATATTAGACGCAAAAATTTTACCATGTAAATAATCATATTCCGTTATGAATCTTTACTGTGTAAATGTGCATACGTAATTATGTAATGTCACGAAGAAGTTACCTTCACTTATTATATAAATTTACAATGTAATTTTCAATAAGCGGACCTTGAAAGCGGTTTCAATTTACAATGTAAATTTCAGTAAGCAGTCATTAAAAGCAATTCTATAATATATCAAGTAAACTTAAAAATGCCATAACATAACATTGGTCACAAAATTGCCAACGTTATGTTATGTAATATTTTCTTACAGTGCGCTTCCCAGTGGAAACTTCATATATGTGTTGGTATACTAGTATGTATGAGCGAATCCGTAATTTGAGAAATCCTTGATTAAGCACAGACGCACGTTCTAGTTCCACTTTTCTTTTACACTAAGTACAAATTACAATGTACTAATTTCGCGAAGCATACGGAATACTGAGAAGAACTTAAAAGTTGGAAAGGTGTCCATGTCCGGCTTAATAGTGCGATATATTTTCGATATCAAAATTGTTGCGACAATGTTACGTTAATTGTCTAAGTACATTATATTGGTATCTCGAGAATAAAGAGAATGCAGAATACTTGCACTTTATATATGGAATTTGAAAATTGCAGGATATTTCAATTCCAACATATTTCCAATGCTCTAGTCATCTCTGCTTTGTACAGAAAATTGTTATTGTTTCATAAACCTTCCTACTTGGACTGAAATGTTATAATATAAATATGTCCCAATTCTGGGAGAAGATGCGTAAACATTTGCTTTCTTTGCAGGTGTAATTCATGCACATGTATATGTTTTGTGTTGTCTATTAATTACTTTCATTTTTACTAAATTCTTTTACCGCACTGCGTGTGAGGTTATTCAAGCTAGTCTTTACTATTTACTATTTTTTTAATACTACATCAAATTTAATGCGACTCTCACTTCATGGAGTTAACCAGTGGCGGCTGCTGCAAGGAGGGCAACGGCGCACTGCCCCCCGTGACAAATTTCTTTTAACAGCTAAATTAATTATAAATACCTAATTTGTATGTAATTTTTCTGATTTGTTTGTTGACAAATAATATGTTTTCGGAAGTAACAGTCCGTCTTTTCAACGCGTTTAAAAATCGCATTCTGACGTAGGCTCCGGGGCATCTCGCGCGACTGCCCCGTCTGTATTAGGAAATCGAGCGATGAAACTGGCGCGGGTAGCGCGCGTATATATGTTGGCGGCGGGGCACTACTCTATGGTGCCGGGTCCGGGTGGCGGTCCAGTATGTAATATACAGCGGTGAGTGTATGTTGTAATTTCTATCGGTGCAAATGCAAATAAGAATTGCGTTAGTAACATTAAGACAGAATTAAAAAATCTAGGTCTCCCTAGACCAGATTTATTGATTAAACTAGATCACATTTGAAAACTAATAAAACCGTGACGAGAAAATTCAACAGAAGCTCTTACAGTTTATCAGACTGGTTGTGTGGGTGTAATGTGCAAAATGCTTGTTTCTATTTCGGTGCTATAAAGTTCACCTTACGACACCCGTTTGGGTTGCAAAAGTATTTCTTTATCGCACGCTAATTTTGTTGTTTTGACGTTGGTAACAAAAAAAAATGGAACCAAATTATATTTAAATGTCAAAATGTAAGCCTTTAATGTAACAAACATGTGCAATAGAAGTTGTACAAAGAATAAAAAGCACACATGCTAACATTTTATTTACTAATTAAGAATATAAATTGTTAAGCAGAGTTGGATGATAAGTTTTCTGATGCTACTATTGTAATTTACTTCCAAGGTTGAATAGTACAACTGTTACAAAAGTTTGTTATTGATAATATGTCGAGACTATGTTAGCGAAATATTTTGTAAATTGCCTTCTGCTATTTTGCGAATTTCTGGGGGCGTGCAAAATAGAAACAATCAAGTGAACGGTGTTTTTCTACTTTGAAGAGAATAAAAACATTTTCTAGAAATACCATGCGGGAAAGCAGACTATGTGCCTTAGCAATGTGTTCCATTGAAAAACAATTACTGACATCAACACCAAACTTCAATGAATGAGTTATTAATCATTTTACTGATCGGAAGGAACTGCGGATGGATTTTATTTTCAAACAAGTTAATTAAATAGCATATTGAGTTTATTTTTTGTCTGTACTGCCCTCCCGTCCCAAAAAATCACGGGTCGCCACTGGAGTTAACATTCATTTGTCGTTTGTTTTAAGTATACTTATCTAGGATCAGTATTCTTACTGGCGTCGATTGATTTTACCTACATAAATGGAGATGAAATCTGCTAATTTTAGAAATGTTAGAAATTTTGTAAATTATAGAGTAGTACTTTAATTTTGCATTCTATATATGTTGGTGGTCAATAAATACTAATTATACCAGTAATAATTATTATTCGGGAAAATGAAATTATAGAATAATTAATTATATATTAGTGGGAAAATAGATTGTCATTGGTCGCATTCAGCAGATACAGCAATTGAGCAACAGTTCAGTGCGTATTCTGTCCGCACGCGCCATTAACGCGTTCCAACAGCAACGTAACACACAATTTTGATCGAAGTAAGATAAGCAAGTTAAAGGTATTGTGCAGAAATAAATGTATTATAATATTGGAGTTCACCGAGTATTTTAATCGGGGTTGGAAAAACCGGCCCTACACTAAAAACTATGTCGAAGCTTAATGTAGAAAAACAATTAATTATTGTTGGTTATTCGGTTTAATCTGAATAATTCTAACATATGGCAGCAGTATAAATTACCAAATGGAAGGTGATCACATAAAGATGAACGGTCCTGTCCAGCGAACACTCAACTGTTGTCAAGTGAATGGTTGAAGCGGGAACAGTTCCCGATCCTGCTGCTGAGTGCGACTATTTTTAAAAGTATACTTTTAAAGTAGATTTTGACGTTCAGAATATTTTATATATATACAAGTATTCTATTTATTCGGAAAAACCTTTGAAATTATTAACTTTTCATTGCAAATTCAATCGCACCTTCTTGTGTTCCTATATAGGCATATATGTTAAATAACTTCATCCTATGTATAAAAATATAAACTTTCTGTTGTTGATTCGAGAATTAAATAGCCATATTGGAAACATAAAAGGTATGAAATACATTATCTATGAGAAAGATACATAATTTGGAACTAACAACTATTATTATACGGGCTTAACACCTAGCATACCTTTCATAATAATATACATGTAGATTGTATGTGTATAATTTAAATTCTATATATGTATTTACCTATATATGCCTTATAACGTCTACCTGATATATTATTAAAATCTAATTTTTGTATTTCACACGTATACACAAACTACTAAATTACATAATGTATATAATTCGACTAATTTAGTTAACAAAATTTTAAGCAAACCAAGAAATGTTCATGTCACATAGATATCTATGTGTCAATTGAAATACATATATATTATCATATGGGTATAAAAGCCTTTCACTTCCATTTAGACGATATGAAACTGGATATATTATACAGAGTAGTGCACCACATTCCCATAGGTTTATAATATACAGGGTCCGGCAACGAAGCGGGGACGGAAGATTACATGCTTATTTGAAAGTTCGTCCAATATTTAGTCATCGGATATTTTTGCGTACCATCAAGCGCACGTTTCAAAAATGTTTTGGTTTATACAGGGTGTTCCAGATGGCAATTGCAGACTGAAGTTGCTTTTTTTAATGGAACACTCTGTACATTAATAGATAAAATGATCCGCGCTTGAAAGCTGGATACATCGATATAATGCTGTATGGGACTAAAGTTGATAATTTCTGTGTTATTAATTATTTCACTTGATAAATTAATACATTTCAATAGCTATTCTGCATAAGGAAAAACAAAAGCTCCGAAACCAACAGAATAGAATATTTTTTACTAGTATTGAGTTTCATTGCTACGTGAAATAAATTCTGTAACTGATCGCGTTATACAGAGTGTTCACAATTTCGCAAAATCGAAGAAATCTAGTAATTTTTAAATGGAACAACCTGTATATTTTTAGCTCATTGAAAAGCCTTTTTACTACGCTTTCCATTGACACCACATTTAATGGACCTAGGATAGATCATTTGCTAATTATTTCTTTTTAAAATTGAATTGATGAAAAATGCTTGTATTTTTAGTAGCTAATTTGCACTTTAAAACCTTCTGTAAGGTCGGATATTCAACAAATAATCCATAAATGGTCTACGACAAGAAGAAACCCCATTTAGTATGAGAAAAAGTTGATTTTCACTCAGCAGTAGTATTAAAAGATTGCGCTATTTTAAATAAATACTAATTATAAACCACAACAGAAATTTTAATTAACGAAAGTTATATCACAGTAAAACAAAAATAAAGGAAATGTAAATAGTAAATGCAAATAAATCAAAGACAATTTTCAAATGTCCTTCCACGTCTCTCAATAGATAAATGAAGCCGCCTGGTGAAATTCTGTTGAACATACTGTAATGTTTCTTAGCGAACATTTCTAAATGCCTCTCTTATGCGTTCCATCATATTTTGCCTTGTTGTAGGAACTTCCACATATCCCCAAAGTAGAAGTGGAGGCCAAGCGATTGGACCACTTTGTCCTATCCATTTGTCTTCCTTCCATCGCCCTAGAAACTCCTAACGTTAAGGCTATAATGGACAGGTGCACCATCGGGTTGAAACCAGAAAATTTGTCGGGTATCAGCATCCACATGCTCAAGTTAATTAGGTAATTTGTTCTGCAGAAATGCCAAATACGTATTGCCTGTAACGGTTGCATCGAAAAAGTACGGCCCAATAGTATATGGGCCAAGTATACGGGACCATCTATTCTGATTGTCTACATGACGTATCCAATGCGGGTTTTCTGTTGCATAATAATCTATGTTATGTTTATTTACCTCGCTATTACTTTTGAAAGTAGCATCATCACTAAACAAAATCTTTGTTAAAATATTTGGCATTTCTCGCATTTTATTTAACAAAGCAACCACAAAAGTCTGTTTTTTTAATGAAATCATCACCATGCAATTCCTGATTTAATTCCATATGGTACGGATGATACTTATGACTTCTTAAAATTCTCCGTACGCTCCTATCTTCAATACCTGTTACCTTTGAAATACCGTCTATACTTATATGTGAATTTTCCTGTATTATTAATAATACGGCCAGTTCGTTTTGTTAATTGATTACCGGTTTATTTATTTCTTTCTTCTTGTAGGTTACACTCTCAGTTTCTATAAATCTCTCTAATAACCTTTTAAATGCTTCCGGTTTCGGCTTTCTTTTAAGGATTGGAAATCTCCCAGCATATATTCTACTTGCTAGAAGATACTCCCCAGGAATAAATATCATATTAATATTTAAACATTTATTCCAAAAAAACATGTACATACACATAGATATGTGTATATACATATACACATACACTGTATATAACATGTCCCCTTCGGTCCTCAGCCTCATTGCAAGATCCTGGTTTTTTCCAGTTTCTTCCCACACGAGCGGTATTGAGGGCTCCTGTGTGTTGTTTCTCTTCTTTTATTTTTTTTCTGGATGTCTCTCAGGTTTCTTCTCGATTTCATTTATATTTTCAATATCCTCTTCTTGATTTCCTTGTGAAAGTTATGGTGGTCCATGTTTTTTATTTTTGTTGTTAATTTGTTGTAGTCCTTTATCGCATCTGCTGTTGGTATTTGTTCGCATCTTACTATTCTGTGTTTTTTTGCTCTTATGTGTGTGTGTCCTCCCGTTCGGTAGTTATGTATTTCATTGTTGGTTTGTAGTTTTATTTTTGTTTTGATTAGTCCCCTGTCTATTTTATGTATCAGCAATATATTTTTAATTCTTATAAGTTTCTCAATATTTGGTATTCCAGTGATATTATATAGTTGTGCTGTTGGAGTTCTTTTATTTAGTCGATATATTAGCTTTATGAATCTATTTTGTTGTCTCTGTAATTTGTTTATATTTTTTAACGTTGTTTGGCCCCATATATTGACGAGGTAATTCGTATGAGATGCAAACATGGCGTGGTATGTTGCCGGTCTCATGCTTGGTGGTATTATATTTTTAATTTTATGTATTCCAGCTATTGCTTTTGAGTTTTTTTTGATAAGGTTTTGGACATGACCCTCCCATTTTAAGTTTTCTTGGATTTATAACCCTAAGTAGTTACTTGTTTTCTTTGATGGATTTTCTTGCCTTTAAGTTGTATATTTAGTTTTGGTTTTTGTGCTTTATTTGAGAAGATCATAAAGCTTGTCTTATCTTCGTTAATTGTTATTAAATTATTAAAGCACCATTCTTATATTTTCTTCATATCATTATTAATATTGTTTTCTATTATGTGGGGGTTTTTGTTACTGTATATAATACAGGTGTCGTCTGCGTATGCGTATATTTTACCATGGAGTGGTAATTCAAATATATCATTGGTATACAGTATGTAAAGTAATGGTGGTAAGTTCCCGCCCTGTGGTATTCCATATTTAGCAAAACGTACATCACTTTCGACTTTGTTTATTTTTATTTTTTGTGGACGATTCATTAGGTAAGTTTCAATTATTTTTTGTTCTGTATTTTTTATACCTATGCTCTGCAACTTTTCGATAAGTTTGGTTTTGGATATTGTATCGAATGCTTTCTTCATGTCTATGTATAGTGCTGTTACTCTGTTTCCCTTTTCCACTTTTTCTTTAATTTCATTTATAAAATCTGTTGTTGCAGATGTTGTACCGGAGTTCTTCTGGAAAGTATATTGGTTCGAGCCCACAATTTTATTTATTGTTAGATGATCAGACAATTGAATTTGTAAGCTTTTCTCTAAGATTTTGTTCAGTGTAGATAGTACGGAGATAGGACGATAATTTTCTAGGTTCTGCCTGTTGCCTTTTTTGTATATGGGCACAAAATAGTTTTTTTTAGATATTCGGGGAATTCTCCATCATGTATAACGTTGTTAATTAATTTGGTCAAAATTGGTGACAGTACGTCTTTGTTCCTTTTAACTATTGCTGTTGTTATTTTATCAAAACCTGGTGCTATGTTGTTTTTTAATTGATTTATTATTGTTGTCACTTCTCTCAGAGTTACCAATCTAAATTTTAATTCAGGTATTTGTTTCTTCATCTTTGTTGTTATTGGGGCTTTTGTGTTTTTTGACATTTGTTCTTCTGCCAAGGATTGACCTATATTTGCGAAGTATTTGTTGATTTATTCTGCTATTTCTTTGGGCACAGTTGTTATCATTCCATTTTCTTTTTGTATTTCGCTTATATTTTTGTTATTACTTTGATTTTGGCTGACTTCTTTGCTAATTAAGTTCCATGTCTTTTTCGGTTCTGATTTATATTTCTTGAATTGCTTTAGGTAATATTCTTTCCTGGTGTTTTCTATAACATATTTTGTGTGTTTTCTCTGATCTTTGTATCTGTTATAGATTTCTTCGTTTCTGGGGTGTTTAATATGATTTTTATATAAATCATTTCTCTTCCTGATTTCACTGACTATGTTCTTATTTATCCATGGGCAGTCTTTTCTTTTCTGGAGTGTAGTTGATAATTTCTGAAAAGTGTCAATTTAGTTTTCTTTAATTTCTTTAATATTTTTGTCTATATTGAAATAATCTGATGTGGTATATTCGTAATACATATTTGTATTCCAGTGTCTTTTTTTTGTATGCTCTAGTGCAATTCTGATGCCGTGATGGTCTGATATATTATTTGGTACTATTTCCAATTTTATTTGAGTCTTCACTTTTGTGATTGCATGGTCTAAGATGCTGTCATTTTCATTGTTATTTTTCCTAGTGTGGTATTCTTTTGTTCTTCTGTTCAATATTTTGTAGTTTTTTTCTTTAAACATGTTAATGTATTCTGAAGTTTTGCTATCCTTTTTAGCTATGTTTATGTTAAAGTCGCCCATAATGATATGCTTGTGCTTTCTATTGATTACATTATTTTTTAAAACGTTTTCTAATGTTTTTAAATCCAGGGAGGTTTGTATATTAGTGTTATTATTATATGTTGTTCTTTTAATGAGATAGTTACTATTTCAACATTCTTCATTGTTTTGTTCATCAGCGTTTTGTAATTTATATCTTGCTTTATGTATATGGCTATTCCGCTTCCTCTTGTGGCTCTAGAATTGAAAATTGCTGTATACCCTTTGAGTTGATAGAAACATTCTTCTTGTTGGTTTAACCATGTTTCTGTGAAGGTTAGTATGTCCGGTGAATTTTCGATCGTAGGCAGGGTTTGTATTTCGGTAAATTTGTTTTTTATGCTACGTATATTCTGCATATACATATTACACATTGTTATTCTGTTAATGCTTATTGTTCTTGTTTTATTGTTTCTCTGTTTCTGCTGTTACTTTTAGGTCTTCCTCGGTTCGTATTCTTAATTTGTCACTGTTCTCTATTTTCCTCACGTATATATTACCTTCTCTTGTCCAAACATATTTCACTTATGTTCCTTTTTCAATTTTCTAGCATGAAAAAACAGGTTATTATTTCTTGTTGTTAGTTCTTCATTTATGTATATGTTATTTTTCCCTTTTAGTTGACAGTCTTTTGATGAGATCATGTCGTGATATTTTCTTGCCTTAAGGATTCGATAATTATTGGACTTATTTGATTATCTTCCTTTTTCCGGTAACATTTCACTATGGATTCTATTTTAGCTTCTTCCAGTTTTCCAATTATTTTTTCCACTATTTCTCTCACATTTTCTCGTTCATTCTGTTTTTCTATTACATTTATTATTAGGTTATTCTTTATCTTTTCTCTTTCCAAATCATCCAACATTCTTTCCAGGTTATTTACTTTGTCTTTTAGTTTTTGATTATCTTTGTTACTTTCTTTTAACATCTTCCTTATTTCTTTATTTTCTTGCTGTATTTCTTCAAATTTGGTCTTCATGAATTCTATGGTTTTTTTCATTTCTTCTAATATTTTAAATATTTTATTATTTGATATTTCCTCTTCACTATCACTTTCATTTGTTTGGGTTTTCCATTTTTCTTTCTTGTTCTTGTCATCGGTTGTTATTTTTTTGCAGTTGTTGATTCAAGATAGGAAGGAGAGATACTTTTCGCACCAGCGGTGTCCTTCGTGGTGTCTGACTAATCACAGATAACGGTTGGACCTCGGATGGGTTTTAACAATAGAGATTTAAGAGGAATTAATTTGGTTACATTATTTTGTAGAACACTATATATTATAGATGACTATCGAAAGAAATTTTAAAGTTGTTTACGGAGATAAGCATGAGAGAAAAAAGCATTTTAAAAAGATGAACAAAAATACATACTTACTTTAATATTTCTTCTGTTCACTTGTTGTTGTTCCGGGTATTTTATTTTAGCACACTTTGTCACAGTATTAGAGTCAGAACAGTAGAATATTCAAACACTTTAGAAAATTTGCCGCCTGTTCATACTAAATTTGATTTTTTTCGATCTTTTTACACTGTGCTTTTTACTATTTTCTCGGACCGTCCACCATATCTACAATACTAAAATTAGTCATTATAGCAACTTCTGTTAAACACTGAACGAAATACTGTGTAACATGAAATGAAATTTTTGACAACTTGGTTATTAAGTATACAAGCTTAAAACTGGTAACAGCTGTTGAAGATAGGAGCGTACGCAGAAAATATAAGAAGTCATAAGTATCATCCGTACTATATGGAATTAAATCAGGAATTGCATGGTGATGATTTCAGACTTTTGTGGTTGGTTGTTAAATAAAACGCGAGAAATGCCAAATATTTTATATTTTAACAAAGATTTTGTTTAGTGATAAAGCTACTTTCAAAAGTAATCGCGCGGTAAATAAACATAACATGCATTATTGTGCAACAGAAAACCCGCATTGGATACGTCATGTAGACAATCAGAATAGATGGTCCCGTATACTTGGCCCATATATCATTGGCCCGTACTTTTTCGATGCAACCGTTACAGGTAATACGTATTTGGCATTTCTGCTGAACGAACTGAATAATTTATTTGAGCATGTGGATGCTGGCACCCGACAAATTTTCTGATTTCAACACGATGGTGGACCTGCTCATTATAGCCTTAACGTTAGGGAGTTTCTAGGGCGATGGAAGGAAGACAAATGGATAGGACGAAGTAGTCCAATCGCTTGGCCTCCACGAAGTCCAGATCTTACTGTATTAGACTTTTGGTGATATGCAAAGCTTTAGTTTTTGTGGAAGTTCCTACAACAAGGGAAAATATGATGGGACGCATAAGAGAGGCACTTAGAAATGTTCGCCAAAAAACATTACAGCATGTTTATCAGAATTTCACCAGACGACTTCATTTATGTATTGAGACACATGGAAGGACATTTGAAAGTTATCTTTGATTTATTTGCATTTACTATTTACATTCCTTTTATTTTTGATTTACTGTGCTATAACTTACTTTAATTAAAATTTCTGTTGTGGTTTATAATTAGTATTTATTTGAAGTAGCGCAAAGTTTTAATACTACTTCTGAGTGAAAATCAACTGTTTCTCATACTAAATGGGGTTTCTTCTTGTTGTAAACCATTTATGAATTATTTGTTGAATATCCGACCTTACAGAAGGTTTTAAAGTGCAAATTATTTAGGAAAAATGCAAGCATTTTTCGTTAATTCAATTTTAAAAAGAAATGATCTATCCTAGGTATGGTTCTGATATCACAGAAGAGAGCAATAAGAACTATGCTGGGTATAAGTAACATGGATTCATGCAGACCGTCGTTCGAGCGGTTGAGAATATCACTTGTGTTGGTCAATATGTTTTGATTGTATTACATACGCCAGGAATAATTTGACTTTCTTTGCAAAGCAATTCATGTAGGAAACCAGACATGGATGTTTCGAACAACCACATTTTAGGTTGTCCCGGAATATCAACTCATTTAGATATCAATCAATAAAATTATATAATTTACTCCCGAAAACCTGGAAAGAACTGAATGACAAAAAGTTTAACTTAACCCTTAAACACTTCCTAAAATACAATCCAATTTATGATGTCCACGAGTTTGTGGAAATGCTCAAGAAGCTTTAATTTCTTTTTTGTTCTCTTTTTTTGCTCTGTGAAATGGCGTACATTGTTTGATATATACATTAGAGTTTGTAATATTTAATGTTTACATTGTACTTTTATTTTTTAGATATGTTTAGTGTTTGTATTGTACATTTATTATATAGACATATTTACACAAAAACACTAAAACACCTTCACCACACTAAAGCACAAAAATGGTTAAATACGTATTTCAACAACTAAGTTGTCATCATCAGTAGCACTGATTAAAAATCGCGCTGTCTACACACCGTAGCGTACAGAACAACACAGTGTTGTTCTACACACCGTAGCGTACAGAACAACACAGTGTTGTTCTGTACGCTACGGTGTGTAGACTGCGCGATTTTTAATCAGTGCTACTGATGATGACAACTTAGTTGTTGAAATACGTATTTAGCCATTTTTGTGCTTTAGTGTGGTGAAGGTGTTTTAGTGTTTTTGTGTAGTTTCAAGCCACAGACTCCAAGTTTAATTTCTTAGACATATTTATTGACATGTGCATACATTTGTTTTGTCTCGCACGAATAAATCTATCTATCTATCTATCTATCTAAATGAGGTATCAGTAGAAAGCGTAGTAAGAGGGCTTTTAAATGACCTAAAAATATACAGGGTGTTCCATTTAAAAATTACGAGATTTCTTCGATTTTGCGAAATTGTGAACACTTTGTATAACGCGAACAGTTACAGAATTTATTTCACGTAGCAACGAAACTCAATACTAGTGAAAAATATTTTATTCTGTTGGTTTCGGATCTTTTGTTTTTCCTTATGCAGAATAGCCTACTGAAATATATTAATTTATCAAGTAAAATAATTAATAACACAGAAATTATCAACCTTTGACCCATACAGCTTTATATCGATGTAACCAGCTTTCAAGCGCGGATCATTTTATCTATTAATATACAGGTGCTCCATTAAAAAAAAAGCAATTTTAGTCTGGCATTTCCATCTGGAACACCCTTTATAAATCAAAATATTTTTAATAAGTGCGCTTGATGGCGCGCAAGAATATCCGATCACTAAATATTTGATTAACTTTCAAATAAGCATGTAATCTTCCGTCCCCGCTTCGTTGCCGGACCCTGTACGAAAAGCGGTAAAGTATTTTAAAAATCTGTTTAATAAGGGTTGTGTAAGTTCATTAGGGACACGTTTTAAAATTATTTTGAAATATACATACTTATTCAAAAAATGTTGCTTACCAAAGTTATAAAAATTTAAAAAGAACACCATCTATATTATGGCATATTTTGTTACTATAGGTTAAATGAACTACGATATTTTCTATACCTAACTCATCCTCTTTTTCAGATATTTTACTATTTTTGAAAATGCAGATCGAGGTTTATGAAACGTTTCTGTCTTACATATTTGAGTGAATTATTTTAAATTGTATTTATTGTTTATCAAAGCATTAGACTTTAGGATAAATTAAAGTTGATATTCAAAAAGGTATACAGAGTGTTTAAAAGAAAAATGTTTGTTTTGACGAATGTTAAAGACAATGTATTTATTAACACATTTGGATTCTTATAGGTTTCCTATACCTATCTCTTATAGTTTTTTGGTAATTTAGGATTTTCAATTTCAAACACTATTTTACTTTTCTTGCAATTTATTTTTCAAAAGTAGGAATTGACGATGTTATTATCACTTCCAACAGATAAATTATTTGACAATGACTGTACGACGTAATTTAAAGAATTTTTATTATAAAATGAGAACCTACTCTCTAAGCGAAAAGGTGGATATGATTTTAGTAATCGAAGAGTGTGATTAAAAGTGCTTGCTAGCATCAAAAGTTTATGCTCAAAAATATCCTAACAGGCGTTATCCTTACAGAAGGTCATTCGAAAATTGATTGCAAGTTTTCTGAAGAACAAGGAGTGTGTGTTATCAGAAATCAGAACGGCCAATACCAATTAAGGGAAATGCAGAAGTGCTTTTGTTGTTATCGAATCTCTGGTAGAAAATCCGCATACAAGTCTGCAAAACATAAATGAAACCACTGGGATAAGCAGGCGAAGCGTCGGAGGAATGATAAAAAAACAGAACTTCTTCCCGTATTGTATTTAATCACACCAAGCACTTTTAGAAGTAGATTACGATGAACGACTTGTATTTTGTTTATGGGTTCTAGAAAAGTTTAGTGAAGATGAAAATCTCTGCGATTTTGTACTTTTTCGGATGACTCATCATTTCACAATAAAGCTTCGTTTACATCCACTTAAATTAACTTAGACCTTACATAACGTACCGTAAAATTAACACAAAATATATGAAGTCGTTCACATTGCCTTAGTTTACGTTAAGTGCGCAGGCGTATAAGCATAGCTGGAGTGCCAATCAGATAGGTTCTAAAACGACTTTTTGTCATGTAAATGGGGATAATTATGCACCAGATCAATTAAAACGCCGTCGTTCGTAATAATATAAAACAGCAACGTACAAAACAATAAACTAACTGTGGCAAATTGTACAGCAAATTTCGCAAATTTAGGTTATGCTAGTTTCAAATGACAGATTAAAAAATAAAAAAAAAAGTACGCGTATACAGCGATTCCGTTTCTGGTGCTTGCTGATTGGTGGAATTAATAAATGTAAATTAAGGAGTACCCTTCCAAATATGGGTCCACATAATTAGCCAGCAAAATCCCCAGACCTAATTTTTGTTTTTGGGGATATCTACTATGATTCACGACCAACCACACCCAACGATATAAGAGAACGAATAAGAACAGCGTTTTGTTCTATAAAAACTGATATTTTAACAAGAGTTAAATAATCCTTTTAAAAGAGAATTCGTTTATTTATTTGTTATTTACCTAGTTATGATACCTTTTAATTATTATGAAACAAAACCAATCAAACTGTTACTTTAATAAATATCAGCCGTTTTAAAAATAAATTGCAAGAAGCTAGTGTTTGAAATTGAAAATAGTAAACAACTAAAAAATTATAGTTAGAGAAAACTCTAATACACTTTTAAAAGCAATTAAAACTAGAATATAAATATGATAATAAATACAGGCTATGAATCTAATGCTTTGTGCCCTTAATGAACCGACAGAATCATTAATAAAAAATATTTTACCGTTTTTCGTATATAAGCCTACCATGTATAGTTATTAATTTTTCTGTTATTACAATAGATAAAAAAAATATTTCACATGAAAGTTTACGCAATTCAGGTACTTCGTATTGCAAAACTGTGTTTGTTATATAAAAGAAAATTATGAAATCTATACATACATATAAAATTCAGGTGTTTCTTCAACTTAATTTTGTTACAATCGCTCTCTGGTGAAAAGGTCCGAGGCGAAATAGTCCCTAAGCAAAACCGCTGCGCCGTGTGAAAATGAACGCATCGAAACAGTACCGGTAAACTTTTTTTCGACCCAGTGAAGAGTATGAAAAGTAATAATTTCATCAAATAATTGCCTATTTATGAAGAATAGTTTAAAACTACTCCTGCTCTAATTCAATTAAGACTTTTGCTGGGTTCAGCCATATGCAAGTCATCGTAACTTAGCATTACCCATTGTTATTTTACTTCTTTTTTATTTGTCATTATTAGCTGCTATTAATATCATTTTATCAGTTTTCTATTCGTATAGAAAAACATTTCAATATTGTCTCCTTCAAAACAACTACCTTGAGAAGTCATACAGCGCTGGAGATGGTTCTTCCAATACTCTCGAAAAGAGTAAAAGGTCATAAAAACCAATGTCAGGCAAATAAGTAGGATGAGAAGCCACAGAAATGCTCTTACTGCACGAAAACTCATTTCATAAAATTGCTTTGTGACAAGGTGCATTGTCATGGTGTAACACCTAGATGTTCTTGATGTTTGGCCTCATACGCATTACTCTTTCTGTTTGGTTCCATGGTTTGTGTGTTTTCATATCAAATACATGAATATTGTTCATAATGCAATAAATCTACTCGAAAACATTCAAATTCTGATTCTAAAACATTCAAACGGCTGTAACCAACCAACTGATCGCAATTCCAGTAAACGATTTACTAAACACATTTAAAGTTTTAACATATAGCATTCTATTTATCTATTTGTGTTCTTTTTTGATTAATTTTCAGCAGTTTGCAAAGAGTTATATTTTTTACTTGAAAAATTTATTACTAGATTAATTCATAATTTAGTGTGTCTACGTTTAACACAGATTCGGTTGTTATTATTGAAACCGTTACTTAAGTGTTATAAATTAGAAGCTTAACGTTGCAAGTACGTCCTAAAATTATTATTTTATTCATGCAATGTAGATACTATACCAATATATGATATACTCGTATTTTAGCGAAGTGCAGGCAAACATTGTAATGTTAATTATTGTATACATACATATGTACATGCTGATTCTTATTCCATAGGTTTATAAACGTGTACAAAACATAAGAATGGCGTCATTAAGTAGATATTTTCAAGACAGACAAAAGTCTGCACTGTGTATTAGTCGCACTTATAGCAAAAATAATGAAACTTAAATTGGTGGGTTCGATGACACCATCTCGCCTTGCTCACGTATAAAATGGGGCAAGGCCGTTTCTTGGCACCGTCATTTATTTATTAAAACGCGAATTTATTTGCCTACAATACGACTTCAATGGCGGATTGTTAGCTTTTGAACTAAATCGAATTTGTGCAGTTTATTTACAGCTATTGCTCGTTGCATAATTGAATAGTTGATGTTAAAATTGAATTAGATGATTTAATTAAGATAAACATTGCGTGACCGCGACCGCACACACATACATACATATATGTACATACTGCTATGATATTAGTACAATTGTTATAGGGTTGCCTCGATCTAGCTCATAAAACAAAATTCTCTCTCTCTCAGGTTCCCTCGGCGAGACTGTACAATGTTCACGTCAGGAATCGTGATCTTAGGAAACAGTATAAAAAAACCACAAATTACTTGAAGACAAAAAAATGAAATAAATAATTAATTATCTTTTCTAAAATCTTTAATAAAAGTGAAAAACAAATCATATATAATTATTTATTATAAAAAAACAAAAAAAAAAAAAACATTCATTAACAAATTCTCAAGAAAAAATCCTACCCACAATTTGACCAGATAGGATAAAAAAAACTTGTACTGACAAACGCGACAAAATGTACCTAATTAATTACTTAAAATAAATAAATTAAATACCTATAATTAAAATACATCAAATTATAGCAAACTGATACAGTAAAGAAAATTATCTAATTTAATAGATTCTCAATAAATATAAAATATTCTCAAACACGTGCAAGAAAACAAAATGACGGCTACGAGTCTACTTTTTACAATATCAAAATTTTCTTTTATTATTATAAAGAATGCATTCTCTTACTTAAGAATATATATACTTAACTTGCATAACAGCAATAACTAATTCACAACTTGATTAAATCTTGGCTCCGTAAAAATAAATTATTATAACAAATTTTATTCAAACATCAAATATCTAATAAAAGAACTGCATTTAACGGGAGACCAAAATTTAATGTCTTTCATATCACACACAGGACAAGTCAAAGTCCATACATCCCCTACCACGTCTCCTAAACTTCGCACATGTATAGGATATTAAAATCAAGTTGAAAAGCGTAAATAATCTTCAGGCATCTTTTCTTTTAAATTTAAATAACAAAATAAATATAAATATACACAGATTACCAAAACATTTGCCCCACAGAAAAATAAATTTGAAGTAAATCAATTTATTTAATATTACTTATCCATGATATAAAAAAACCATAGCATATCTCCAAAATAACAATTTATTAAATCTGTGCAAAGCAAAGATTTCAGAAATTTTTATTTTCCGCACACAACATCTTACTATCACTAATGTTTTCCCCAAATACAATATAATATAAAAATTAAAACCCTTCTCCGCACACAGAATATAATTGTATAGTACCTCACAATCTTCTTAAGGATTGTTCAAATATGGATGCAGCATACTAATGTGATATCGTCCCTTCTTAATGCGTCCATCCATTGAATAGAGCTCATATGTGACATTATTAAATATTCTTGTTATAATATACGGACCACAATAAGGAAGATCCAATTTAGCACACTTTTGTTGATTTCTTCTGGCAACCCTATATCTTCTAACAATAACTGTATCTCCAATATTAAACCTAGTTCTTTCTTTGATTTTTTCATTTTCTCGGCGCACATACATCTCCCCTTGCCTTTGTAGTCTTCCTCGAACCAAATTATTTCTCTCTTCTAGATTATGAACAACTTCTCCATGCAAATCCCAGGGCCGACTAGGAGTCATTCCATTCATCAAAGTCGCTGGACACTCTTCAGTAAGGGTATTGGGCGAATTGTTCATGGAATCTTCTATCTGTTGGACATACTGGACCCAGCCTACATGGTGTTCATGGGTTTTCATCCTCAAAAATTTGATTACCTCTTGAATATACCGCTCACATGGATTGGCACATGGATGGCGTATCGAAGAAAAACATACATTAATATTTTGTTCATTCAAAGCATTTATAAATCTATCATTAGTAAAATAACTAGCATTATCTGCTAAAATTCGTCTCATTTTTCCTTGATTTTGTACGAAGTTATTAATACATAAAAGTGCAATCTCAGAATTGTATTTTGTAGTGGGAAACAGCCTAACAAATTTAGTAAAAATATCCACCATAACAAATATATTTCTATACCCATAATCTCCTGGTATTAAATTTCCTAAGAAATCAATCGCTACTAAATCCAATTTATTATTCACTATTATACTTTTTATATCATGTTGCAATGTGCGATTTTTATGCTTTCCAAAATAACATTCATTACAATTCCTTACCACCTTTTTCGCAATACTTCTATCCTTAACAGCATAAAAAACTTCTCTAAAAGTTAACCAAACTTTCCTAGTCCCAATATGTCCCAGTTCATTATGAATAATAGACATTGCTTGACGAGCATACATTTCATTTACAACCACATTATACTGATCACGAATCTGTTTTTTAATAAGCCCATCATGAAAAATATAATCTTTATAATTCCCCACATTTCTCAATTCCTCTTTAATATGATCAAAACATTCATCCTGCTGGACCTGATGGATCTCAACATAGTCAAACATTCCCTCAGCTGCATATCTATTATAAGCATTTAACTCGACATGATTGAAGTTACTTTTTATATTGTACATTCTTGTTAAAGCATCAGCGGTAACATTTAGAACACCTCTGATATGTCTAATTTGAAATGAATATTCTGATAACAACAATGACCATCTATATATTCGATTATTTGAAAATCTAGTTGACAAAAGTGACGTCAACGCCGCATGATCTGATTCTACAATAAATTTTTTAGCCAACAAATAAAAACGTAATTTATTTACTGTATGCACTACAGCAAGTAACTCTTTTTCTCCCACTGTATATCTTAATTCATATTTTTTTAATAGCCTTGAAATGAAACAAATAGGCTCTTCATTTCCCTCATCATCTAACTGAATTAAAACTCCACTTATAGCAGAATCACTAGCATCAACTCTTAATAAAAATTCTTTAGAAAAATCAGGCAGTACTAATAACAAACTATTATAAAATTCATTCTTAACCTTTTCAAAAGCATCTATTCTTTCTTTAGACCAAATAAATTTTTCATTCTTTCTTAATAATTCATACAATGGTGCACATAATTTTGCCAAATACGGAACAAATCTTTTATAATAACCCACAATACCAAGAAAACCTCTCAACATTTTCACATTCTTAGGTCTAGGATAATTTTTTATAACCTCCAGCCTAGAATCATCCACACTGACATATTTTAAACTTAAATTATATCCAAGGAATTTAATTTCCTTTTTAATAAACTCACATTTCTTAATATTAATTTTTAAACCATTATTTGCTAATACCTCTATAACCTTCCTTAAATGTTCCATGTGTTCTTCAATTGTCTTGCTAAATATTAAAATATCATCTATATAATGGGATACAAACGATTCATAGGGTTCTAAAATTTGTTGCATTGCTCTAATTAAAGCAGCAGACGAGCTACTTAGTCCATATGGTACCACTTTAAATTGGTATACAGCTCCATCTACCATAAAACCACAATATTTTCTACTCTTTCTTTCTAAAGGCACCAACCAAAAAGAACTTTTTAGATCCAACTTAGTATAAATCCTAGCGTCGTTGCACTTAGATAATAACGTTTCCACAGTTACAGGAGTCTCAAATTGCATCTTGGTACGCTCATTCAACCTTCTGGCGTCCAAGCATAAGCGAATATCTCCACACTTCTTTTGAACCACCACCAGCGGATTGACATACCTGGTGACACCTCTCTCAATAACACCATCTCGCAACATCTTTCTTACTTCTTCTCTCACCTTCTCTTGCATATTTTTGGGAATTGGATAATTTTTAATTTTAAATGGTCTCGACTCATCTACTTCTAATGAATGTACATAATTTTTAGCAATACAGGGAAATTTATCTACTAAGGAAATATTCTTCTTTATCATATCTTTGACATTTTCTTTATATATTTCTTCAACATTAATTTCAAGTAAATCTACATCTTCAGGCACCTCGATACACATATTATTGGACTCTATTTCTTTAACCTCTTCAACCTCTTCATAATTTTCACCATTTATACTATTTATAACTTCTTTTACTTCATATACCATTTCCATATTATTTATAACCTTTTCATTTTCTTCATCTACTTCATCCTGCTGAAACCAAGAAACTACTTGATTCTCCACCACCATACATTTTCTCTCAATGTCTATTACTGCCTTTATTTTTTCTAACAGGTCCATTCCAATAATACCATCTCTTTGTAAACCTTTGACTGACATAAATTCTCCCAAAAACTTATTATCTTCTACCATAAATTCAACTACATAAATTTTATTTACCATTGCTATTATCTTTTTCGTCGCAGACACAATTGTAATTTTTCTTGTAGGTATATATTTACCTGCATTCATACTTTCTAATTTTTTTATTATTTGATCATCCAAGATTGAAATTTCACTCCCCGTATCAACTAAACAATTTACTTTCACTCCTCCCATAGTAACTTTTATATGTGGCAACATCTTATTATCTAAACTATCTGAATCATTATCTATCATTGCATTCATACTAATTATCTCTTTGGTTGGCCCATCTAAAAATCCTGACACTTTGCCTTTTCCTCTCTCTCTACATTTTCTCTACTATTTTCTTTTTTAGTACCATTATATGAAAAATTTTTATTTACTCTTTCATTCTGTATATAATTACAATTTATATTTTCCTCTCTTAATTGACATGCTCTATCATTCTCTCTATTCCAATTTACATTTCTATTTTCTACCTGTGGTCTCACAAATCTATTTGACATGTTATAATTGTGTGAATTTCTTTCTCTATCATTAAAATTTCTTTGCTCTCTATATCTTATACCATTTCTATCATATTTTAACATATTACAACTTTGAAATCTATTTCCATACTCAGCATCATCTAATCTCCTCAATAATTCTATAAACTGACTAATGGTCTTTATATTTTGTATGGCCACTGCCTGACTTACTTCAAAATCAAAATGACATGCTAATTGTGTAACCAAATCAATTTCTAGCATAGCAGGAGTTAAATATTTTAAAATTGAATATTTTTTTATTATATATGTCTCACGATTATCTGAACCTCCTTTCTTAAAATTACCAAATAATAAATCTTTTCTCACCCTCATTTGTGTCATCTGTCCCCAATACTGCTGTGTGAATCTCTTTTCAAAATCCTCGAACGTCATCACCTCGTCAGAAATCATGTCCCACCAGATAAGAGCATCGTCCTTCAAACAACTTCTCACCATCTGCAGCTTTCTACCATCTCCTGGAACATTCTCCAAACACGCCTTCAAATTCTTCAGAAAACCCATCGGATTTATTGATGTTGATCCATAAAACTTAGGCAAAGCATCATCTGATACTGGCATCGGAATATATTGCGTTATTTCCCCATTTCCACGAATTTGTTCATTTTTTATTGCTGTTATCTTCTCTTCCACCTTTTCCATTTCTTTTTCATTTAATACATTTCTCTGTAGCACTTTTATGCATTTATCTTCAATAATATTCATTCTTTCTAACATTTCTTCTTTCATTACATCAACTTTAATTTTTAATTCTTCAATATCTTGTTTATTTTCTTCTATTTTCTTTATTTGTCCATCCACCTGTCCAAACTTTGCCATAAATACCTCAAAACTTCTTTGCATCCTTTCTTCCATCTTGTCCATTCTTTCTCCCATTTCCAATATCATTTCCATCAACATTTTATTTTCTCCTTCTTCTTTTTTCTTTAAGATAGACTCCATACCCTGACTCTGCTCCTGCGACTCATCACTCTCATACCCTGCTGGTTGTCTCCATTCCATTTTCTTTTCTCCCTCCATTTTGTTTAACACATCCATATTTTGTTGGGCGCCTTGTAAATTTCTGCTTCCTTCCATTTTCAAACCACGTTGTTCCAGCCAAAATAATTGCTTTTCTGCCACACTTTGATTGCCGCCAAAATAATTGCTTTTCTGCCCCACGTTGGCTCAGCCAATTTAATTGTGCTATGATATTAGTACAATTGTTATAGGGTTGCCTCGATCTAGCTCATAAAACAAAATTCTCTCTCTCTCAGGTTCCCTCGGCGAGACTGTACAATGTTCACGTCAGGAATCGTGATCTTAGGAAACAGTATAAAAAAACCACAAATTACTTGAAGACAAAAAAATGAAATAAATAATTAATTATCTTTTCTAAAATCTTTAATAAAAGTGAAAAACAAATCATATATAATTATTTATTATAAAAAAACAAAAAAAAAAAAAAACATTCATTAACAAATTCTCAAGAAAAAATCCTACCCACAATTTGACCAGATAGGATAAAAAAAACTTGTACTGACAAACGCGACAAAATGTACCTAATTAATTACTTAAAATAAATAAATTAAATACCTATAATTAAAATACATCAAATTATAGCAAACTGATACAGTAAAGAAAATTATCTAATTTAATAGATTCTCAATAAATATAAAATATTCTCAAACACGTGCAAGAAAACAAAATGACGGCTACAAGTCTACTTTTTACAATATCAAAATTTTCTTTTATTATTATAAAGAATGCATTCTCTTACTTAAGAATATATATACTTAACTTGCATAACAGCAATAACTAATTCACAACTTGATTAAATCTTGGCTCCGTAAAAATAAATTATTATAACAAATTTTATTCAAACATCAAATATCTAATAAAAGAACTGCATTTAACGGGAGACCAAAATTTAATGTCTTTCATATCACACACAGGACAAGTCAAAGTCCATACATCCCCTACCACGTCTCCTAAACTTCGCACATGTATAGGATATTAAAATCAAGTTGAAAAGCGTAAATAATCTTCAGGCATCTTTTCTTTTAAATTTAAATAACAAAATAAATATAAATATACACAGATTACCAAAACATTTGGCCCACAGAAAAATAAATTTGAAGTAAATCAATTTATTTAATATTACTTATCCATGATATAAAAAAACCATAGCAATACGTAAGTGCATTTTACAAAAACGGTTTATTTAATTTATTGTTTGCAGCAGTAATTCTATCAAGTCATTTGTGAAATAGCAAATTTTTGAAAAGAATTGCTAGTAGGTATTGATGCAGTCACAATCTGGAATTTTATCTATACATGTATAGAGGTGCCCCACCGAAAACGAAACAGATTGAATATCTCGAAGGAGAAAACTTTTTTGAAAAAAAAACGCAAAAACAGGTCGATTTTGGATCCAAGGAGGACACCCATCCATCACATCTTCAGCTGTGTTACGTCATTCCCCTCCTCTCCATCACTGTAACCATTACAATTTAAATAGGGAGAGTACTAAATACGATACATCATTGAAAAGGTAATTGTACGGAGAATTCAGCAAAGTGATTGTTGGTTGCACTATTTTTGAAGTGTAAACTTCTTTAGGCGCGTTGCGCTGATTGTAGGCAGTGAACAAGACTGACCTGCAACGCTCGGATATGTAACGCTCTTCGGGTAAAGTCGGCTAAGGGAACAAGATAAATAAATATATCATATAGAGGTATTTAATTACAATTAAATTGAAATTTAAATGAATAAATAAATTCATGTCCCAGAGCAGATGTGAACCGAAGCCGCCTGGGTGAGAGGCCAGCACTTAACCATTAGACCAAGGGCGGGAGTCGAAAGCCAGTATTCATATCTTCTATTTATATATATACATGCGTCCGAAAATCTCCTTAATAATGCTTGCGGCGGAGGCAAGACAATCTCGAGTACGTTAAAGTTTTTCGCGGACAAGATATACACACAATTTTTTGGGCAACCGTTAAATTTTTCAATCGATTTATTTAAATTGAGACACAATTTAATTTAATTTAGTTCTAAAGGTGCTAAATTAAAGTGGTTTACTTGCTTTACATGCGTTACCATGAAAATGAGACGAATATAATAAACTACAAATCCTTGATAGTTGTCAAAATAAGTCGTAGAATGTGTGATTAAACATGTGTCAAAATGTGTATTTACTTTAACGGCCGCTGCCATAGCAACGGCCGCGAAATTGTATTTCGCGAACTGTGTTGCGTTCGCTAATTGGTAACTTCGCGGACGATTATTTAAATGTAATATAGAAGGGAAAAAAAGTTGTGTTTCGTATTATTAACCTCGCCTTGATGAAGTTTACACTTCTGCTGTGTGGTTTTAAGCACACCCATTTTCTTGTTGACTTTAGCGCCCTCTAGCGTGATAAAAAACGGTTACGTATTCCAAAATGTGACACAACATTTCAAAGCTAATTTTATTAGCAACTAAATACGTAATATTTTTGACATTCATTTGTCATCATTGTCAAGTACAGACTGTCAACGTCTATTGTAAACTAATTAAGTTCGTAGCTTCTAATATTATAGCTCTGCAAGGAATTTCAATCATGTAAGTTAATATTGTTTTCAACTAGCTAATACGGCAGGCCTGAAGGCCCGCTATCGCCTCTTATTCCGCTTACAGTTGAGGTACCGCTCCCCCTAATTCTTCTAAATTTATTGCGGATTTTGTCTTTATTGCGTTTTAGTTTTGAAACACTATATAATTCCGATATATAGCGAATAACTAAATATAATTGTGTTTTAGATGTTCAATATTGCTTAGTTGTTTTTATACACCCCTGTATATAGTTTACAACTATGCAATATTTTATTCAGAATGCTTATAGGATGAAATGATTAATAATAGATTTAGTGATAATAGCAGTTTTTAAATTGAAAATGTTTAACGGCTGTCCATGAAATAAGATGTATTTTATCGTTTAATGTTATATTGACATTTTTCACATACTTTTCCTGTGCCTGACAGACGGTAGTTTTCACTCTATAATTTTTCTACTATTATTGGTTTTTGTGCCTTGACTTGCCGATGATTTATTTCACGTTTGCCTAATTTATCTATAGTTTGAATTTTGTTTGTGGGTATAAAATTAGAATAATCTCGAAATCTGTGTTTTTTGCATCAGTTGGAAAATGTGGTTTGATAGTTTTTGTTAATAGTGTTTCAGTCTATATACATATGTCGATTCCATTGGTCTTTTTGGTTTAAATGAAAATTCATTAGAATTTAAAAAAAACATTTTATTTTATATAAACTTGTAGATAGCTTTATTAGAATTATGTTTTGTTGACGCGAATGTATACTTTTAAATAATTCATTTAATCATTGTTCTATAACAAATAATATTTATTTCATTGGCATTTTTTATAATGATTTCCATTCCTATACTTTTATAATTTGCAGTGTTTCTTTGTGGTAAATTGTATTACAACTGTCAGTTATGTATGATGCTTAATAATGTTGGTAAAGCCTTGTTCACACTGTACATAATTATTTTGTTTTGCATTGTACACCTACAATTTACGGAATATATAGATATAATATATGTATTATGGTAATATTGCTTACTTATTGTTATATTCGAAAATACTGTAAAACATCCTTATAGAATTTCTATTTTCAATGATTGTAATTGAAGTTCATTTTCATCAATGATAATTAAACAATCGTTTTTGAATACCTATGATATTACTTCTCAATTTGCCTGGCACAGTAACAACATGATTAAGTGCTTGTTTAATCTGGTAGGAATATATTTTAGTTTCTTTTTTCTATTTACAATATCTTATAATATTTTGAAGTATTTTTACAACTTAATTCATGGACGAAATGACTCCAGTCATGTAATGATAATTGCTAAAAATGAGTAGAAAGTATTTATAAACAAATAAGGAATCGAATTTATTAATTTCTTACCTATACACTATTATCATTGGGCCAATAATTATATATTGCAATATTTATTGTGCTGAATGTTTGTGAGCTAATGCTTCAATCTTTTCGAGCTTGAATTCGCCTTTTTCGCGTCCGCTTACAGCTGTTTACAGTTTCCTGTAAAACGCGATCACTCTCGTGGTGGTTTTTAGAATGTAAGATTTTATAGACTTGTGGCACACTCTGTATATACATATATTTTGTAAAGCCAATTGTATATTTCATTTAGAATTCTTCTAGAATTTTTTTTTACACAAACTGTTACACAATGAAGAGCGAGAAAGATAATTTAAAGTTAAACATAAGAATGATGTTAAAGTATCCGAAGAAACAATATGCTCAATAAGTGCATCATTTTCATTGAGACAATCGGGATAATACGCTATTGAAATAACAGTGGAAAAATGTAATATATTAACAAAAAGTATGTCAATTGCTCAGAAACAATTTAAGATAGGCATGCACAATATTAATAAAAAAGAACCTAATAATCAGTTTGACACTGAGATATTTTCACCCAAATTATTTGAAGTGGAACAGCGCTTTCATTATGAAATTTTGGTCAGCATAATTGAAATATTCGTCTGTCACATACTCAAAATTAGTTCGCACGTCAATTAAAAATGAAGGACTTGTATTGAAGAACATTTTAAATTTTCAATGAATTACATATATACTACTCGCCCGCTATCGCGGGCTCGTCATTTTAATTGACATGCTCAAATATACGTAGTATCTCCATAGTGTTTAACATGTTTACAACAAATTTTGTTTGGTAAATGGGCGTCGCTTTCAAACATTCTTATAGAATGCTAATGAATGCTGATGAACTTCAAATATATAGCTCGCAAACATACGTATGTGAATGGGTAAAGTAAATCTAATTTATAAAGTATATTACTTTCTTATTACCTTTTCAAAGTCCACTATCGTTAATAAAAGAGCAGAGTATATTTTATTTAAAATTATTCTCGATCTGTTTTTGACACAAATCGGTACACACTCAAGAGCTTTCAAACATTCTTATAGAATGCTAATGAATGCTGATGAACTTCAAATATATAGCTCGCAAACATACGTATGTGAATGGGTAAAGTAAATCTAATTTATAAAGTATATTACTTTCTTATTACCTTTTCGAAGTCCACTATCGTTAATAAAAGAGCAGAGTATATTTTATTTAAAATTATTCTCGATCTGTTTTTGACACAAATCGGTACACACTCAAGAGCGAGAAAGGTAATTTAATGTTAATCATAAGCCATGTTAAAGTATCCAAAGACACAATGAGCTCAAAAAGCGCAACATTTTTATTAAAACAGTTTACAATACTATTTTGATATAAAGTGAGACCCTTTTGAAATCCACTATCATTAATAAAGGAGCACAAAATAATAATGAAAGTAAAAAACCCAAGTTTTAAATTTAAGCCCTTTTGAAGCGCCTTTTCTGTAAACAGCGCTTTCTATAATGTCCATTTTTATAAATTTTACCGGTATGACGCTTTTTAGAATGTCTACATTTATACACCTTTGAAGCACCCCTGTATATACATAATTTTGTTAAACCAATAGGACGTTTTATTTAAAATTCTTCTCGAACTGTTTCTAACACAAAACCGGTACACACTCAAAAGCGAGAAAGGTAATTTAATGTTATACATAAGTCATGTTAAGGTATCCAAAGACACAATGAGATCAAAAAGCCCAACATGTTCATTAAGACTGTTTACAATACTATTTTGATGTGAAAGTGTAAAAGCCTGTCAAACCTTTTCAAAATCGACTATTGTTAATAAAGGTGCACGAAATAATAATAAAAGTAAAAAGCCCAAGTTTTAAATTTAAGCCCTATTGAAGCGCCTTTCCTGTAAAAAAAACGCTTTTTAGAATGTCCACTTTTATAAACTTTTGAAGCACTCCTGTATATACATATATTTTGTTAAGCCAATAGGATATTTTATTTAAAATTCTTCTCGAACTGTTTTTGACATAAACCGGTGCACACTCAAGAGCGAGAAAGGCAATTTAATGTTAAACATGTCATGTTAAAATATCCAAAGAAAGAATGAGCTTTCAAAAAGCGCAACATTTTCATTAAGACAGTTTACAATACTATTTTGATGTGAAAGTGTGCCTGTCAATCTTTTCGAAGTCTACTCTCGTTAATGAAGGAGCACGAAATAATAATAAAAGTAAAAAGCCCAAATTTTAAATTGAAGCCCTATTAAAGCGCCTTTCCTGTAAAAAACGCTTTTTAGAATGTCCACTTTTATAACCGTTGGAAGCACTCCTGTATATACATATATTTTGTTAAGCCAATAGGATATTTTATTTAAAATTCTTCTCGAACTGTTTTTGACATAAACCGGTACACACTCAAGAGCGAGAAAGGTAATTTAATGTTAAACATAAGTCATGTTAAAATATCCAAAGAAACAATGAGCTCTCAAAAAGCGCAACATTTTCATTAAGACAGTTTATAATACTATTTTGATGTGAAAGTGTAAAAGCCTGTCAATCTTTTCGAAGTCTACTGTCGTTAAGAAAAAAGCACAAAATAATAATAAAAGTAAGAAGCACTCCTGTATATACATATATTTTGTTAAGCCAATAGGACGTTTTATTTAAAATTCTTCTCGAAGTGTTTTTAACACAAACCGGTACACACTCAAGAGCGAGAAAGATAATTTAATTTTAAGCATAAGTTATGTTAAGGTATCCAAAGACACAATGAGATCAAAAAGCCCAACTTGTTCATTAAGGCAGTTTACAATACTATTTTGATGTAAAAGTGTAAAAGCCCGTCAACCTTTTCGAAATCCACTATCGTTAATAAAGGAGCAGGAAATAATAATAAAAGTAAAAAGCCCAAGTTTTAAATTTAAGCCCTATTAAAGCGCCTTTCCTGTAAAAGGCGATCACTGGAATGACGCTTTTTAGAATATCCGCTTTTATAAACTTTTGAAACACCCCTGTATATACATATATTTTGTTAAGCCAATAGGATATTTTATTTAAAATTCTTCTCGAACTGTTTTTGACATAAACCTGTACACACTCAAGAGCGATAAAGGTAATTTAATGTTAAACATAAGTCGTGTTAAAGTATCCAAAGACACAATGAGATCAAAAAGCGCAACATTTTTATTAAGACAGTGTACAATACTATTTTGATGTAAAGTGTGAACTTTTTGAAATCCACTATCGTTAATAAAGGAGCACAAAATAAAAGTAAAAGTAAAAAGCCCAAGCTTTAAATTGAAGCGCCTTTCCTGTAAAAAGCGAGTACTGGCATGATGCTTTTTAGAATGTCCGGTTATATAAACTTTTAAAGCATCCCAGTATATACATATATTTTGTGAAGCCAATAGTATATTTTATTTAAAAATTTTCTCGAATTGTTTTTTACACAAAGCGGTACACACTCAAGAGTGAGAAAGGTAATTTAATCTTAAACATAGGGCATGTTAAAATATCCAAAGAAACAATGAGCTCTCAAAAAGCGCAACATTTTCATTAAGACAGCTTATAATACTATTTTGATGTGAAAGTGTAAAAGCCTGTCAATCTTTTCGAAGTCTACTCTCGTTAAGAAAAAAGCACAAAATAATAATAAAAGTAAGAAGCACTCCTGTATATAGATATATTTTGTGAAGCCAATAGGAGATTTTATTTAAAATTCTTCTCGAAGTGTTTTTAACACAAACCGGTACACACTCAAGAGCGAGAAAGATAATTTAATTTTAACCATAAGCTATGTTAAGGTATCCAAAGACACAATGAGATCAAAAAGCCCAATTTGTTCATTAAGGCAGTTTACAATACTATTTTGATGTGAAAGTGTAAAAGCCCGTCATCCTTTTCGAAATCCACTATCGTTAATAAAGGAGCAGGAAATAATAATAAAAGTAAAAAGCCCAAGTTTTAAATTTAAGCCCTATTAAAGCGCCTTTCCTGTAAAAGGCGATCACTGGAATGACGGTTTTTAGAATATCCACTTTTATAAACTTTTGAAACACCCCTGTATATACATATATTTTGTTAAGCCAATAGGATATTTTATTTAAAATTCTTCTCGAACTGTTTTTGACATAAACCTGTACACACTCAAGAGCGATAAAGGTAATTTAATGTTAAACATAAGTCGTGTTAAAGTATCCAAAGACACAATGAGATCAAAAAGCGCAACATTTTTATTAAGACAGTGTACAATACTATTTTGATGTAAAGTGTGAACTTTTTGAAATCCACTATCGTTAATAAAGGAGCACAAAATAAAAGTAAAAGTAAAAAGCCCAAGCTTTAAATTGAAGCGCCTTTCCTGTAAAAAGCGAGTACTGGCATGATGCTTTTTAGAATGTCCGGTTATATAAACTTTTAAAGCATCCCAGTATATACATATATTTTGTGAAGCCAATAGTATATTTTATTTAAAAATTCTCTCGAATTGTTTTTTACACAAAGCGGTACACACTCAAGTGTGAGAAAGGTAATTTAATCTTAAACATAGGGCATGTTAAAATATCCAAAGAAACAATGAGCTCTCAAAAAGCGCAACATTTTCATTAAGACAGTTTATAATACTATTTTGATGTGAAAGTGTAAAAGCCTGTCAATCTTTTCGAAGTCTACTCTCGTTAAGAAAAAAGCACAAAATAATAATAAAAGTAAGAAGCACTCCTGTATATAGATATATTTTGTGAAGCCAATAGGAGATTTTATTTAAAATTCTTCTCGAAGTGTTTTTAACACAAACCGGTACACACTCAAGAGCGAGAAAGATAATTTAATTTTAACCATAAGCTATGTTAAGGTATCCAAAGACACAATGAGATCAAAAAGCCCAATTTGTTCATTAAGGCAGTTTACAATACTATTTTGATGTGAAAGTGTAAAAGCCCGTCATCCTTTTCGAAATCCACTATCGTTAATAAAGGAGCAGGAAATAATAATAAAAGTAAAAAGCCCAAGTTTTAAATTTAAGCCCTATTAAAGCGCCTTTCCTGTAAAAGGCGATCACTGGAATGACGGTTTTTAGAATATCCACTTTTATAAACTTTTGAAACACCCCTGTATATACATATATTTTGTTAAGCCAATAGGATATTTTATTTAAAATTCTTGTCGAACTGTTTTCGACACAAACCGGTACACACTCAAGAGCGAAAAAGGTAATTTAATAATAATCATTATTCATGTTAAAGTATCCAAAGAAACAATGAGCTCAGAGCGCAACATTTCCATTAAGACAGTTTCCAGTATTATTTTGATGTAACAGTGAAAAAATCATGTCAACCTTTTTGAATTCTACTATCATTAATGAAGAAACACAAAGGAATAATAAAAATGAACTTAAAATTCATTTTACTCAAGAATCCAAAAAAAAGCCCAAGTTTTAAATTTTAGCCCTATTGAATGGCTTTTTTCGCGTCCGCTTACAGTTTCTTCACAGTTTCCTGCAAAAAGCAATCACTGTCATGGCTTTTTAGAATGTCCGTTATTATTAACTTTTGAAGAACTCCTGTATATATATACATATATCTTGTGAAGCGAATAGTATGTTTTATTTAAAATGCTTCTCGAACTGTTTTTTACACAAATCTGTACACACTCAAGAGCGAGAAAGGTAATGTAATGTTAACCGTAAGTCGTGTTAAAGTATGCAAATACACAATGAGATCAAGAAGCGCAACATTTTTATTAAGACAGTATACAATACTATTTTGATGTGAAAGTGTAAAAGCCTGTCAACCTTTTCGAAGTCTACTCTCGTTAAGAAAAAAGCACAAAATAATAATAAAAGTAAAAAGCCCAAGTTTTAAATTTAAGTCCTATTGAAGCGCCTGTCCTGTAAAAAGCAATCACTGTCATGGCTTTTTAGAATGTCCACCTTTATAAACTTTTGAAGCACCCCTACATATATTTTGTTAAGCCAATAGTATATTTTGTTATTATATTTAAAATTCTTCTCGAACTGCTTTTTAGACAAACTGGTACACACTCAAGAGCGAGAAAGGTAATTTAATGTTAAACATAAGTCATATTAAAGTATTGAAAGAAACAATGAGCTCAATGAGCGCAACATTTCCATTGAGACAGTGTACAATAAGATTCTGATGTTTGCGAATCTACTCGTTAAGAAAAAATGGAGTATTAAATTTAAGCCCTGTTTAATCACGTTTCGAAGAATCACCAAATTGAAGACGTAATAAGCGACCACAAACACCCCCGTATCTAAAATTCCACATTCATACATCAATTTTCAAAAAAATCTTCCGCCATTTTGTTTTTTTTGACATTTTGACTTTGGAATCGTGATCGGTGATCCCCAAAACCCCCGTATCTAAAATTTCACGTTCATATGTCAATTTTCAAAAAAATCTTCCGCCATTTTGTTTTTTTTTGACATTTTAACTTTGGAATCGTGATCGGCGACCCCCAAAGCCCCCGTATCTAAAATTTCACGTTCGTACGTCAATTTAAAAAAAAAACTTCCGCCATTTTGTTTTTTTTGACATTTTGACTTTGGAATCGTGATCGGCGACCCCCAAAACCTCCGTATCTAAAATTTCACGTTCATACCTCAATTTTCAAAAAATCTTCCGCCATTTTGTTTTTTTTGACATTTTAACTTTGGAATCGTGATCGGCGACCCCCAAAACCCCCGTATCTAAAATTTCACGTTCGTACGTCAATTTTCAAAAAAATCTTCCGCCATTTTGTTTTTTTTGACATTTTGTCTTTGGAATCGTGATCGGCGACCCCCAAAACCCTCGTATCTAAAATTTCACATTCATACGTCAATTTTCAAAAAATCTTCCGCCATTTTGTTTTTTTTTGACATTTTGAGTATGTATTCGTGATCGGTGACCTAAGACACCCTCGTATATAAAATTTCACATTTATACGTCAAAATTTTCAAAAAATCCTTCGGCCATTTTGTTTTTTTTTGACATTTCGACTTTGGATACGTGATCAATGAGACCACAAAAACTCCCAAGTGCCGAATTTTACTTTAATCAGAAGAGAGAAGTTAATTTCAGCTAGCTCCGCCCACCCTGCATGTATGCGTAATCGATTAAATAAAATTATTACATAAGGGCACATCGATGTTAAAAGCAATCCTTTTCCCCATACGCATACGCGTTCTGGAGTTAACGTATTTTAATTCAAATCATTATTAAAATATTAATCTACAGCTCCTGTATAGTTGAAATTATTAAATCAAGCGGGACCGTTATGTATTGTGTGGAGATATGGAGATGCCGAACATCCACCGGACCGTAATACATTCATCGGCAGTGCACATGAGAATCTGATTATATTTTTCGCCCGTCCGAAATACATTGATATCACTGCACATTGAATCGGCCATTTTGCTGACCAAATCCTTCTGCAAACGAATTTGAAAGTGCTCGTGCCCTTGTTTGCGTGCGTCTGTCGACTCGAAATAAGCATGTGGAAGATCTAGAGAAGTCCGTTCTATAACACCCCGGTCCCAGTTGAGCGCTCGCAGCCTTCAAAATTTCGTATTTCACGCTTAAAAGTGAATCTGTGGATACAACTCAGTTTGTCTGCCAGTTTGACGTTTCCCGAGATTTATTTTGCTTGTCACGTAAATCGTCATGATGACGTAAGCCATTTTTCTGTTAAAACACCGAGTGCAGGCTCCTCTTCAACGGGCGATATCTCTGCACACGCTCCACTTATGAAGAAAAACTCTCCGTCGACCGGAAATTCAATGTCGCCCCTACCAACATGCCAAAAGACAGCCCTTAATTTCGCGTCTCCAGAGAGGAGTTCTTTGCACAGTTTTGCCGTTTTTAGACGATTTTTCGGGCATTTGGTTGCCATTGACTACTCGGCTTTTATTATATATAACTAGCTAATACGGCAGGCCTAGAAGGCCCGCTGCCGCCTCTTATTCCGCTTACAGTTGAGGTACCGCTCCCCCTTATTCTTCTAAATTTATTGCGGATTTTGTCTTTATTGCGTTTCAGTTTTTGAAACACCATATAATTCCGATATATAGTGAATAACTAAATATAATTGTGTTTTAGATGTTCAATATTGTTTAGTTGTTTTTATACACCCCTGTATATAGTTTACAACTATGCAATATTTTATTCAGAATGCTTATCGGATGAAATGATTAATAATAGATTTAGTGATAATAGCAGTTTTTAAATTGAAAATGTTTAACGGCTGTCCATGAATTAAGATCGCGGGCTCGTCATTTTAATTGACATACTCAAATATACGTAGTATCTCCATAGTGTTTAATATGTTTACAACAAATTTTGTTTGGTAAATGGGCGTCGCTTTCAAGCATTCTTATAGCATGCTAATGAATGCTGATGAACTTCGAACATATAGCTCGCAAACATATGTATGCGAATGGGAAAAGTAAATTTAATTTATAAAGTATATTACTTTCTTACTACCTTTTCGAAGTCCACTATCGTTAATAAAAAAGCAGAGTATATTTTATCTAAAATTATTCTCCTTCTGTTTTTGACACAAATCGGTACACACTCAAGAGCGAGAAAGGTAATTTAATGTTAATCATAAGCCATGTTAAAGTATCCAAAGACACAATGAGCTCAAAAAGCGCAACATTTTTATTAAAACAGTTTACAATACTATTTTGATGTAAAGTGTGACCCTTTTGAAATCCACTATCATTAATAAAGGAGCACAAAATAATAATAAAAGTAAGAAACCCAAGTTTTAAATTTAAGCCCTTTTCAAGCGCCTTTCCTGTAAACAGTGCTTTCTAGAATATCCATTTTTATAAATTTTTGAAGCACCCCTGTATATACATATATTTTGTTAAGCCAATAGGATATCTTATTTAAAATTCTTCTCGGACTGTTTTTAACACAAACCGGTACACACTCAAGAGCGAGAAAGGTAATTTAATGTTAAACATAAGTCGTGTTAAAGTATGCAAAGACACAATGAGATCAAAAAGCGCAACACTTTTATTAAGACAGTGTACAATACTATTTTGATATAAAGTGTGACCTTTTTGAAATCCACTATCGTTAATAAAGGAGCATAAAATAAAAGTAAAAGTAAAAAGCCCAAGTTTTAAATTGAAGCACCTTTCCTGTAAAAAGCGATCACTGGCATGACGCTTTTCAGAATGTCAACTTTTATAAACTTTTGAAGCATCCCTACATATATTTTTTTAAGCCAATAGTATATTTTATTTGAAATTCTACTCGAACTGTTTTTTTACACAAACCGGTTCACACTCAAGAGCGAGAAAGGTAATTTAATGTTAAGCATGTCATGTTAGAGTATCGAAAGAAACAATGAGTTCAGTGAGCGTAACATTTTCATTGACACAATGTACAATACGATTCTGATGTTTGCGAATCTACTGTTGATACGAAAAAATTAAGTATTAAATTTAAACCCTGTTCAATCACGTTTCGAAGAATCACCAAATTGAAGACGTAATAAGCGACCACAAACATCCCCGTATCTAAACTTTCACATTCATACGTCAATTTTCAAAAAACTCTTCCGCCATTTTGTTTTTTTTTGACATTTTGACTTTGGAATCGTGATCGGCGACCCCTAAAACTCCCGTATTCTAAAATTTCCCATTCATACGTCAATTTTCAAAAAAATCTTCCACACTTTTGTTTTTTTTGATATTTTGACTTTGGAATCGTGATCGGCGACCCCCAAAACCCCCGTATCTAAAATCTTACATTCATACGTCAATTTTCAAAAAAATCTTTCGCCGTTTTGCTTTTTTGATATTTTGACTTTGGAATCGTCATCGGCGACCCCCAAAACCCCCGTATCTAAAATTTTACATTAATACGTCAATTTTCTAAAAAATCTTTCGCCATTTTGTTTTTTTTGACATTTTGACTTTGGAATCGTGATCGGCGACCCCCAAAGCCCCCGTATCTAAAATTTCACATTCATACGTCAATTTTCAAAAAATCTTCCACCATTTCGTTTTGTTTTGACATTTTGACTTTGGAATCGTAATCGGCGACCCCCAAAACCCCCGTATCTAAAATTTTACATTCATACGTCAATTTTCAAAAAAATCTTCCGCCATTTTGCTTTTTTTGACATTTTGACTTTGGAATCGTGATCGGCGACCATCAAAACCCCCGTATCTAAAATTTTACATTCATACGTCAATTTTCATAAAATCTTCCGGCATTTTGTTTTTTTTGACTTTGGAATCGTGATCGGCGACCCCCAAAACCCCCGCATCTAAAATTTTACATTAATACGTCAATTTTCTAAAAAATCTTTCGCCATTTTGTTTTTTTTGACATTTTGACTTTGGAATCGTGATCGGCGACCCCCAAAGCCCCCGTATCTAAAATTTCACATTCATACGTCAATTTTCAAAAAATCTTCCACCATTTCGTTTTGTTTTGACATTTTGACTTTGGAATCGTAATCGGCGACCCCCAAAACCCCCGTATCTAAAATCTTACATTCATACGTCAATTTTCAAAAAAATCTTTCGCCGTTTTGCTTTTTTTGATATTTTGACTTTGGAATCGTCATCGGCGACCCCCAAAACCCCCGTATCTAAAATTTTACATTCATACGTCAATTTTCAAAAAAATCTTCCGCCATTTTGCTTTTTTTGACATTTTGACTTTGGAATCGTGATCGGCGACTCCCAAAACCCCCGTATCTAAAATTTTACATTAATACGTCAATTTTCAAACAAATCTTTCGCCATTTTGTTTTTTTTGACTTTGGAATCGTGATCGGCGACCCCCAAAGCCCCCGTATTTAAAATTTTACATTCATACGTCAGTTTTCAAAAAATCTTCCACCATTTTGTTTTTTTTTTGACATTTTGACTTTGGAATCGCGATCGGCGACCCCCAAAACGCCCGTATCTAAAATTTTACATTCATACGTCAATTTTCAAAAAAATCTTCCGCCATTTTGCTTTTTTTGACATTTTGACTTTGGAATCGTGATCGGCGACCCCCAAAGCCCTCGTATCTAAAATTTCACATTCATACGTCAATTTTCAAAAAATCTTCCACCATTTCGTTTTGTTTTGACATTTTGACTTTGGAATCGTGATCGGCGACCCCCAAAACCCCCGTATCTAAAATTTTACGGTCATACGTCAATTTTCAAAAAATCTTCTGCCATTTTGTTTTTTTTTGACATTTTGACTTTGGAATCGTGATCGGCGACCCCCAAAACCCCCGTATCTAAAATTTTACATTCATATGTCAATTTTCAAAAAATTCTTCCACGATTTTGTTTTCTTATGACCTTTTGATTTTGGATTTGTGATCGGCGACCCCCAAAACCCCCGCATCTAAAATTTCACACTCATACGTCAATTTTCAAAAAATTCTTCCACGATTTTGTTTTTTTATGACCTTTTGATTTTGGATTTGTGATCGGCGACCTAACACACCCCCGCATCTAAAATTTCACACTCATACGTCAATTTTCAAAAAAATCTTTCGCCATTTTGTTTTTTTTGACATTTTGACTTTGGAATCGTGATCGGCGACCCCCAAAACTCCCGTATCTAAAATTTCACATTCGTACGTCAATTTTCTAAAAAAATCTTTCGCCATTTTGTTTTTTTTTGACATTTTGATTTTGGAATCGTGATCGGCGACCCCCAAAACCCCCATATCTAAAATTTCACATTCATACGTCATTTTTCTAAAAAATCTTTCGCCATTTTGTTTTTTTTGACATTTTGACTTTGGAATCGTGATCGGCGACCCCCAAAACCCCCGTATCTAAAATTTTACATTCATAAGTCAATTTTCAAAAAATCTTCCGCCATTTTGTTTTGACATTTTGGCTTTGGAATCGTTATCGGCGACCCCCAAAACCCCCGCATCTAAAATTTCACACTCATACGTCAATTTTCAAAAAATTCTTCCACGATTTTGTTTTTTTATGACCTTTTGATTTTGGATTTGTGATCGGCGACCTAACACACCCCCGCATCTAAAATTTCACACTCATACGTCAATTTTCAAAAAAATCTTTCGCCATTTTGTTTTTTTTGACATTTTGACTTTGGAATCGTGATCGGCGACCCCCAAAACCCCCGTATCTAAAATTTTACATTCATATGTCAATTTTCAAAAAATTCTTCCACGATTTTGTTTTCTTATGACCTTTTGATTTTGGATTTGTGATCGGCGACCCCCAAAACCCCCGCATCTAAAATTTCACACTCATACGTCAATTTTCAAAAAATTCTTCCACGATTTTGTTTTTTTATGACCTTTTGATTTTGGATTTGTGATCGGCGACCTAACACACCCCCGCATCTAAAATTTCACACTCATACGTCAATTTTCAAAAAAATCTTTCGCCATTTTGTTTTTTTTGACATTTTGACTTTGGAATCGTGATCGGCGACCCCCAAAACTCCCGTATCTAAAATTTCACATTCGTACGTCAATTTTCTAAAAAAATCTTTCGCCATTTTGTTTTTTTTTGACATTTTGATTTTGGAATCGTGATCGGCGACCCCCAAAACCCCCATATCTAAAATTTCACATTCATACGTCAATTTTCTAAAAAATCTTTCGCCATTTTGTTTTTTTTGACATTTTGACTTTGGAATCGTGATCGGCGACCCCCAAAACCCCCGTATCTAAAATTTTACATTCATAAGTCAATTTTCAAAAAATCTTCCGCCATTTTGTTTTGACATTTTGGCTTTGGAATCGTTATCGGCGACCCCCAAAACCCCCGTATCTAAAACTTTACATTCATACGTCAATTTTCAAAAAAATCTTTCGCCGTTTTGCTTTTTTTGACATTTTGACTTTGGAATCGTGATCGGCGACCCCCAAAGCCCTCGTATCTAAAATTTCACATTCATACGTCAATTTTCAAAAAATCTTCCACCATTTCGTTTTGTTTTGACATTTTGACTTTGGAATCGTGATCGGCGACCCCCCAAAGCCCTCGTATCTAAAATTTCACATTCATACGTCAATTTTCAAAAAATCTTCCACCATTTCGTTTTGTTTTGACATTTTGACTTTGGAATCGTGATCGGCGACCCCCAAAACCCCGTATCTAAAATTTTACATTCAAACGCCAATTTTCAAAAAAATCTTCCGATATTTTGCTTTTTTTTACATTTTGACTTTGGAATCGTGATCGGCGACCATCAAAACCCCCGTATCTAAAATTTTACATTCATACGTCAATTTTCAAAAAATCTTCGGGCATTTTGTTTTTTTTTGACATTTTCGAAAAATCTTCCGCCATTTTGTTTTGACATTTTGGCTTTGGAATCGTGATCGGGGACCCCCAAAACCCCCGTATCTAAAATTTTACATTCATACGTCAATTTTCAAAAAAATCTTTCGCCATTTTGTTTTTTTTGACATTTTGACTTTGGAATCGTGATCGGCGACCCCCAAAACTCCCGTATCTAAAATTTCATAGTAATACGTCAATTTTCAAAAAAATCTTCCGCCGTTTTGTTTTTTTTGACATTTTGACTTTAGAATCGTGATCGGCGACCCCCAAAACCCCCGTATCTAAAATTTCACATTCATACGTCAATTTTCAAAAATCTTCCGCCATTTTGTTTTTTTTGACATTTTGACTTTGGAATCGTGATCGGCGACCTCCAAGACCCCCGTATCTAAAATTTTACATTAATACGTCAATTTTCTAAAAAATCTTTCGCCATTTTGTTTTTTTTGACATTTTGACTTTGGAATCGATAGGCGACTCCCAAACCCCCGTATCTAACATTTTACATTCATACGTCAATTTTCAAAAAAATCTTTCGCCGTTTTGCTTTTTTTGACATTTTGACTTTGGAATCGTGATCGGCGACCATCAAAACCCCCGTATCTAACATTTTACATTCATACGTCAATTTTCAAAAAATCTTCCGCCATTTTGTTTTTTTTTGACATTTTGGCTTTGGAATCGTGATCGGCGACCCCCAAAACTCCCGTATCTAAAATTTTACATTCATACGTCAATTTTCAAAAAAAATCTTTCGCCGTTTTGCTTTTTTTGACATTTTGGCTTTGGAATCGTGATCGGCGACCCCCAAAACCCCCGTATCTAAAATTTTACATTAATACGTCAATTTTCAAAAAAATCTTTCGCCGTTTTGCTTTTTTTGATATTTTAACTTTGGAATCGTGATCGGCGACCCCCAAAACCCCCGTATCTAAAATTTTACATTAATACGTCAATTTTCAAAAAAAATCTTTCGCCATTTTGTTTTTTTTGACATTTTGACTTTGGAATCGTGATCGGCGACCCCCAGAACCCCCGTATCTAAAATTTTACATTCATACGTCAATTTTCAAAAAATCTTCCGCCAATTTGTTTTTTTTGACATTTTGACTTTGGAATCGTGATCGGTGACCCCCAAAACCCCCGTATCTAAAATTTTACATTCATAGGTCAATTTTCAAAAAAATCTTCCGCCATTTTGCTTTTTTTGACATTTTGACTTTGGAATAGTGATCGGCGACCCCCAAAACCCCCGTATCTAAAATTTTACGGTCATACGTCAATTTTCAAAAAATCTTCCGCCATTTTGTTTTTTTTTGACATTTTGACTTTGGAATCGTGATCGGCGACCCCCCAAAACCCCCGTATCTAAAATTTTACATTCATACGTCAATTTTCAAAAAAAATCTTTCGCCATTTTGTTTTTTTTGACATTTTGACTTTGGAATCGTGATCGGCGACCCCCAAAACCCCGTATCTAAAATTTCACATTCATACGTAAATTTTCTAAAAAATCTTTCGCCATTTTGTTTTTTTTGACATTTTGACTTTGGAATCGTGATCGGCGACCCCCAAAACCCCCGTATCTAAAATTTTACATTCATATGTCAATTTTCAAAAAATTCTTCCACGATTTTGTTTTCTTATGACCTTTTGATGTTGGATTTGTGATCGGCGACCCCCAAAACCCCCGCATCTAAAATTTCACACTCATACGTCAATTTTCAAAAAATTCTTCCACGATTTTGTTTTTTTATGACCTTTTGATTTTGGATTTGTGATCGGCGACCTAACACACCCCCGCATCTAAAATTTCACACTCATACGTCAATTTTCAAAAAAAATCTTTCGCCATTTTGTTTTTTTTGACATTTTGACTTTGGAATCGTGATCGGCGACCCCCAAAACTCCCGTATCTAAAATTTCACATTCGTACGTCAATTTTCTAAAAAAATCTTTCGCCATTTTGTTTTTTTTTGACATTTTGATTTTGGAATCGTGATCGGCGACCCCCAAAACCCCCATATCTAAAATTTCACATTCATACGTCAATTTTCTAAAAAATCTTTCGCCATTTTGTTTTTTTTGACATTTTGACTTTGGAATCGTGATCGGCGACCCCCAAAACCCCCGTATCTAAAATTTTACATTCATAAGTCAATTTTCAAAAAATCTTCCGCCATTTTGTTTTGACATTTTGGCTTTGGAATCGTTATCGGCGACCCCCAAAACCCCCGTATCTAAAACTTTACATTCATACGTCAATTTTCAAAAAAATCTTTCGCCGTTTTGCTTTTTTTGACATTTTGACTTTGGAATCGTGATCGGCGACCCCCAAAGCCCTCGTATCTAAAATTTCACATTCATACGTCAATTTTCAAAAAATCTTCCACCATTTCGTTTTGTTTTGACATTTTGACTTTGGAATCGTGATCGGCGACCCCCCAAAGCCCTCGTATCTAAAATTTCACATTCATACGTCAATTTTCAAAAAATCTTCCACCATTTCGTTTTGTTTTGACATTTTGACTTTGGAATCGTGATCGGCGACCCCCAAAACCCCGTATCTAAAATTTTACATTCAAACGCCAATTTTCAAAAAAATCTTCCGATATTTTGCTTTTTTTTACATTTTGACTTTGGAATCGTGATCGGCGACCATCAAAACCCCCGTATCTAAAATTTTACATTCATACGTCAATTTTCAAAAAATCTTCGGGCATTTTGTTTTTTTTTGACATTTTCGAAAAATCCTCCGCCATTTTGTTTTGACATTTTGGCTTTGGAATCGTGATCGGGGACCCCCAAAACCCCCGTATCTAAAATTTTACATTCATACGTCAATTTTCAAAAAAATCTTTCGCCGTTTTGTTTTTTTTGACATTTTGACTTTGGAATCGTGATCGGCGACCCCCAAAACTCCCGTATCTAAAATTTCATAGTAATACGTCAATTTTCAAAAAAATCTTCCGCCGTTTTGTTTTTTTTGACATTTTGACTTTAGAATCGTGATCGGCGACCCCCAAAACCCCCGTATCTAAAATTTCACATTCATACGTCAATTTTCAAAAATCTTCCGCCATTTTGTTTTTTTTGACATTTTGACTTTGGAATCGTGATCGGCGACCTCCAAGACCCCCGTATCTAAAATTTTACATTAATACGTCAATTTTCTAAAAAATCTTTCGCCATTTTGTTTTTTTTGACATTTTGACTTTGGAATCGATAGGCGACTCCCAAACCCCAGTATCTAACATTTTACATTCATACGTCAATTTTCAAAAAAATCTTTCGCCGTTTTGCTTTTTTTGACATTTTGACTTTGGAATCGTGATCGGCGACCATCAAAACCCCCGTATCTAACATTTTACATTCATACGTCAATTTTCAAAAAATCTTCCGCCATTTTGTTTTTTTTTGACATTTTGGCTTTGGAATCGTGATCGGCGACCCCCAAAACTCCCGTATCTAAAATTTTACATTCATACGTCAATTTTCAAAAAAAATCTTTCGCCGTTTTGCTTTTTTTGACATTTTGGCTTTGGAATCGTGATCGGCGACCCCCAAAACCCCCGTATCTAAAATTTTACATTAATACGTCAATTTTCAAAAAAATCTTTCGCCGTTTTGCTTTTTTTGATATTTTAACTTTGGAATCGTGATCGGCGACCCCCAAAACCCCCGTATCTAAAATTTTACATTAATACGTCAATTTTCAAAAAAATCTTTCGCCATTTTGTTTTTTTTGACATTTTGACTTTGGAATCGTGATCGGCGACCCCCAGAACCCCCGTATCTAAAATTTTACATTCATACGTCAATTTTCAAAAAATCTTCCGCCAATTTGTTTTTTTTGACATTTTGACTTTGGAATCGTGATCGGTGACCCCCAAAACCCCCGTATCTAAAATTTTACATTCATACGTCAATTTTCAAAAAAATCTTCCGCCATTTTGCTTTTTTTGACATTTTGACTTTGGAATCGTGATCGGCGACCCCCAAAACCCCCGTATCTAAAATTTTACGGTCATACGTCAATTTTCAAAAAATCTTCTGCCATTTTGTTTTTTTTTGACATTTTGACTTTGGAATCGTGATCGGCGACCCCCCAAAACCCCCGTATCTAAAATTTTACATTCATACGTCAATTTTCAAAAAAAATCTTTCGCCATTTTGTTTTTTTTGACATTTTGACTTTGGAATCGTGATCGGCGACCCCCAAAACCCCGTATCTAAAATTTCACATTCATACGTAAATTTTCTAAAAAATCTTTCGCCATTTTGTTTTTTTTGACATTTTGACTTTGGAATCGTGATCGGCGACCCCCAAAACCCCCGTATCTAAAATTTTACATTCATACGTCAATTTTCAAAAAATCTTCCGCCATTTTGTTTTGACATTTTGGCTTTGGAATCGTGATCGGCGACCCCCAAAACCCCCGTATCTAAAATTTCACATTCATACGTCAATTTTCAAAAAAATCTTTCGCCGTTTTGCTTTTGTTGACATTTTGACTTTGGAATCGTGATCGGCGACCCCCAAAGCCCTCGTATCTAAAATTTCACATTCATACGTCAATTTTCAAAAAATCTTCCACCATTTCGTTTTGTTTTGACATTTTGACTTTGGAATCGTGATCGGCGACCCCCAAAACCCCGTATCTAAAATTTTACATTTAAACGTCAATTTTCAAAAAATCTTCCGCCATTTTGCTTTTTTTTACATTTCGACTTTGGAATCGTGATCGGCGACCATCAAAACCCCCGTATCTAAAATTTTACATTCATACGTCAAATTTCAAAAAATCTTCCGGCATTTTGTTTTTTTTGACATTTTGACTTTTGAATCGTGATCGGCGACCCCCAAAACCCCCGTATCTAAAATTTTACATTCATACGTCAATTTTCAAAAAAATCTTCCACCCTTTTGTTTTTTTTGATATTTTGACTTTGGAATCGTGATCGGCGACCCCCAAAACCCCCGTATCTAAAATTTTACATTAATACATCAATTTTCAAAAAAATCTTTCGCCATTTTGCTTTTTTTTGACATTTTGACTTTAGAATCGTGATCGGCGACCCCCAAAACCCCCGTATCTAAAATTTCACATTCATACGTCATTTTTCAAAAATCTTCCGCCATTTTTTTTTTTGACATTTTGACTTTGGAATCGTGATCGGCGACCTCCAAGACCCCCGTATCTAAAATTTTACATTAATACGTCAATTTTCTAAAAAAATCTTTCGCCATTTTGTTTTTTTTGACATTTTGACTTTGGAATCGTTATCGGCGACTCCCAAAACCCCCGTATCTAACATTTTACATTCATACGTCAATTTTCAAAAAAATCTTTCGCCGTTTTGCTTTTTTTGACATTTTGACTTTGGAATCGTGATCGGCGACCATCAAAACCCCCGTATCTAAAATTTTACATTGATACGTCAATTTTCAAAAAATCTTCCATTTTGTTTTTTTTGACATTTTGACTTTGGAGTCGTGATCGGCGACCCCCAAAACCCCCGTATCTAAAATTTTACATTGATACGTCAATTTTCAAAAAATCTTCCACCATTTTGTTTTTTTTTTGACATTTTGACTTTGGAATCGTGATCGGCGACCCCCAAAACCCCCGTATCTAAAATTTTACATTCATACGTCAATTTTCAAAAAATATTCCGCCATTTTGTTTTTTTTGACATTTTGACTTTGGAGTCGTGATCGGCGACCCCCAAAACCCCCGTATCTAAAATTTTACGGTCATACGTCAATTTTCAAAAAATCTTCTGCCATTTTGTTTTTTTTTTGACATTTTGACTTTGGAATCGTGATCGGCGACCCCCCAAAACCCCCGTATCTAAAATTTTACATTCATACGTCAATTTTCTAAAAAATCTTTCGCCATTTTGTTTTTTTTGACATTTTGACTTTGGAATCGTGATCGGCGACCCCCAAAACCCCGTATCTAAAATTTCACATTCATACGTAAATTTTCTAAAAAATCTTTCGCCATTTTGTTTTTTTTGACATTTTGACTTTGGAATCGTGATCGGCGACCCCCAAAACTCCCGTATCTAAAATTTTACATTCATACGTTAATTTTCAAAAAATTCACCCGCCATTGTGTTTTTTATGACATTTTGATTTTGGATTTGTGATCGGCGAGTTAAGGCACCATCGTATCTAAAATTTCACATTTATACGTCATTTTCAAAAAATCCTTCGACCATTTTTTTTTTGACATTTTGACTTTGGAATCGTGATCGGCCACCCCCAAAACCCCCGTATCTAAAATTTTACATTCATACGTTAATTTTCAAAAAATTCACCCGCCATTGTGTTTTTTATGATATTTTGATTTTGGAATCGTGATCGGCGACCCCCAAAACTCCCGTATCTAAAATTTTACATTCATACGTCAATTTTCAAAAAATCTTCGGGCATTTTGTTTTTTTTTGACATTTTGACTTTGGAATCGTGATCGGCGACCCCCAAAACCCCCGTATCTAAAATTTTACATTCATACGTCAATTTTCAAAAAAATCTTCCACCCTTTTGTTTTTTTTTGATATTTTGACTTTGGAATCGTGATCGGCGACCCCCAAAACCCCCGTATCTAAAATTTTACATTAATACGTCAATTTTCAAAAAAATCTTCCACCCTTTTGTTTTTTTTGATATTTTGACTTTAGAATCGGCGACCCCCAAAACCCCCGTATCTAAAATTTCACATTCATACGTCTATTTTCAAAAAAATCTTTCGCCATTTTGTTTTTTTTGACATTTTGACTTTGGAATCGTGATCGGCGACCCCCAAAACTCCCGTATCTAAAATTTCATAGTAATACGTCAATTTTCAAAAAAATCTTCCGCCGTTTTTTTTTTTGACATTTTGACTTTAGAATCGTGATCGGCGACCCCCAAAACCCCCGTATCTAAAATTTCACATTCATACGTCAATTTTCAAAAATCTTCCGCCATTTTGTTTTTTTTTTTACATTTTGACTTTGGAATCGTGATCGGCGACCTCCAAGACCCCCATATCTAAAATTTTACATTAATACGTCAATTTTCTAAAAAATCTTTCGCCATTTTGTTTTTTTTGACATTTTGACTTTGGAGTCGTGATCGGCGACCCCCAAAACCCCCGTATCTATAATTTTACATTGATACGTCAATTTTCAAAATATCTTTCGCCGTTTTGCTTTTTTTGACATTTTGAATTTGGAGACGTGATCGGCGACCCCCAAAACCCCCGTATCTGAAATTTTACATTGATACGTCAATTTTCAAAAAATCTTCCGCCATTTTGTTTTTTTTTGACATTTTGACTTTGGAATCGTGATCGGCGACCCCCCAAAGCCCTCGTATCTAAAATTTCACATTCATACGTCAATTTTCAAAAAATCTTCCACCATTTCGTTTTGTTTTGACATTTTGACTTTGGAATCGTGATCGGCGACCCCCAAAACCGCCGTGTCTAAAATTTCACTTTCATACGTCAACTTTCAAAAAAATCTTCCGCCGTTTTTTTTTTTTTGACATTTTGACTTTGGGATTGTGATCGGCGACCCCCAAAAAAAATGAAATGAAATTTCACATTCATACGTCAATTTTCAAAAAAATCTTCCGTCATTTTGTTTTTTTTTGACATTTTGACTTTGGAATCGTGATCGGCGACCCCCAAAACCCCCGTATCTAAAATTTTACATTCATACGTCAATTTTCAAAAAATCTTCCGCCATTTTTTTTTTGGCATTTCGACCTTGGAATCGTGATCGGCGACCCCCAAAACTCCCGTATCTAAAATTTTACATTCATACGTCAATTTGCAAAAGATCTTCCGCCATGTTGTTTTTTTTGACATTTTGACTTTGGAATCGTGATCGGCGACCCCCAAAACCCCCGTATCTAAAATTTTACATTCATACGTCAATTTTCAAAAAATCTTCCGCCATTTTGTTTTTTTTGACATTTTGACATTGGAATCGTGATCGGCGACCCCCAAAACCCCCGTATCTAAAATTTTACATTCACACGTCAGTTTTCAAAAAATCTTTCGCAATTTTGTTTTTTTTGTTGACATTTTGACTTTGGAATCGTGATCGGCGACCCCCAAATCCCCCGTATCTAAAATTTTACATTCGTACGTCAATTTTCAAAAAATTCTTACGCCATTTTGTTTTTCTATGACATTTTGATTTTGAATTTGTGAACGGCGACTTAAGACACCCTCGTATCTAAAATTTCACATTTATACGTCAATTTTCAAAAAATCCTTCGGCCATTTTGTTTTTTTTTGACATTTCGATTTGGATACGTGATCAATGATACCACAAAAACTCCCAAGTGCCGAATTTTACTTTAATCAGAAGAGAGAAATTAATTTCAGCTAGCTCCGCCCACTCTGCATGTATGCGTAATCGTTGTCATAAGAGCACATAAATGTTAAAAGCAATCCTTTTCCCTATTAAGGCGTACGCGTTCTGGAATTAACGTATTTTAATAATTCAAATATATAGCCATTAAAAGAACAATCAACCTGTATATCTATAAAAATGTTAAGTCAAGCGGCGGGTGTATTATGTCGAGATTGAGATGCCGAACTTGTCGGACTGGATAAATTAATCTGATATTTTTCGTGGGACCGTAGTACATTGAATCACATGCACATTGAATCTGTGACGTATTTCGGCCATTTTTCTTACGAAATCTGTCTGCAAACGAATTTGAAAGAGCTCGTGCCCGTGTTTGCGTGCGTCTGTCGACTCGAAATAAGCACGTGAAATATCTAGAGAAGTCCGTTCTATAACACCTCGGGTCTTGTTGGGCGCTCGCAACCTTCAAAATTTCGTATTTCACGCTTAAAAGTGAATCTGTGGATACAACTCAGTTTGTCTGCTAGTTTGACATTTCCCGAGATTTATTTTGCTTGTCACGTGAATCGTCATGATGACGCAAGCCATTTTTCTGTTAAAACACCGAATGCACGCTCCTCTTCAACGGGCGATATCTCTGCACACGCTCCACTCGGGAAGAAAAACTCGCCGTCGTTGAGCGGTTTAAAGTCACCTCTATCAACATGCCAAAAGACAGCCGTTAATTTTGCGTATCCAGAGACGAGTTCTTCCTACCGCACAACCGATTTTCGACGATTTTTCGGGCGTTTGGTTGCCATTGACTACTCGGCTTTTAGTATATATAACTAGCTATAACGTCCGCTTACAGCGGATCCGTCCGCTTACAGCTGTTCGTCCGCTTACAGCAGTCCGTCCGCTTACAGCGGGTCCGTCAATCTCTTTTAGTATAAATCGCCTTTTTCGCGTCCGCTTACAGCTTTTTCATAGTTTCGTGCAAAGAGCAGTCACTGTCATGACGCCTTTTAGAATGTATGGTTTTATTAACTTTTGACGCACCCCTGTATATACATATATTTCGTGAAGCCAATATTATTTTTTTTGACATTTTTACTTTGGATTTGTAATCGGCGTCCATACACACCCCCGTATCTAAAATTTCACATTCATACGTCAATTTTCACATTCATACATCAATTTTCAAAAAAACCGTCCGCCATTTTTTTTTGACATTTGGCTTTGTATTTATGATCGGCGTCCGCACACACCCCCGTATCTAAAATTTCACATTCATACGTCAATTTTCAAAAAGCCCGTCCGCCATTTTGTTTTTTTTTGACATTTTGACTATGGATTGGTGATCGGCGCCCGCAGACACCCCCGTAACTAAAATTTCGCATTTATTCGTTAATTTTAAAAAACTTTTCCGCCATTTTGTTTTTTTTGACATTTTGACTTTGAATTTGTGATCGGCGTCCGCACACACCCCCGTATCTAAAATTTCACATTCATACGTCAATTTTCAAAAAACCCGTCCGCCATTTTCTTTTCTTTTTGACATTTTGACTATGGATTGGTGACGGGCGACCTAAGACACCCCCGTATCTAAAATTTCACATTCATACGTCAATTTTCAAAAAAATACCCTCCATTTTGTTTTTTTTGTCATTTTGACTTTGGATTTGTGATCGGCGTACGCACATACCCCCGTATCTAAAATTACACATTCATACGTCAATTTTCAAAAAACCCCGTCCGCCATTTTAGTTTTTTTTGACATTTTGACTTTGGATTTGTGATCGGCGTACGCACACACCCGCGTATCTAAAATTTCACATTCATACGTCAATTTTCAAAAAAATCTGCCGCCATATTTTTTTTTTGACATTTTGACTATGGATTGGTGATCGGCGTCCACAGACACCCCCGTATCTAAAATTTCGCATTTATAAGTCAATTTTAAAAAAACCTTCCGCCGTTTTTTTTTTGACATTTTGAATTTTGATTTATGATCGGCGTGCGTACACACCCCCGTATCTAAAATTTCACATTCATACTTCAATTTTCAAAAAACCCGTCCGCCATTTTGTCTTTCTTGACATTTTGACTTTGGATTTATAATCGGCGTCTGCACACACCCCGTATCTAAAATTTCACATTCATACGTCAATTTTCAAAAAATTCTGCCGCCATTTTGTTTTTTTTTGACATTTTGACTATGGATTGGTGATCGGCGTCCGCATACACCCCCGTATCTAAAATTTCGCATTTATACGTCAATTTTCAAAAAACTCTTCCGCCATTTTCTTTTTCATTTTGACTTTGGATTTATGATCGGCGTCCGCACAAACCCCCGTATCTAAAATTTCACATTCATACGTCAATTTTCAAAAAACCCGTCCGCCATTTGTTTTTTTTTGACATTTTGACTTTGAATTTGTAATCGGCGTCGGCACACACTCCCGTATCTAAAATTTCACATTCACACGTCAATTTTCAAAAAACCCGTCCGCCATTTGTTTTTTTTTGACATTTTGACTTCGGATTTGTATTCGGCGTCCGCACACACCCCCGTATCTAAAATTTTACGTTCATACATCAATTTTCACATTCATACGTCAATTTTCAAAAAACCCATCCGCCATTTTATGTTTTTTGACATTTTGACTTTGGATTTGTAATCGGCGTCCGCACACACCCCCGTATCTAGAATTTCACATTCATACGTCAATTTTCAAAAAATTCTGCCACCTTTTTTTTTTTTGACATTTTGATTTTGGATTCGTTATCGGCGACCTAAGACACCCCCGTATCTAAAATTTCACATTCATACGTCAATTTTCAAAAAATTCTTCTTCCATTTTGTTTTTTTTTGACATTTTGACTATGGATTCGTTATCGGCGACCCAAGACACCCCCGTATCTAAAATTTCACATTCATACGTCAATTTTCAAAAAATTCTTCTACCATTTTGTTTTTTTTGACATTTTGACTTTGGATTTGAGATCGGCAATCGCAAACACCTACGTATCTAAAATTTCACATTCGTACGTCAAGTTTCAGAAAATCTTCCGCCATTTTGACTTTGGAATCGTGATCGGCGACCTAAGGCACCCCCGTATCTAAAAGTTCACATTCATACGTCAATTTTCAAAAAATTCTTCCTCCATTTTGTTTTTTTTTGACATTTGGATTAGCGATCGGCGACCGCAAAAACTCCCAAGTGCCTAGTTTTACTTGTAATCAGAAGAGAGAAATTGATTTCAGCCAGCTCCGCCCACTGTGCATGTTTGCGTAATCGTTTAAACAAAATTATTTCGTAGGGGCACATAAATCTTGAAAGCAATATTTTTCCCGTAAGGAAATTTATTATTTTAAATCTAATTTATAATAAATAAAAAAAAGTCATGCTGTATATGAGAATGATTAGTCGGTCGACCGATGAAATATATATGAAGTAAATAGACAATATTCTATTCGAAAATAAAAAATTATTGTTTCGCCCGGGCTTTGAACCCGGTCGATCTACTGCGTCGTATTCAATTGCTTCGATTTCGTCATTAGGCCACCGAGATACATGTAAATTACCTGTTAACCTGCCGTATTTATATGTAGCTATGTCTTATGGTAGAATCTGAATTTTTTTTTGAAATTCTAGGGAAATAAACGTGTAATCGTCAAAAGAAAATTAAAAATCGTATTAATTGCGTCCCGATAATTAATTTAGTGTCTTCTCCTTGTCCAAAAAATAAATATATTATGTGTATTAATTTGGCACGAATCTCATCTGACATTAATAAAAAAAAGATGGCCGCAAACGCTAGTCGTATTTGCAACATTTTTCCACCATGCCCCGGGTGCATCAAGAGTTTCAATCACTCGTCCTATCGATATCGGATAACGATGAAGTCGCAATAGGAATGGGAATGGTCTAGAAATATCTGTCCTTTACGATAATGAATCTTGTTGTGTCCTTGAAACCTTCAGAATTCGGAATTTGACGCTTAAAAGTCACACTTGCAAAATTCTCGATGTACCTGTCAGATTTCCGAAAAGTCAATTATGTTTCCAGTCCTGTTTTTTTGGTTACGTATGCGTCACGTCATGAGTCAGTACTTAAAATTTAACAAATTAATATCTCGGCAATGCCGTCGAGTTAAATTTCGAAATCCGGTTTGTGGTGAGCACGAATTTTTCCCGATTCCGATGATGCACGCGGCAAGCACGACGGCGGTCCAGATTTTTAGGAGATACGTGAACCGTACCGTAACCTACCGAAAAAATACCCTCAACTTTGAGGGCCCGTATTTTCCGTCAGAGTCGAAAGGAAAAGCTGAAATTTTGCAGACATATCGGTTGGAATGTCGGCTTTCCCGCTAAATCAATTCGGAACGTCTACGTTTGCCCAGTTTCCCGTACGAAGCGTAAATATGCGGCAATGTTACGTAAATAAGTCCATCCCGTGCTATTCCATGGGGTTTTTAAAGGTAAGCCGGCAGCTTTTAGTATATCTAACTAGCTATAACGTCCGCTTACAGCGGGTCCGTCCACTTACAGCTGTTCGTCCGCTTACAGCGGTCCGTCCGCTTACAGCGGGTCCGTCAATCTCTTTTAGTATAAATCGCCTTTTTCGCGTCCGCTTACAGCTTTTTCATAGTTTCGTGTAAAGAGCAGTCACTGTCATGACGCCTTTTAGAATATATGGTTTTATTAACTTTTGACGCACCCCTGTATATACATATATTTCGTGAAGCCAATAGTATTTTTTTGCCATTTTTACTTTGGATTTGTAATCGGCGTCCACACACACCCCCGTATCTAAAATTTTACATTCATACGACAATTTTCAAAAAATTCCTCCGCCATTTTGTTTTTTTTGACATTTTGACTTTGGATTTGTGATCGGCGTCCGCACACCCCCGTATCTAAAATTTGTCATTCATACGTCAATTTTCAAAAAACCCGTCCGCCATGTTTTTTTTTGACATTTTGACTATGGATTGGTGATCGGCGTCCGCATATACCCTGGTATCTAAAATTTCGCATTTATAGGTCAGTTTTCAAAAAACTTTTCCGCAATTTTGTTTTTTTTTACATTTTGACTATGGATTGGTGATGGGCATCCGTAGACACCCCCGTATCTAAAATTTCGCATTTATACTTCAATTTTCAAAAAACCCTTCCGCCATTTTTTTTTGACATTTTGAATTTTGATTTATGATCGGCGTCCGCACACACCCCCGTATCTAAAATTACACATTCATACGTCAATTTTCAAAAAACCCGTCCGCCATGTTTTTTTTTTGACATTTTGACTATGGATTGGTGATCGGTGTCCGCATATACCCCGGTATCTAAAATTTCACATTCATACGTCAATTTTCAAAACATTCTACCGCCATTTTGTTTTTTTTTTACATTTTGACTATGGATTGGTGATCGGCGTCCGCAGACACCCCCGTATCTAAAATTTCGCATTTATACGTCAATTTTCAAAAATCCTCCGCCATTTTGTTTTTTTTTTACATTTTGACTTTGGATCTGTAATCGGCGTCCGCACATACCCCCGTATCTAAAATTACACATTCATACGTCAATTTTCAAAAAAAACCCGTTCGCCATTTTATTTTTTTTGACATTTTGACTTTGGATTTGTGATCGGCGTCCGCACACACCCCCGTATCTAAAATTTCACATTCATTCGTCAATTTTCATAAAGCCCGTCCGCCATTTTGTTTTTTTTTTGACATTTTGACTATGGATTGGTGATCGGCGTCCACAGACACCCCCGTATCTAAAATTTCGGCTTTATACGTCAATTTTCAAAAAATTCTGCCGCCATTTTCTTTGTTTTGACATTTTGACTATGGATTGGTGACCGGCGCCCGCACACACCCCCGTAACTAAAATTTCGCATTTATACGTTAATTTTAAAAAACTTTTCCGCCATTTTGTTTTTTTTTGACATTTTGACTTTGAATTTGTGATCGGCGTCCGCACACACCCCCGTATCTAAAATTTCACATTCATACGTCAATTTTCAAAAAACCCGTCCGCCATTTTCTTTTTTTTTGACATTTTGACTATGGATTGGTGACGGGCGACCTAAGACACCCCCGTATCTAAAATTTCACATTCATACGTCAATTTTCAAAAAAATCCCCTCCATTTTGTTTTTTTTGACATTTTGACTTTGGATTTGTGATCGGCGTCCGCACATACCCCCGTATCTAAAATTACACATTCATACGTCAATTTTCAAAAAAACCCGTCCGCCATTTTATTTTTTTTTGACATTTTGACTTTGGATTTGTGATCGGCGTCCGCACACACCCGCGTATCTAAAATTTCACATTCATACGTCAATTTTCAAAAAAAATCTGCCGCCATTTTGTTTTTTTTGACATTTTGACTATGGATTGGTGATCGGCGTCCACAGACACCTCCGTATCTAAAATTTCGCATTTATACGTCAATTTAAAAAAAAACCTTCCGCCATTTTTTTTTTTACATTTTGAATTTGGATTTATGATCGGCGTGCGTACACACCCCCGTATCTAAAATTTCACATTCATACTTCAATTTTCAAAAAACCCGTCCGGCATTTTGTCTTTTTTGACATTTTGACTTTGGATTTATAATCGGCGTCTGCACACACCCCGTATCTAAAATTTCACATTCATACGTCAATTTTCAAAAAATTCTGCCGCCATTTTGTTTTTTTTTGACATTTTGACTATGGATTGGTGATCGGCGTCCGCATACACCCCCGTATCTAAAATTTCGCATTTATACGTCAATTTTCAAAAAACTCTTCCGCCATTTTTTTTTCAATTTTGACTTTGGATTTATGATCGGCGTCCGCACAAACCCCCGTATCTAAAATTTCACATTCACACGTCAATTTTCAAAAAACCCGTCCGCCATTTGTTTTTTTTGACATTTTGACTTCTGATTTGTATTCGGCGTCCGCACACACCCCCGTATCTAAAATTTTACGTTCATACATCAATTTTCACATTTATACGTCAATTTTCAAAAAACCCATCCGCAATTTTGTTTTTTGACATTTTGACTTTGGATTTGTAATCGGCGTCCGCACACACCCCCGTATTTAGAATTTCACATTCAAACGTCAATTTTCAAAAAATTCTTTCTCCATTTTTTTGTTTTGACATTTTGACTTTGGGTTCGTGGTCAGCGACCTAAGACACCCCCGTATCTAAAATTTCACATTCATACGTCAATTTTCAAAAAACTCGTCCGCCATTTTGTTTTTTTTGACATTTTGACTTTGGATTCGTGGTCGGTGACCCAAGACACCCCCGTATCTAAAATTTCACATTCATACGTCAATTTTCAAAAAATTCTTCCTCCATTTTGTTTTTTTTGACATTTTGACTTTGGATTCGTGGTCGGTGACCTAAGACACCCCCGTATCTAAAATTTCACATTCATACGTCAATTTTCAAAAAACTCGTCCGCCATTTTGTTTTCTTAGACATTTTGACTTTGGATTCGTGGTCGGTGACCTAAGACACCCCCGTATCTAAAATTTCACATTCATACGTCCATTTTCAAAAAACTTCCGCCATTTTGTTTTTTTTTGACATTTTGATTTTGGATTTGCGATCGGCGACCTCAACCAACCCCGTATCTAAAATTTCACATTCATAGGTCAATTTTCAAAAACTTCTTCCGCCATTTTGGTTTTTTGACATTAGATTTGTGATCGGCAACCTCAACCACCCCCGTATCTAAAATTTCACATTCATACGTCAATTTTCAAAAAATCCCTCGGCCATTATATATTTTTTTGACATTTGGATTAGTGAGGGGCGACCGTAAAAACTCCCAAGTGCCTAATTTTACTTTTAATCAGAAGAGAGAGAAATTGATTTCAGCCAGCTCCGCCCACTGTGCACGTTTGCGTAATTGTTTAAATAACATTATTTCGTAGGGAAACATAAATCTTGAAAGCAATATTTTTCCCGTAAGGAAATTTATTATTTTAAATCTAATTTATAATAAATAAAAAAAAAGTCATGCTGTATATGAGAATGATTAGTCGGTCGACCGATGAAATGAATATGAAGTAAATACACAATATTGTATTCGAAAATAAAAATTTTTTGCTTCGCCCGGGATTCGAACCCGGTCGATCTACGGCGGCGTATTCAAATGCTTTGATTTCGTCATTAGGCCACCGAGATAATTGTAAACGACTTGTTAAGTTGCCGTATTTATATGTAGGTTTGCCTTATGGTAGAATCTGAATGTTTTTTTTAAATTCCAGGGAAAATAAACGTGTAATCGTCAAAAGAAAATTAAAAATCGTATTAATTGCGTCCCGATAATTAATTTAGTGTCTTCTCCTTGTCCAAAAAATAAATATATTATGTGTATTTATTTGGTACGGATCTCGTCTGACATGAATCAAAAAAAGATGGCCGCAAACGCTAGTCGTATTTGCAACATTTTTCCACCATGCCCCGGGTGCATCAAGAGTTTCAATCACTCGTCCTATCGATATCGGATAACGATGAAGTCGCAATAGGAATGGGAATGGTCTAGAAATATCTGTACTTTCCGATAATGAATCTTGTTGTGTCCTTGAAACCTTCAGAATTCGGAATTTGACGCTTAAAAGTCACACTTGCAAAATTCTCGATGTACCTGTCAGATTTCCGAAAAGTCAATTATGTTTCCAGTCCTGTTTTTTTGGTTACGTATGCGTCACGTCATGAGTCAAAAACGATCGTACTTAAAATTTAACAAATTAATATCTCGGCAATGCCGTCGAGTTAAATTTCGAAATTCGGTTTGTGGTGAGCACGAATTTTTCCCGATTTCGATGATGCACGCGGCAAGCATGACGGTGGTCCAGATTTTTAGGAGATACGTGAACCGTACCGGGACCTACCGAAAAAAATACCCTCAACTTTGAAGGCCCGTATTTTCCGTCAGAGTCGAAAGGAAAAGCTGAAATTTTGCAGACATATCGGTTGGAATGTCGGCTTTCCCGCTAAATCGATTCGGGACGTCTACGTTTGCCCGGTTTCCCGTACGAAGCGTAAATATGTCGCAATGTTACGCAAATAAGTCCATCCCGTGCTATGCCATGGGATTTTTAAAGGAAGGCCGCTCGCTATTAGTAAGGAGAATTGTACATTAAATTGCTAATAAAATTAGCTTTGAAATGATATGTCACATTTAAGAATACGTAACCGTTTTTTTATCCCGCTAGAGGGAGCTAAAATCAAAAATAGAGCAACCAACAATCACTTTTCTGAATTTCCGTACAATTACCTTTTCAATGATGTATCGTATTTAGTACTTTCCCTATTTAAATTGTAATGGTTAGAGTGATGGAGGGGAGGGGAATGACGTAACACGTATGATGGAAGGGTGTCCCTCTTGGATCAAAAATCGACCTGTTTTTGCGTTTTTTCAAAAAAAAGTTTTTTCATTCGAGATATTCAATCTGTTTCGTTTTCGGTGGGGCACCCTGTATATGCATATATATACAGGTTGCGTGAGAAGTTCACGAAACTGAAATATAATAAAAAGTATACATAATTCTAAAAATGATTTTATTCTTCAATATAGTCTCCATTAACTTTGATACACTTAGCCCAATGAGTTTGCAATAATTTTATTTTACAGCGGAAGTGTGTTTTGTGGAAGGTCTGCGAAATACCCCTCTACGAATGCTATAGCTTCTTCATTCGACAAAAAATGCTTTCCACGGGGGGATTGTTGCAGGTTACGGAACAGATAGAAGTCGAGTGGAGCCAAATCTGGCGAATACGGCGGCTGTTCAAGCAATTCGTACGTCAATTCATTGATTTTAGACATTGACAAGACACTTTTGTGGGAAGGTACCTTTTCTTGGTAAAAATATTTTTTTGTGCTGCAAACTATGTCTTTTCTCATGAAGTTTTGCGTCCAATTGATCTTAAAGGTTACAATAATATTCTGAGTTAATGGTTTTACCTTTTGCCGGATAGTCAATGAACTAAATCCCTTTAGCATCCCAAAAAACTAATGCCATAACCGTTTTTGCAGATCTTTCAGCCTCTCTATTCCTTGGAGATGAACATCCAGCTCTAATCCACTGTAAACGTTCCTGTTTCAATTTAGGATCACGGTTATAGATCTAAGTCTCATCCACAGTTGTAAAACGACGCACAAAATTGATTTGATTCTTCTTAAAATGAACTAAATGACGCTGAGAAATTTGCTTTCGGGCAAGTTTTTGTTGAATTGTTAACATGTGCGGCACCACTTTTTCAACAATTTCTTCACTTGTAATTTTGTATGCAAAGTATGCCGTACCCGTTCATTTGAGATGCCTATGGTAAGAGCAAGTTCACGCGTAGTCACACTTGAATCTTCAAAAACAACAACGTGCATTTGCTCAATGATTTCTGGTGTTGATGCGCTTTTTGAACGTCCATCTTCAATGCTTGCACGACTACGTTGAAACTTATGTGCCCATTTACAACCCATTGTTTTTGAAAGAGCAAATTCCCATAATACATTTATCATCTCGGAATGAATTCCCAGCGGCTTTAAATCGTTTTTAATAAATTGACATTTTTAAATTACTGCACGATGTTTAAAATTTTCCATTGTAAACAAATATAATGACACCTCAACTTCAATAGGCTTTTCAGCACTGACAGAATTAACAGATGAAAATAAAACCTCATCATATGAAGAGTTCTTCTATTTAACCGACTGTAATTTATAGTTCTACTGTTTACTTATAATCTCCCGCGAACTTTTCACACCCATATATTACAGAGCCATATAAAACTGCTAAATGACATCACGACTTAGTGGCTTATTGACACATATAATATATTAATGACAAACACAGAAATGCAGCTTGCCATTTGAGGCTTCTGTCGGAGGATCTTCAATTTGTTGAAGACAACAAGTAACTTCATCACTTGGCAGGCAACGTCGATCTATGTTAAGTAATTCATAAGTGGACAAGCATAGAAAGATGTTAAAATGAAATTGTGTAAATTATAGATTAATTGTTGGAAACCTTAAGGTGTATGACTAGACACTTATTTCAGACACATTACTCTTTCTAACCATAGTTGGTGAATATTGTGAATATGGCTAGAGTTTTTGGAGTTTGGGATTGTAAAGTGTAAACCTAATAAAACACATATTATTTATACAAATTTGCTATACCGTCCTGAGGAAAACTAATCAGTTTTAAATATCATTTATTATTAGAAAATGTTTAGAGCAATTAAAACTCCTACAATAAATGTAAATGTCCTTGAACGTTACCTGTTATTTCAGGAGTCAGTTTTTAAAATTTGTTCACAATTTGTTATTGCAGTCTTCTAAATTCTCAGGTTTGGTTGTGTATACTTTACCTTTTCGGTGTTTACACCACACAGAAAATAACTTATGTGTTTTATAAGCCCCGCTTCCAATCCACTTATTTAATAAGGTATTATCGAGATATCGCCGAACATTTTCCATATAGTGAGAAAGTGCCCCATCTAATAAAAAGCTAATTCTTTGGATAGGTAAGTTAGGATACTCATAGTCCGCGCAGAGTTCTCCTACTTATAGAATTAAGTAATTTGGCAAAGATTCAAAATACATTTCTCCAGTCAAATTACCTTTAAAAAGAAAAAGCTCTATGATTTGGTTACCAAATATTTCAGCTCATACATTTAGATTATGAAGATACTGAGTCGTACCTCTCGCATCCAGCTTAAACTTTGGTGTGCCTAATATCTGCAGTTCGGTCTGTTATAATGTCCGTCTAAAATAAACGTATTTCATTTGAGAATAAGATATTTCTTATAAGAAAGGGATTGTTATTGAACATTAATTGTTTGAAAAATTCTATATGCCGGGCGAAGTCGCCTTAAGAATACTGATGAACAGATTTGTATTATTCGACACGTTAAATTCTCGGGCAGGGTTTTCTCTACTGAGAGAACTACGTCGAGTGGATATCTTCGGTGGTCTTAAGCCAATCAGTTAGGTCGATCCCAAACATGTCCATCTCCAAGAAATTTGTTGTGGATCTCACTCAGTGCGGAAACATTGATTCTAGATGTATTACATCACTGTAGGCTTCGGATAGTTATGCACTAAAAAACTTAAAAATGTGCATACAAATACGCACCAAAAACTTTCAGAATATGCAATACTTGCAATACAATTATCCTTAGGCTTAGGATAATTGTATTGCAAGTATTGCATATTCTGAAAGTTTTTGGTGCATATTTGTATGCACATTTTTAAGTTTAGTGCATAACTATCCGAAGCCTATACATCAGTCACAAACTTGTCTAAGTGAACGAGCCCTGACAAAAAAAAACAGATTACCTTTGAAAAATAGTTAAATTTTAAGCAACATTTTTCTTTAAAAAGACTGCTTATTATTATTAATCTTAATATTGTTTTGTGTACATACGTTTACTTTATTATACTTTACGTTTCCTTGATAATGTTAGAAATAAAATATTTGAACATTTATTTGAAATATGCACTTTTAAGTTTCTTAAAATGTAAGCGTTAGATGGCTTTTTCTGTGTGTCATTAAAATTAAAGATATCAAAGAGAAAATTAAAAATGGGAGAGAGTTCTATTTCAGAAAATAATATGATAAGTTTTTCAAGGTCATCAGAAAAACAAACAGATACCATCTAGAGGAAGCTGTTTGAAAATTTCAGTTTATATTTTTGAATTTTGTCCAAAATCATTCGTTTTAATTTTATTTGTGAGTTTCCAGACTTTTTAGAAGACTGTTTGTGTTTAGTGCTAACTACTCGTGTCAAACACTATCCACTACCTATATATTATTAGATCTTCTAATTTGAAATATAAAACTATAAAATAATTATACCATAAATAAACTAGTACAAAGTTATGAAAGATTTTAATCTATAGCAGACACATCAATACTTTGCAAAAGATTTGGTATATGAAACAATTATTTATTCATACATACACGAACCATACCACATGCATATTGGAATTTTTCTGAAGATATTGAGTACCATCTGTAAACATCAATACAAGTCATATCTTTAAATCAATCGTCCTCGTGACAGAAATTTAAACTTTGCAAAATGTTTTTAAAAGGAGGGAAACGGAACTGAATTGCTGGTTTATTTTATACCTGATATACGGGGCATACTTATGAAACTAGCTGATAATGTTTTCGACAATTAAAACTCTTTGAAAGAGTTCTGTGAAGTATATAATTAGATATATTGGTTAGTTATCGAATATGAATGTATGAATCAATACGAAATAGTCTCGGATATCATTCCTTTCAAAAGAGGTACATGAATTTAACTGTATCTGCAAGTGGCACTCGTCGACGTGTAACAAGATATAGTTATTGCAAGTACATACTGTATTGTACTAGGTAAGGTAATTAAAATTGAAATGAACAAATATTTTACAGTTGACTTCCGCATATTCGGTTATGCAGATATCGACCGGAAATGACGCCATCTCACGCCCTGAGCAGTTCACTGCTTTGGAACAATACACCACTAAATCAATGCGTTGTCAAATGCACATACACAACCGATTCCACTACTTTTATGGTCTCATACCAGTTTGGCTATGTCATCTTGACCGACCATTTATTGAATGCATGTATCTACTACTTCGTTGTCTATTTGTTACCATTACGTTTGCAGATGTCCAGTGAACGTAGATATATCGTAGTTTTAAAATCGTTCATCCATGCGCCGAAACATTTTTCATACATTTCGCGGTACGTAGAGATTCGAATAAGAAAAAATGAGACGTTAAGCGGCTGGCAGCTGAGGAATTTTCTTATTAGATTGGTTATGCGTTTGCAGTTGAAGGGGACACATTGTCTTCTATCTAACGTAAATATGTACATACGTAAATATGTACATACAAATAGAATAAAAGATATAACATGGAAAGATTCAAATTGAAAAATCTACTTACCAGAGAATAAACGACAAGCAATTAAACTCTTATTCTTTAATGCAATTTTAATGAAATGGCATGTATGTAATCAGGCCCGCGTCGTTAATAGTGTGCATGTGTGCAACGCACACGGGCGGCCAAAACAACGATGTGATAGATAATACCAAGGTGTGATTTAAAAAAGACTAGTTTATGGAGAGAAAAATTTTAAGTGGGGGACGGACGGGTTATGCCCACTTTAAAAAACGATACCTTCCACAACCCACTTCTTGCACTCATTTTTTTCAAGTGTATAGGAATTTAAGAAGCATCAAGCATTAAACATGTTGGTGTTCAAAACGTTATTTGCGTTATGTGTTACGGTTTCTTTTTGCTGGCTCATTGGTGAAAAGATTATCTGGTGCACAATATCGACAACAAAGGCTTAAAAAATTAGAGGAGCGTAAAATGGTGAAAAACTTGGGTTACTTTATTCTATTTCAAAGAACAAAGTTTTTTGTTTCCCTTGCAAAGTACTCGCGGTAAAAAACAATCCATTTGTGACAAGTGGCTTATCTGATTGGCAACATTTATCCAATCAGACATGAAAGAAGTGAAGTTCATATTAAAAGTTGCGCAACATTAAGTGAATTATAAGAAGCAACAGTAACAGTAAATAAAAATAGAATAGACTATTACCAACAAGAATTATTAAATCGAGAGAAAGAACATTGGTACGAAGTAATCAAACGTGTAGTATATATAATACAGTTTTTATCTAGGTAAAATTTAGCGTTAAGGGGTACAACTAATGTGTTATTTGATTATAATAATGGGAATTTTTTAAAAGCAGTAGAAATGATTTCAAAATTTGATCCAACTATTTCTGCGAACACCTGCGAAGAATACAAAACTCTAGAACTCAACAAAACTATACACCTACATATTTAGAGGATACAATTCAAAACGAAATTATTGCATTACTTTCAAAGGAGATCAGAAAACATATAGTGTGCTTAGCAAAGCAATCTAAATATTTTTCTATTATTTTAGAAGTAATATATCCTACCGGAAAAGGTTAGACTACATTTGTTATAAGTAAGTTAGCAGATTTAGATCTTGACGTTAATAAATTGCGTGGTAAAGGATACGACAACGGGGCAAATATGAGGGGTAAAAACAACGGTCTACAAAGGCTTTTAAATATCAATCCACGTGCATTTTATGTACCATGTTCCTCAAACAGCCTTAACCTAGTTGTTAATGATGCTGCCAAAATAATTATGAAACTGTTGATTTTTTTAATACCATCACCGAAATATATATATTTTTTTCTTCGTCAACATAATGATGGGACTTATCAAAAAAGAATGTTAAGCGGTTAGTTATAAACCACTCTCAAGAACAAGGTGGGGAAGCCGCATTGATGCAATCAAACCAATTCGATATGAAATTGGTGAAATTTTTGATAGTTTAGGTAATAGAATTATCTAATGACAAAAACAACGACGGAAAATCTCGACACTAAGCACAGTGTTTAGGCGCGGAACTAAAATCGTTTAAGTTTGTATGCACCATTGTGATTTGGTATGATATATTAAGTAACGTGAATGCAGTAAGCATAATGTTGCAAAACCCAGAATTTAGTTCCCTAAAAAGCATGACCTAAATTTTTTACTCTTTTACATATAGTGAGTCTTTGAGACTCACATACATTAAGTACGAGAAAATAGGATTTAGCTGCCTTTTCTTTCTTCTTTCTTAGTTTTGGTTTAGAAAAACAGTTCTCGAGCATTAAATACAATTTAATAACTCAAAAAATGAAAATACGAAATACCATTTGATATCCATATGGCTATTCTAAAATAATGAAATACCCTTAGTTTACATTATTATAATTGTTCCAAATAATAAGAATTTTTATTGGCAGCTACTACATATCATAACACTATGTTCCTTACACACATTGTTCTTACATTTATTACAAATCTGTTTGCTCATTCTTCCTAATTTTGATGGACAGATATGACAACGCCTTTTCTTCGTAGGTGGCTCCTCTTGTTGCTTTACTGGAATTTCAATGAAGATCTTTATTGCTTCGACTGTTCTTTTATGTAAAAACGGATTTTGAGATCTTCTAGTCATATAGGGTAATATCAGAGCTTCGCAAAAGGTTTTTTATAAAAATCCTACGGCGATGTTTTTTTCGTGCTTCAAAATCTGGATGCTCAGTTATATAAAGAAAAAATGCATTTACTGCACGGATATCTAACATGTTTGAAAATACGCAAATGGCCACCGCCGTGTTTACCTTTTGCACGTATAATTGGTAACCATTTGATCCATATGATCTACACCCCCTTTGGTTTTATTGTAAAATTCGACGATTTCGGGTTTTTTTCTTTATACTGTCTTCATTCACAGCGCTGTCATGGCGCATTTTTTTAAGCAATATAACTGATTCATTTTTTTTGGGCACATAACTAACAAGGGATAAGTTTTCACTGAATCCAAACAACGAAGAGGATACCTGACGATCTTTCGAAACTTTGAACTCTATGGGAATCTCCTTTTTATCTTTACGAAGTGTTCCTACTGCAGTGATACCGACTTTTAGCAGATTTTGAAACAAATCTATAGTGGTAAAGTAGTTATCGCAGGTTAAATTTCGAAAACTATTCTTTATACTAGTTATAAGAGTAGTCACTACAGTTTCTCCAAGACATCGTTGGACTTCTGCTCCAGGTTGCTTTCCAATATATATAATACCATCAATAGCGTACCCAGTTTCACTTTCACAAAGCCAGAAAAACTTTATGCCGTATTTACATGGCTTACTGGGCATATATTGTATAAAACTACAACGTCCACGAAATCCCAGTAATTGTTCATCAATAGTCACGTTCGCCTTTGGTATCATAACAGTTTTACATTGTTTGATAAATAAGTCCCAAATATATCTTATTGGTGCAAGTTTATCTGTTCCCAAACGAGCGGCACGCGTTCTTTTATCATCAAATCTAATAAACCGTCTTATGTTCTCAAAGCGATTTACTGTCATTGTAGCTCTGTACATCGGATTCGAACATTTATTCAAAAACAATTCCCTTATCGGACTATCCCATTGTTTTTCGACCCCTGCTAACAGCAGCAATCCCAGAAATGCGTTCATCTCATCAACTTCCACATTTTTCCACTCTTTACCTTTGTCAGAATATTGCCGCTTTGCTTCCTTGTTAGTACAAGCAACAACTTCTTCTAGGATTTCTCGGGTAAGAAAAACATTCCAAGCATCAATAAATGATATTATCCTGTTGCGTTGCTTTGGACCAGGAGTAAAACGAATAATGTTGTGACATGAAATTTTTGTCTGAGCTGGAGCATCGATTTTCCACACGTGCTCATTCTTTCCTTTCATACCCTGAGAATTCTGATTTTCAATGATTTCTTCTAAATCTTGATCTTCTGATTCTAGAGCTTCATCTTCACTGACTGATAAAATGTCTTCCTCCATATTTTCAATTTCCTCGTTCCTGTTTGGATGAACACATTCCTCGGTTTCCTCTTCTGAATCGCAGTCAGAGCTAGACACATCTGAATCAGATTCATTTGCCCATTGCAGGACCGTGCTTTCAAAATCAGCGTCGCCATACCTCACTGATCTTTTACTGCTACCGGAAGCCATATGAATATCTAACTTTTTACTAAAAAGGAAATGCAATGTTGCGATATTATTTTCTAAATATGAAAAATAGAATCTTACCTTCTATTCAGAAGCTATTCATAATCTCTATACAACTATATTCCGAATAAAAGAGCATAAATGAAGGACAAAAGAAGTTACCGCTACAACTGACTAATCACTACTGCACCACGACACGCGGAAGGGGGGAAGTTGCAGCTTCAAGTAGGATCGGCCCACTTTTACTGAAACAGCGGCTGTGGGGGGAGTAGGGAAGTAGTTTTCAATATAAACTATTTATGAATATGTGGAACTGTATTTATGTTGTTTGACGGGATTTATTCAACCAGGGTCTATGTAGCAACGACCGAGTCTCTGAGACTCACTTGATGTTTATGTGCAGTAGTAACACAAAAAAAGGTGTATGTGTAACCACTTGTGACCCCCCCTGTTTGAAAATATTGTTAAAGTACTTATAAAGGGGTGATAGAGGCATTCCTGAACGGAATCCATGATACACAGAGCCGTTCGCAAAATACAGGCAGTCAAAACGCGCACCGAGTCCGAAAGACTCACTTTATGCATTCTAGGGTTAAAAACATGCATTGATCAATTCAAAAATTTAACTGATTATTTTAAAGATAGACGTTCAGATATTGGCTTTACGAATTGTATTAATGAATCGACAAAACTTGCTGAAATAGTTGAAACTGATACTACCTTTCCTAATATTTTAGGTATACGACATAGAAAAACGAAAGCGCAATGCCAATATGAACATCCTGATGAAAGTATTAACGATCCAAAATTGTATTTTAAAATTAATTTTTATTTCGCTATATTAGATATACCAATAAACTCGCTGAACGACAGATTGAAATTATTAGAAGCGCTTAAAAATGATTTTGATATTTTATATAATATTAACAATTTAAAAAGCATAGATGACGACGAATTACTAACATTTTGCCAGAATCTACAAACTATATTGACAGATACAGCTGTTCAAAACAGGTATTTTAATAGTCGCCACTCATACAAGTTTTGAGACTACTGTCAAGGTCACACGACTATGAGGCTGCTAGATGCTGTAAAAGGTAGGGTAAGTACAGAAATCCAGAAGTTATGGCGTCAACATTGGCGAAATGAACAAAAAAGAGTTTGTAAAGAAAAACTTACACATATAACAAAATAACTTCAATTTCTTGGTCGTACGTCATTTATTGGTTTCTTGTTATCTTTTTTATTTTTTTACTCTTTGTTTAACATTTTAAACAGCTTCACCTGTAAATTCCCCCTGTTCATTTTTATTTCGGTTTAGTAACACCCTAACTATTTTTATTTTGTAACTTCCACATTTAGATACCTTTCTGTATCACTCTTCCTATCACTTCACTACGAGCCATTGGAATCAAAATTTTCTTCAAAATTAACAATTTTTGAATATGAAAATTTTGAAAAAAAGTATAGATAACTATCACCCGGTGTATCAAGAAAATCTCTTCTAAAAACTAAAAACAAGCTTTTAGTACTAAATACATAAAATAATAGGATCTACTCTTATCATTACTTCAGGAGCCATACCCGTTATTAGGAAAAAATTGGTTTACCTCCAAAGTTTACGTCGTCAAAGAAAATTTGGTTTTAATTAACATTTTATTTAAAAGATAAAAAATGATCTGAACATTCCCCGAACAACCGCTCAACATAAAGAAAAGCTTCACATTTCTAATCAATATACTCCTGATTCGTGTAGTATCCAACTAACTAATGAAGTGAACAATGACGTGCGTGTACTTGACAGCCCAGAAAGTTTCTGTTTGTGTGATCTCTTTACAATGTCCCAGTGAAAATAAAAAAGAAGAAAATAATGTTTCGGGCGCGAGAACAAATTCAAAAGGTTTTTTTATTTCCGAATCAATTGCTTATTGTTTGATGCGAGAGAAGCTACATATTTAAAATTGTATAGAAAGTTATAGTGCTCCGCAATGTCTGAATGCATTTTAGGTAGGAGGTAAATAAGTTCGGTGCAACAGAATAATCATGCCTTCAGATTATTACGGTTAAAATGTATTCAATATTTGTCTGTTGCGATACATATATTATCTATGGGTAACATTTAGAACAAACTGGTACGTTTTAACCAGACAAAGAATTTGTATGCCATTAAATTTCATTTGAATAGAGAAATTTGTAACTTGTTGGGAGTCATCTCTTAATTTTCATATTGAAGTATACCTACATAAAATATTCACCTTAGTAATAACAAGTCATTAATAAATGTCCAGAGTATTAATATGTTTTGCTACAATACACTTAAAGTCAAGCTTAATTATTTACTAATTTATCAACGTCAAATGTACAGGTAAGGCGAATTTGTACCATATTCGGCATGAGAAACTGTTTTGTTAGTTAATTATTTGAAAATCATATGCCAACATTTTATTTTGAATTCAATAACGAATTATACATATTTTTATATGTTCTTTTTTACTGATAAGTAGATATTGAAGATTCCTCCACGAAATTACACCACTTATTTCTGCCTCTGGAAATTCATTAAGCTGCTTTTCATATTTATACCTGCTCTCGTAATAATCTTTAATACTGTCATTTCGTGTTTTTCTAGGTCGAACTTTCTGTTTTTTTTTTCGATACGTTTGGATTCTCATATCGTTTTAACTTCTCTTCTATTGTTCACTCTAATTAGGTTCTCGGCTCGTTTAAATTCCTTTTCCTTTAATGTTGCTTTATGGGCTTTATATTTATGTCTCTGTATCTATGTATCTCTCTCAATATGTATATAACCACGATAGTTCCCAAACCTATAGCTACCAACACCAAAACTTTTAATTTACAAATATAATGTTCCTTTTGTGGTCTGCAGTGAGATCACAAATCACGATAACAACTTAGTATCAGATCCGATATACGATTCCATAGGTATCCACTACTGGAATCACAAAAATTCATCGAAAGTTAGTGGGATGTTTTTCTTAATATCTAGTAACGTAACAAAAGAAAGATAAATTCTATAAAAATTTATATAAACTATAAAAATAATACATTTTCAGTCGAAATTCAAATATATACAATAATAATATAGGTATATAAGGATTTTTTATCATTTATCGCATTGCAGAATTCTTAGCGTTATTACTCGCCGATCTTTACCAGCTGAAGTATTAATATTCAATTTGATTTACTTTTCTTTTTTTTTCGTATACTCACATTTTGCAATAAATTCTAAAAAAAATTAAATGAATTTTTTACTCATTATTGCATTTTACAGTTTCACTAAAGTTCTGTTAATATCCTCCATTTCTTTATTGCTTTATTATAATAGCAATAGAAATATTTTTAAAATACTAATTTCTGTCGCATAATACTTAAAATAATGAGGTGTGGCCACCACACGCCTTTGTTATACGTATGAATATTTCAAGTTATACAATTTTTAAAAATTTTTTATATAAAATTTATTCAAACTCTTATTCTAAGTACTTCTATTCTCTTAATAAATCACTATAGAATGCACACTTTGCAAGATATTCGATAAAAAGTGCTCCTAGCTAAGAGTAAAAGTGTTACTTCCGGTTTGAATTTAGAATTTTTTTTATACAAGTTATTAAAACTTATGTTTTGAATATTCTTATAATCGTAATGTACCTGCCTAGAAAGCATGACTTGCGAAATTTCGCGAAAAACTGATTTTTTATAAGAGTAAAAGACCTACTTCCGGTATAAATTTCTAAAAACTACATTTGAGTACATGAGTACATTTGAATTCTTTATAAATTTATTTCAACTTAGTAGTTGTCGAAATATTGGCAAAATTCGGTTTTTTCACTGAAGTAAACTACTTCCGGTCTACCAATTTTACTGAAAATCTAATCAGATCTCAAGAGGGAGATTATACTCGTAAATACAAAATTTGGAATTGATAGCTGTAGCCGTTTCACCGCTATAATGTATAATAATCTAATGTGGTTAATCCATCTTTTAATTTGAGATTTCGATTTTCGAAATATGTAATTAGTTCAGGCAAATTTCCAAAGTGTTCCTGAAGGAATAACAATTGATTTTTTAAATTTGGGATTTGTGTTAGTTCTTTGCTCTCTGAAATACTTCGAGCATCGTCATTTAAACATGTAACGAAATTTTGTAAAGTAGCAGCTTCCAACCATGTTTCCCATCTAGTTATTACAAAGATGGATGTTTTTCAGTCTAAAGAAAGAGATACTCTTGATGGTGCTTTTCTGAAAACTTTTATAAAAGCGGATACAAGTCCATCAATTTCCAGATACCTGTCTCTGATATATTCACAGTTTCTGTGGAGAGCATATGCTACACAAGTATTATGCAGCATATAAGGATATTGTAACGAAATATGTATCAGCCAGACCAGGCGACGTTAAAAAAAGGAGTTATAAATCATCTCGGCACGACCGGTAAATATCGTAAATGCAGTGAGTCATCTCACAGATGTACGACGTAAGCAAGGAAGAGTCCAGATTTCCTCCAGTATATTGCCGAACTTACTGGTACATTTCGAGAACATTTCATGCAGGTATATAAGGCGACTGGGTGACCGATGGATTCATTCATTTACGGGATTAATTGCGGGATGAGTAATTCGGAATAAAGAACTGGTCTCGTGGGAACAGTGGAAATAAATAAGTAGCCAAACAAATAAATAGTTCTTTAAGTGCCGTGTTATATAAATAGAACTGTTACATAAATACGGACAGAGATATTAGTAATGGAAATAAATAAATACCTGTGATAATTAAATTGTAGTAGTTTAAGTGTGTTACGTTTAATTTTAAGTATATAAATATACAGACTGTTTTAAATAAATAATTGCACGAGTTGTTTATTGGAACCCGAAAACGTTACAATATGTTTCCTTTAATAGTCTGCCTGTTTTTAACATATATACGGCACTATCACAAATAAAAGTATTTTTTCCCTGTTCGTCCGAATGAAGCATTTTGTGCAAATTCTGGTCAATGGTTTTAGCAACTGTTTCCGTATCAACTGTATTTATAACTTTAGATGCTATTACATATGCGTTATATGGAACAGTTGGATGTAGTACACCAGATACAATATTTACCACACAGCGTCCTAATATATCCACAGTTTCGTCGGCACTTATCCATAGGTACTGATTTGAAAGATGTCTTCTAATACATTCTACTATTTTCGCGAAACATAATATTTGCGTAAGGTGGATTCATCAGGAACATTTCGACCAGCATATTTTTGAAGAAATGTTTTGAAAGTGGGATTGTCAAGTTTCTTTAATGGGATATTAGCCGCCATTAAAGCTTCATAGAGGTCTTCGTTAAAATTGTCAGTCGAGTCCAATTTCTGTGTATGTTTTAGCGATGTTAAGTGACGTTGTATGTGGCCTTTTTGGGCATTCTGTAACGATATTTTACAGACTATGCAATAAATTTCGGAATCACTGACAATGGAGGATATACAATCAGTATGACCCTTAATCCAACTTGCCATTGTGTTACAATGCCATTCTCGACGTTCTTCCATATCATAGTAACGTAAACAATATTCTAGATCTAAATAAATGATAACTAAAGATGTATGCGTTTGTTATTAAAACTTAACAAAACCCAATGCACACTGACGTCGAGATAATTGGGAGAAATAGATTCAATGAAACGGCATTAAAGAGGAACTATTACAAAATCTACGAAGTACGTAATTAACAGTCAAAACAATGAAAAACCGAAACTAACGTAAGTATGAATAGGTATGAATATATCATGCAAAATATAAGGTAAATATAATAAATTTTAAAAACCCCTCACGCTACTACCTACGCCGATGAAGAAACGAATTTTATTAGGAAAGACGACTTTTTTGCCGTCGTTTTGTGATGTTGCAGTTCACCAGATGAATAGTGCTATTCGGGAACTACGTGTGTTGTTTACATTATTTCTTTGCTCTGTCGTAATTTAAACCTGGCACGTTCGCTGTCTAATTATAACGTTAATACTTGTAAACCAAAAAGGAAGCCTACTAATTACTAGGGAAGGAAGGAGAAATCAAATGAAAATTGACAATTCGTGAAAACGACAGAAAACATAACAATAATCCTACAAAAATAAATAAAAGAAACAAAATCCCAGAATATACAGATCTGCTAAAAATTAACGTAACAAGAGAACTTAATATAAGCAACAAACAAAAGATTTTTTTTTAAAGTTATTTGTCAAAATATGCTTTTCATAATCTACTGTGAGTGTAGTTTTATATAAGAACAAAGATAATATACACGAACCATAGGTCCACACATTTACAAAAATTATAAGTAATTACAAGTGTATCACATTTAATTATAAAGCGTCTTTCAATAAGTGAATAAATAAAACAAGTTGTGTGTGAGATATTCGCTAATCAATTGAAAAGAATATTTTATGGAATATATCGTCGTTCAAATATCCGTTGCGGCTTTGTTTGGTGGCACGTATTCGGAATGCTCAATTTTCATTGATATTGTCGCATAACTCGGGCTGAATGTGCTGGGTGGCGTTTGTTATGTTGACAGCAACTGGTTGCGGTTTATTCGCATCGACCTGCTTTAATATAGCCCCAAAGAAAGATGTCTAAAGGCATTAAATCGCACGATCTCGGTGGCCAGTTCACGTCGCCGCCGCGCGAAATGACGATGCCCCCATATATAGCTTGGCAGAATGTCCATCGTGGCTTGCGCTGTGTGGGACGTAGCGCCGTCCTGGGCTGAAACCACATGTCATTGTTATCATATCATCCAGTTTTGGCTACAAGAAGTTGCTTATTATCGATATCAAGCGCTCGTTGACGGTTATGGAATTGCCAATTTCGTTTTGGAGGAAGTACGGACCGACGTTTTCGCCAAACCAAAATCTCCACCAAACGATGACTTTCTCGGGATGAATGCTCGTGTATCGCGTGTGGATTGGTATTGTCCCAAATCCGAAAATTTGGTTGTTCACACATCCATTCATCGAAAAATAAGCCTCGTAGCTATAGAGAGAACTTGCAACTGCTCCCGAGCTCAATCAGCGTAGCATAGTATCTTTATCGATTCTTGTCCCATTCTCTATCCTCGATCAACTTCTTTTACACTATTAATTATTTTATCTATAATGAGCCTTTCACATTTCAATTTCTTATTAATACTTTCTTTGTATGGGATTTAAATTCTAGTAGTTAGTAGGAATAAAAATATTTAATTGAAGATACGAACTTACATATACTCGTATACACATTTTATAAAATTACACCCACGAAGAATTTCTCTGTTTACAATTTATAGTTACGCCACTAGGGAGAAATATCAGAGAGAGCACTCGCATATCGAGGGTCGCATCGGACAGCATTCCAAATTAGAATAATACTCCTATTTTCTGGTTAGTTGCGTTCTGTAATGCGACAAGAAATAGTCTACGGATACTATTCTGTTAAGACTCGTGGTAGCTTTATTGCATTGGTCATTCTAGCCATAGTTCACTGTGAGATTCCACATTATTTCTCGCATAGCTGAAACTAAAAATGTATTTGATTGATGCCGTTGTCTGTAATAATTTTCCACTTAATATTTATGTTCGAGTGTATGATGCTGTATGCTAAACACATAATCTTTTTGCCGGAGGGGAGCGATACAAATCTTATTGTGATGTATAAGAGTATATAGGTAGGATTATGTGGTATTACCTGACGATTATATAAAAATAATGTACTCACAACTAATTATGAAAGTGCATATAATAATGGAGATACATGAAGAAGTATTAATATAGACATGTATAACAATTTGTTCATCATATATAGTTGTGGGAAAACCAACCGGAATTCTTCGATAAAATTGCTGTTAGAAATACGAAAAGAACTTAATAAAAAAAATTCTGTTCTAGTATATTCCAACATTTAAAAATAATGACGTATGGCTACCACACAACTTTCTGATACGTATAAGCGTTTCAAATTATACAAAATTGTTCTCAATACTTTTATCTTCTTATAGAAAAATAAACCTGTGAGTAAGTGTGTTACTTTAAATCCAGAGCTTAAGAGTACTTTTATATACAAATTTTTCAAAGTCCTATTATAAGTACTTCTATTCTCTTAAGGGGGCTTACGCAGAGGTGCCGACTAACTGCCGTGAGGTAGGACATAAGGGGGTGGTGCCATATGCGCTAATGCAAATTCAGAACTTTAGAAGGTTTCGTTAAAACAATAGTACCGCTTTCATTTACGAAATATCAAAACGAAATTTAAAACAGAAATAAACGAAGGCTCAGTGCATGTTTGACTGGAATTAATTTTTAAAATAAAGTTTCTGAAACTGTGATATGATGTTGTAAATTTTGCCAACTTTGAAAGTGATATGTAGGAGTAAATAATTTTAATTATAAGAAAGTACTTCCAACTGAACCTTAATTAATCCTTTGTGTTCAATTTAATGCAAAAACATAATAAGAAAAACAAATATTTCTGCTGTTTGTTTTATTTAAACGAATACTTTACAACGGCGGAATTTGCATTAGCGTATATGGCGCCATCCCCTTATGTCCTACCTCACGGCAGTTAGTCGGCACCTCTGCGTAAGCTCCCTTAATAAATCTCTAGAGAATGCATACTCTGCCAGATACTCGAAAGAAAATGCTTCTCGCTAACAGTAAACGTGTTACTTCCGGCCCGAATATTGAAATTTCATTTATACAACAAATACTCCAAATTAAATACCTTTGTATTCTTGCTAAATATACACAAAATGCTTAATTTACGAAATATTAAATCGCTATTCGATAAGAGTAAAAGTGTTACTTCCGGCCCTAATTTTGATTTTTTTTATACAAGAGGTATAGAAAATTAAGTTCTAAATACTTTTATACTCGTAATGTAGGTACGTGTCTGAAATGCATGATTTGAAAGATTCGCAAACAACTGATTTTCGATAAGAGTAAAAGACGAAAAACTTTTTTAATAAAATTCTTTTCAAATTTAATTTTGAGTAAATATGAATTCTTTATAAATTTATGGTTGACGAAATATTGTCAAAATTCGATTTTTTACTTAAGTAAACTACTACGCCCGGTCTGCCAATTTTACTGAAACTCTAGTCATCGTAATCTTAAGTGGGAGATTATACTCGCAAATACAAAATTTGGAATTTATAGCTGTAGCGGTTTGACCACTATCGTGGTCACACACACACGCAGAGAGCCACACACACACACACACACACACACACAGAGAGAGAGAGAGAGAGAGAGAGAGAGAGAGAGAGAGAGAGAGAGAGAGAGAGAGAGAGAGAGAGAGAGAGAATTAAAAACCACTTTTTCGGTATCAGGGCACTTCAAAACGTACATCTGCAAAAATCTCGAGGTCGAAAATTTTCATCATAAAAAATCATCTCCGATATTCTAAGTGAAATATTTCGTTTTCCATGTATTGCGTTTTGAACTATTTCAATAGCCACTAAAACACACTCCTTAATAAATGACCCTTGAATTATATAGAAAATAGTGTAACGTTTTCGTGTTCGCAATAAACAACTCTTAAAACTAATTACAATATAAAAATGTAAAACTAATGTATCACACTTAAAATATTACGATTTAAATTAACACAGGTATTTATTTACCAGTACTATTTATATGTCTGTAATATTTATATCTTTATTGCACTATAATAAAAACTGCACCGTATTTATATCACTTCTATTTACATAACACTCTAATATTTATGTCTTTTCTTCGGCTACCACTTAAGGAACTATTTCTTTCTTTCTTATATTTATCTTATTGTTCTGCACGAGACTACTTAAGGAACTTCTTATTCCGGAATTACTCATCCATCGGTGACCCAGCCGCCCTATACCGCATGTGTCAAATTTCATTAGCTATAGGGATTCAATGTTTGCGTGCGATTTATACGTATACAAATAATATGTGGCAACGTGTGTCACCCCTACTCTCCATCACCAATCCCGGCAACAATCGACATTACAACGATTTTCTCCGATCTCCCCATCGGATTTTACATTCAATCTTTAGCCTCGAACACGTTGCGATCTAGTCTGCCATAAAAGCCGTCTTATTACTGGAACAGGAAACATCAAATGGCCGCCGCGATCTCCTGATCTACTAGTTTATTATTATTTTCAGAATCCTTTTTTATTTACCTTATTTTTAATTTTATTAGAATTACGATTTTGTTTGTGTCATGCAGCGTGAACGCAGCTTAATAATTCTCTGCATTTACTGAGAGGAAAAAGAAAAACAAATCCTTGCAACGCGTAAATATTATTTCTGAACGCAGTACAAACACCCAAGTCAATGGTCCAACAGTTACTGCTATAACTTGAGCTTGTATCGGTCGCGCTCGCATTGGAGAGGAAAGTAGGGATGCCATGTTGTCACGTATTGCATGAATTAATCGCCTATGGCTAATGAAAATTGACACATGCTGTATACAATACGAAACATCTGGAAGCATTCGCGTAAACTCCATCTTTCTCTCGATGTTTGTAGAACATTCGATAGACATTCTGTCTCTTAGCAGTACATAGATAATGGATGATTTATTGCTTTATGATGTTTACCAGTCGCGTCGAGATGATTTACAACCTCTTTTTATTGTCGCTCGGAAGTGTGCCTTTCTTTTGTTGTCGCCCGGATGTCTACTGGTTTCGTTACAATAGTATATTACACATTAATGGAAATAGATGGCAAATATATTTAATGAAATCAAAGAGATTTAAATTCTGGATGCGATGATCTGAATTTTGAGTGCATTTAAAAATACGTTGTCATCTGCAAATGATATGAAGCAGTAGGACATTATATCATTTACCAAATATAAATTTTCTACTGGTTGCTATAAGTTTTAATTTTCAATTTGATTATTCAAAGTGCAATTCTAAAGTACTTTTCTATTTTTCCAGTGATTTTGTAGACAACATTATAACAATTAAAATTTTAGATTAGTTTAGGTTTAGAGTATTAAATACATGTATGTTTTTTAAAGAGAAAGTTATTTATAGTTCCATATATCCAAATTTAAAAATTAAATCTGGGACTTTATGAATATAAAAATTATTAATTTTATTTATGAATATAAAAATTAATTTACATCTTTAATTCAGCAACCGAAATAGCAATTTTTTGCTTTGTTTTGTTGATCCATGATGATGAATTTTTTATACTAGTACCAGAGTATAAATTAATTCCAAATACTATAGTAAACCTTAAAACAATCTTACTCACAAATTTCAGTAGAAATTGAAAACTGCAAAAAAATTCCCGTTTAGGCAGAAATGTATGTATAATTCATCTAAAATGTCATGTCTACATAGTTGTATATACATATTGTTAATAGACACTTATCTTACAGGAATTGCCTATTCAGGCTTAATTACTATAAATAGTAAAATAGACTTATAATACAAGCAGTAAAAAAGAACTACGACAGTTAGCTCCATATTTACTTTTTCTATAGAAAATAAACGAAAACACTAATTTACGTCAATTCTGCTGTCAACTGCTGCCAACGTTCTCTGTTTGTTCTTTCAGTATGTCCATAGGTTCTTATTATCAACTTTTGTTAAAAGCAGTTTTTTCCCGTATTAAGAAATATATTTAAACATATTTTAAATGTGATATTTTGGAAAATCGCTAATACTAGTAGTACAAATAATTCAAATTTAGCACATTTAAAACAATGATTTATCTTTATACCATGTGTCCACCACTTTTTGCACCATTCTATATTGGTGTCAATTGTGCAATCTGTGTTGCAGCTGACGTTTTGTTTTTATTTTTAAAATTGTATATTTAAGATTTTAAGCATTAGTTCAAACATGTAACAATAAGTAGAATAAGTTGCCTACATTTAAGGAGGCACTGATGTACCAAAAATAAACATGACTTGTAAATACTGTTGCGTGCTTTTGGCACTTCACAAGTAATAATTAATTTAATTTCAAAATAATAAATAATATCTATTTGCTTAAATTAACATTTAGTAGAGTACACGCGAATTTCAAATTAATCGTAATATTTTTCTTTTGACTCACGCTGTATGCAGTTATTATTTCGGCTACGAAAAATTATATTTTAATCTTAAAAATAAATGTATTGCAATGTCCACAGCCAAGCTTATTTTTCCTTTTTTGAATAAATGGCTCTTTATAATGTATTTGCAACTCCGTATTAAAAATTCTTCTAAAAGCATTTTATCAAAGGTAAAAAGAATATTTACCTTGAAGACTAAAATTTGGCGTCGCAAATCCGAGTATTTTATCAATAGCCCTTTGTATGGGGAATGGCGTGAGAATTGAAATGGGCCCGACTTTGAGACGCCTTCCATGCACGCGTTACCGAATATTCCAGAACGAAATGACGTATCATCTTCCGTGCCGGGGATGAATCTTTAAGAAGGGCAAGCGCTACCAAATTATAATGATTATCCATCTAAAAGTACCCCAAGAGAGTCAAACTTACCTAGTGGCCGAGGGTTAGTCTTCGCGGTTCGAATGTTTAAATAAAGTCTAAAGTATTCCGCGGGAAGCAAAAATTGTGTTTAGCTAGAGCACATAATTAAAATTCCATTAGTGAATTCGTCACAAGACGATCTAAGTGCTCTTGCTGTGTAACGTCGGTTGGGGAAATCTGCTGATCTTTGGGACAAGCAGTACCAATCCGAGCTACCCATTTTGGGGATATAATTCACATTTTGATCTTTACCCGACGGGAGAAGTACTCCATAGAAAACCAAGACCTCTTCGACAAGGACCGCTGACAGCCCTGGCCAGGCCGCTATTGAAGCTACAAATCAGTTGTCTCAAAGGTATTTACGCTTTGTTTTTCTACTGAAACACGACCAAGAACTGTTTGGTTATTTGTCATTTTATTATTTGAACATGTTACTCATTGTAATCCGACGGAGAAAGTAGGATCAGATTTAGAAGTTTATTTATTTTTCTTTTTAAAGTAATTAGTCATTTATTACCGAATATTCAGAGTATGTGTTATGTAATAGTATCAGTCATAATATTTGTCATATAATATTCATCACTTAGTAATTGTAAATTAGGTTACTGTAATAAAATTAGACATATATTTGTGTGCTAGAAAAGGCTGGCGTATTGAATTATAAATTTAGCAATGTAATATTATTTATCAATGAGTTAATTATTTTAACTGAACCAGCGCCCTTTTGTATGTACTATTCTACTTGTTAAATGTTTGCGTAACTTTCAACTATTGTGTAGGATATTCTTACTTTATTCTAATGTAGAGAAATTCAAAATCAGGAAAATTACAAATTATTTATTTACTGTTATATATTACCTTTATTGCATTTGACGTATGTGTTATTTTGGAATTTTGCATATTGTATGTTACCCATTTTTCTTTTATTGTTGTAATAAACCTTGTTAACTTTTCATTATATCTGTGTTGTCAATTTGATTCCTCACCGTTCATTGTGGTAATAATAATAAGCTCAGTGAAATCTTCTCGCTTCTTTTCATTGACAGCCCTTTAATTGGGAATTACTAATTAATGTGATACTTAATTAACATCTTATAAAACGAAGCGAGTGGCGCCCTAAGATAATAGCTTACTTTACAATAAAATCAGTGAAGCAATTATTCATCAACCACCTAGAGAGTTCAATTAGTAATTTCAAATTATCCATATCATCTATCCGACGGGCGAGGAACGAGTGACAGAGCATAGGGCTCTAGGACCGTAAAGGTACGTAAGTTTTGTTACCTTCTTTTTTAACAGCACACATACACACCTAATTAGTCAATTAGTAATAAGAGAAATCCCCTTATTGTATTAAGTTTAAAACGACCCCGAGATCACTGGGTGCAGCGTGAGCGGCCGGCATAAGTAGTTTTGTTCTCTGCATCCAGTACTGTTGCGGATTAGTGGAAGTTATTTAATCTTCAGTAATTATCATCGTTAATTAAATTTGTGGTAATTACCCCGCGACAAATTTGGCGCCCAACGTGAATATAATTAATTTTCGTTTAACTTACAAAAGATGTTATAATTCTTTTTTTTACTTATACCCTTTTATATAAAATTATCTTTGTAGTTATTTAAATTTTATTAAGAATATATAGGGTGTTATGATTTTATAACATATTATGATGAAATTTTCTTTAACATTTATTTTTTCATTTTTGGATATATATATACAGGGTGGTGTGTGTGTTTGGTGACAACACTTACTGTTATTAAATTAAAATTATTTTGCGTATTTGTCATTTCTTTCAAGTTTAAAGATTCTTTGATTATACATTATTTAGAAATAAAATAAAAATTTCTTAAAAATTTTTATTTTTTATTTTTTTTTTTTTTTTGGTTGGTTGGGTAAGGTACGCTTTGCTTTTTTTTTCTTTTAATTTCAATAATTTTGCTGAACGATTTTGATATTTGACTGTATTTTTGAGTCGACATTGACTGAATTAGTGCATTTTCAATTACTTTGTGAATATTTTAATTCAATCGTTTGATAACTTTCATTTTTTTTTAATATGGCGTCATTAGCTATTAATGTTAGCTATTTAAGAAAAGATGAATTAGTCTATGAACTGAGCTTGAGAGGTTTACCTACAACGAACGATGATACGGTAGAACAATTGCGAAAGGCTTTGAGACCATTGTTAAGACTTGAAAAACATAAAGAGGCTTTATCATATCCAGAGTATCAAGTAGACATTGAAAAAGAATTAACGGAGCTTGATGCCAAACTTAACGATCTTAAACCAGCAATGGAAAAATTCGCTTTGTCACCGGGTGGTAGTTCAGCGGCTATTCAAACTCGCCTGCATCATAGTATAAATAGAATCAATCGGTTACCTCTCGCGCAGTTAAGCACGGAACAGTCTCAGAAACGCACCCAATTATTATTAGAATTTTTACAACACTTGGATACTATTGAAGTAGGTCAGGTCACTGATGATCTACAGGGTGTTACATTAGGAAATTCGGGAACAACAAATAATGCTAACGGAACGACAGCACAAGCACTTAGTCCTGTTACGGTTTCGCGCGCGTCGCGTACTTTCTCACCAGTCCGGAAATGGAATTTAAAATTTAATGGGGATTCAAGACAATTTTCGGTGCATCAATTTTTAGAAAGGGTTAACGAATTAAGAATTGCACGCGGAATTTCAGAAACTGATTTGTTTGAATCCGCCATTGATTTATTTGAGGGAAAAGCTTTGCTGTGGTTTAGGTCAAATAGACATAGATTTGACAGTTGGCCGACATTATCGGCATTATTATGTAAGCATTATGAGCCACCGGATTATCAATCTAGATTGTTTCAAGATATATTGTCACGGACTCAAGACCCATCTGAGTCATTCATAGACTATTTTTCGTGCATGTTGTCAATGTTCAGACGCTATGGGGAAGCATCCGAGGATGTGCAGTTAGGAATTATTTCTAGAAATTTGGCACCCTTTTATATTATGCAACTACCGGCAGTAACCACATTGGCGGAGCTGGAGGATGAATGCCTCAAGCTCGAGAAAAAGAAGTTTAGGGCAGATAGTTTTCGTCCGCCGGTGCGCAAGCGTAACACTTATGTGGAACCAGATTTTGCTTTCGTGTCAACCTCTGGTGTTGAGCGCGGAGCAGTGAATAAACCTGCTGTAAATTCAGTTAAAGCATCTTCGGACAAAATGTCAGACGATTTGCGGTGTTACAATTGTGGAGACCGGGGACATAGGTTTAATAATTGTAAGAAAGCCCGAAAGAAATTTTGTTATAAATGTGGTCAACCTAACGTAATAGTGAGCGCATGTCCTCGATGCTCGGAAAACGCGAAGGGGAGGCGATCGTAGGTCGAGAGGTCGTCCCCGTCGCTGTTTCCTCGACCCCAACTTCCGTGTTATCAAACACTAGTAAGATTTTTCTTGATTATGTCATTTCTCGTGTTTCTGGAGATCAACGTCCTTATTTAGAAATACAAGTAAAGGGTTATCCTGTAGTGGGTTTATTGGATTCTGGAGCCTCTAGAACACTGGTTGGCTCATGTGGCTATCAAATTTTGAGTAATTTGGGTTTTTGTCTGAAACCGCAAGCTGTTGAATGTACGGTTGCGAATGGACAGGTGTGTGTGAGTGCAGGGTTTGTTACTGTACCTTTTTGCCTAGAGGGCAAGGTTTGTTTGATTGATGTTTTGGTTGTACCTGACTTGCCACACACGTTAATTTTGGGAGTAGATTTCTGGATGGCCATGAATATAGTACCAGATTTACGTCAAAACATTTGGCATTTTAGTAAACAGGACCCTGTAATTCATATTAATAGTATAGCTAGTGCCACTACCTTGAGCGTTGATCAAAAGAACCACTTAGACCAATTAGTCGCTGAGAACACAGTACTCATGAGCAAAATTTTGGGTAAGACTCATTTAGTGTCTCACGAGATTCGATTATTGCCAAATACCAAACCAATTAAACAACGATATTATCCTGTATCACCAATCAAGCAACAAGCTATTGATCAGGAGATTAAAAAAATGTTAGAGCAGGGAATCATAGAACCTAGTAACAGTCCTTGGGCTTCGCCTGTTTGTTTGGTCCAGAAAAAAGATAATAGCTATCGTTTTTGTGTTGATTATCGTAAATTAAATTCCGTCACTCAAAAGGACTCTTATCCCTTGCCCTATATTTCAACTATTTTAGATCAATTAAGAGATGCTAAATATTTAAGTTCATTAGATATTAAAAGTGCATATTGGCAAATTCCTGTCGCGGAGAATTCTCGTGATTGCACTGCCTTCTGTGTGCGTGGCGGCTTATACCGCTTCGTTAGAATGCCCTACGGTCTTACCGGTGCGCCTGCCACGTGGCAGCGTCTCATGGATTCTGTTCTGGGAGCCGACCTCCAACCATCTGTTTTTGTATATCTTGATGATATAGTTATTGTGTCTCAAACTTTCGAATCCCATATGGCTACATTGACTGAGGTTTTTGATCGTCTGCATAATGCAGGGCTCACCGTGAATTTCGCCAAGAGTCAATTTTGTCGACCTCAATTAAAGTATTTGGGGTATATCGTTGATGAACTGGGACTGCGCCCAGATCCTGAAAAGGTACAAGCCATCTTAGACATTCTACCACCTAAAAATGTCAAGGAAATACGAAGATTTATCGGAACTGCTTCTTGGTACAGACGTTTCGTACCACAATTCTCCACCATCATTGCACCTTTAACCAACCTTACTAAGAAAAAGACTCCATGGTCTTGGACCAGTGAATGCGAAGCGGCATTCAAACTGTTAAAAGAAAAACTTGTCTCATCTCCACTACTGGTTTGTCCTGATTTTTCTAAGACCTTTATTCTTCAAACTGATGCTTCAGCTTATGGCCTCGGGGCCGTGCTCACCCAACAATATGACGATGGGGAGAAAGTTATTTGTTACATGTCCCGTTCTCTGACTGCTCAGGAACGAAAGTACAGTGCTACTGAGCGTGAATGCTTAGGTGTGATTTGGGCTATTGAGCGTGTGCGTCACTATGTAGAGGGTTATAAATTTCGGGTGATCACGGATTGTCACTCTTTGTTATGGTTGCATAATTTGAAAGACCCTCATGGTCGTTTGGCCAGGTGGTCATTGCGATTACAGCCCTATGATTTTGAAATGATTCACAGAAAGGGATCGGAGAATGCCGTCCCTGATTTCTTGTCACGCTCCGTGAGTACTACTGTTGATTTGGTACAAGCTGAAGACCCCTTACCTCCCATAGATCGGTGGTATCTTAAAATGATTCAAGAAGTACAGGATAAACCTCATCGTTATCCCTTATGGCGTGTGGAAGACACTAAGTTATTTAAGTATATCAAACCTCGTTACTCCGAACTTAGTCATCCCAGTCAGGAGTGGAAATTGGTTCCTCCACGAGAACGCCGCACTTCAATAATTGAATCCTGTCATGACGATCCAACTTGTGGACATCCTGGAATTTCTAAGACCATTTCCCGTGTTTCTCAGAAATACTTTTGGCCGAAGATGGCCGGTGATATAGCTAAATATGTTAGGAAATGCAAGACCTGTCTCAGTATCAAATCCGAAAACAAACCGCCCGCAGGACATCTGCGTAGTAAAGCTCCAACTGCCACCAGACCTTGGCAGATAGTTTCCGCAGATTTGATGGGACCCTTGCCTCGTTCCACTAAAGGGTATTCCTATATTTTAGCTGCTTGCGACATTTTTAGTAAGGCAACATTGGTGTTTCCTTTACGAACCGCTACTGGTGCTAGCGTCACCAAAATCATTGAGGATCATGTCATACTTCTCTTCGGGGCTCCTTCTTATTTAATCGTTGACAACGGTGTTCAGTTTAGGAGTAAGGTTTTTCAGAAGATGACCCAAAACTACAATATCAAAATAGCTTATACTGCACTTTACCATGCTCAAGCTAATCCCACAGAAAGAGTTAATAGGGTAATTAAAACTATGTTGACTGCCTATGTTAAAAATAACCATCGAACCTGGGACCAGTATCTTGCACGAATTGGTTATGCCATTAGATCTTCTGAACACGAAGTAACTAAAGTAACCCCGAATTTCATTAACTTTGGTAGGGAAGTCACCTTGAATGGCAATGATGAGAATTTCGTTCCGAATGAATCCGAGACACCTGTCTTAAATATTGAAAATAAAAAATTGGCTTTCGCTGCGCTGTATAAAGACATACAGGCGCGTATTAAGAAAGCGCATGTGCGCAGTGCTCATGACTACAATCTCAGACGACGACCTATTAAGTTTGTGGTAGGACAGCATGTTTGGAGAAGGAATAAAGTATTGTCAGACGCTACTAAGCAGTTTGCTGCCAAACTTGCCCCTAAATATTCAGGACCTTTCGAAATTATTCGTGTTGTATCGCCTTGGGCGTATGAACTCATTGACGACCAAGGCCGACCTTCTACTTGGCATATTAAAGACCTGAAGGCGCACCCGCCTAACTAGACAAAATATTTTTGACCTGCTGTTGGGGTCTATAAGAATTCCACAGCCGTGTAACCAGCGTGGGGTAAAAGTCCTCTAAATGGATCAATATATTGCGCAACCACCACCTTAATGCAATCTTTCATTTATTCAATTCTTTCTAATGGTACAAACACTCCACCTTTTCATTTTAATACTTTCGTCGTGCTTTCTGCATTTTGGGATACCTTTATTATTATTTCACTTTATGCCATATATAGTAAATATTATCTTAAAATTATATTAGGACATTTTTAATTTAAATTTAGTGTGATGCTTTCTTCGCAGTTTGTTCTCTTGCCGTGCTTTTGTTGTTGGAGCTCAAGGCCCCTGTTTTGCCGGCATATAGTAGCCACGTATGTGGGATTTGATATGCGACTTAAGGAGTTCGAGCTGTGTGGTTGGTTTCATATTACGTACCACCTTCTGTTCTTTTGGTTTTCTTCATTAATGTGTATTATCCCATTTAGGCATTGCAAATATTCTCTTCATGGTTAAATTTTTCCTTTGTATGTTTAAGTATTGATATCTTCTGATTTTAAACCTTTTTTTTTTTTTTTTTGGTAAAGTTAGTTACCTGATATTTGTTTTCATGAAATACATACATATTGGTTACCTTTTAATATTAATTTTGATTTGATCTATATGTGGAGTGAGTTGCCTATGGCTTTAATACCCGTACGGTATGGTCAGTCTGGGGTTGGCCCAGGATGGATTATCCCGATTTAGATTTCGTTATTTGGTTATCACCGTAGTGATGTTACTTTTTCAAGAGTGTGGCGTGTCATGTTGGCATGACGGGGTTTTGGTGTTTTGGTTTTGTCATTTTAGATGACCCTTTTTGGTGGAGGTGCTGCCGGGGTATAAAGTCCCTACCCCTCCAATTCTGTTTCGTAGTAAAGCTACGTGTGCCACCTACTTGATTCTTTGACGTTGTTGAGATTCTTTAGCATTGTTGACAGTTGAGCTGTCTGATTCGGGTGATAACTGAATCTAATACCAATTATGACTTTGCCTCACCGATTGTGTCTTTCGGCCCCATCCCCTCCAAAATTTTTTTTTTACCGTGGGCTAATGCCAACCCTTAGGGCAACGCTGCACCATAATTGCGTGGTTGCAAGCACCCAATTACTTTTCGATTACAGTCGAAATTTCGACTCGAGATTCCACTGCGGGAGAGCGGTGTCAAGTCCGTGGGGAGACTCCATTCATCCGCTGGGGAGGTGGATGGTCTCCTATTCTTTTGCTTGTAACCTAGTCTTGACCCTTTTTTGTTGCCCGACACCGCCATTAATTAAATTTTTGTGCTTTGGCCTTCCTAGGTCGGTTTTAAATGTAACCGGCGAAGACCAACTTTACCTAGTTTTAAGGAGTTTTACGTGGGAGTTGGATTATTTGTTTTCTTTTGTCAAAATTTATTGAACCTTTTCGGCCTAAATTATTGACTTTTACTGTAGTGCTTTGCCTACATTTTAATATAATCTTGTATCCAAATTGAATTAACGCCTTTTGGATCTTTTGATTTCTCCATGTAACTTCGGTTACCTTTTAACCTGTGCTTTATGTCAAAATTATTTTTAACGCCTTTTGGTTGTGTTTATTGATTTTCGTCATAACCTTGTCTAAACCTGATAGATTCTATTCGGGTCTGCCCGTGTCTTTAATTGTGGGAAAAGTTTTTTTTTGGGTTCTTTCAAAATTTATTGAACTTTGTTTTGGTTTCGTCAAACTTCAACTGTGGAATATCGTCCACTTTCTCTGTTTTAATATGTTAGGACCTTCAGCCTGTCTTTATGCTTGGAGGACTTTGCTTGTTTCATAATGCACTGGTGCTTCTTTTTGCTTAATCGGAAATTTACTGAAGTAAATTTCCTGGGGCACTAGAGGGGGGATTTGTTGCGTGCTTTTGGCACTTCACAAGTAATAATTAATTTAATTTCAAAATAATAAATAATATCTATTTGCTTAAATTAACATTTAGTAGAGTACACGCGAATTTCAAATTAATCGTAATATTTTTCTTTTGGCTCACGCTGTATGCAGTTATTATTTCGGCTACGAAAAATTATATTTTAATCTTAAAAATAAATGTATTGCAATGTCCACAGCCAAGCTTATTTTTCCTTTTTTTGAATAAATGGCTCTTTATAATGTATTTGCAACTCCGTATTAAAAATTCTTCTAAAAGCATTTTATCAAAGGTAAAAAGAATATTTACCTTGAAGACTAAAATTTGGCGTCGCAAATCCGAGTATTTTATCAATAGCCCTTTGTATGGGGAATGGCGTGAGAATTGAAATGGGCCCGACTTTGAGACGCCTTCCATGCACGCGTTACCGAATATTCCAGAACGAAATGACGTATCATCTTCCGTGCCGGGGATGAATCTTTAAGAAGGGCAAGCGCTACCAAATTATAATGATTATCCATCTAAAAGTACCCCAAGAGAGTCAAACTTACCTAGTGGCCGAGGGTTAGTCTTCGCGGTTCGAATGTTTAAATAAAGTCTAAAGTATTCCGCGGGAAGCAAAAATTGTGTTTAGCTAGAGCACATAATTAAAATTCCATTAGTGAATTCGTCACAAGACGATCTAAGTGCTCTTGCTGTGTAACGTCGGTTGGGGAAATCTGCTGATCTTTGGGACAAGCAGTACCAATCCGAGCTACCCATTTTGGGGATATAATTCACATTTTGATCTTTACCCGACGGGAGAAGTACTCCATAGAAAACCAAGACCTCTTCGACAAGGACCGCTGACAGCCCTGGCCAGGCCGCTATTGAAGCTACAAATCAGTTGTCTCAAAGGTATTTACGCTTTGTTTTTCTACTGAAACACGACCAAGAACTGTTTGGTTATTTGTCATTTTATTATTTGAACATGTTACTCATTGTAATCCGACGGAGAAAGTAGGATCAGATTTAGAAGTTTATTTATTTTTCTTTTTAAAGTAATTAGTCATTTATTACCGAATATTCAGAGTATGTGTTATGTAATAGTATCAGTCATAATATTTGTCATATAATATTCATCACTTAGTAATTGTAAATTAGGTTACTGTAATAAAATTAGACATATATTTGTGTGCTAGAAAAGGCTGGCGTATTGAATTATAAATTTAGCAATGTAATATTATTTATCAATGAGTTAATTATTTTAACTGAACCAGCGCCCTTTTGTATGTACTATTCTACTTGTTAAATGTTTGCGTAACTTTCAACTATTGTGTAGGATATTCTTACTTTATTCTAATGTAGAGAAATTCAAAATCAGGAAAATTACAAATTATTTATTTACTGTTATATATTACCTTTATTGCATTTGACGTATGTGTTATTTTGGAATTTTGCATATTGTATGTTACCCATTTTTCTTTTATTGTTGTAATAAACCTTGTTAACTTTTCATTATATCTGTGTTGTCAATTTGATTCCTCACCGTTCATTGTGGTAATAATAATAAGCTCAGTGAAATCTTCTCGCTTCTTTTCATTGACAGCCCTTTAATTGGGAATTACTAATTAATGTGATACTTAATTAACATCTTATAAAACGAAGCGAGTGGCGCCCTAAGATAATAGCTTACTTTACAATAAAATCAGTGAAGCAATTATTCATCAACCACCTAGAGAGTTCAATTAGTAATTTCAAATTATCCATATCATCTATCCGACGGGCGAGGAACGAGTGACAGAGCATAGGGCTCTAGGACCGTAAAGGTACGTAAGTTTTGTTACCTTCTTTTTTAACAGCACACATACACACCTAATTAGTCAATTAGTAATAAGAGAAATCCCCTTATTGTATTAAGTTTAAAACGACCCCGAGATCACTGGGTGCAGCGTGAGCGGCCGGCATAAGTAGTTTTGTTCTCTGCATCCAGTACTGTTGCGGATTAGTGGAAGTTATTTAATCTTCAGTAATTATCATCGTTAATTAAATTTGTGGTAATTACCCCGCGACAATACACGTTAAATGAATAAATATAAATTCAAATATAAATAATGGTGCCAATTCAGAATAATATTTTATTATAATAATAATACTTAAAATATAGTAAATACCTGTAACTTAATATCTATGTACAGAAAAAGGATATAAATCAAAACATTTCTAGTGCGAAGTGACAGATCGTAAATAAGAATGTTTTATGTAAACAGTAACTGTATAAATTAAAAATACACTTATTAGTTCTTGTATGCATAACACAAAGGCTTCAAAGAAAATGGAAATGGTCGTGTGTGGTTTAAAAACTGCAAAATAAAAATACAGTGTTAATGTTGTTTACAGCATTCTGCAAATCAACGTGTTACCAGAAGAGAGGGCATGGATAGAAATCGGAGACGATGTGATGGGGGCGATCGATCTTTGTAGTGCGGGCTCCGTAAGAAAAATCTCCGTCGTATACAACGTCTTTCCCGTACTACTAGACCAAAGGATTCCTAAAAGGAAAATTAGAATAAACATTAGTAAATGGAAAAAGGAAATATATAACAAACGATGAAAAGGGCAATGCATTTATATACAAGTACAATGAGGGACTATACTAAAAAGGAAGGAAAGAAAGATAAACTTACTGAAGATGAAACGTAATAAGTCTGTGAAAAACAATAATAACAAACAGTTCAAGTCATCGCCATTAGTATGTAGCTGTCAAAGACGATGTGCGCGTATTAGTGCAAGTATGATAACCTGAAGAAGACAATTTTATCACGAACATTTTAAAATCAGTGCCAACTTAATATTTAATTAGATAACAGAGGCGCTACAAATTGTCGATAGGCTTTCGTTTCAGTATATGAGGCGAAAACAGGAATAAACTTGTCGAAGATGAAGTTTAAAGTTCGAGCAGTAAAGACATTAATTTTGGAAAAGTATAAAAAATTTTTGATTGCGAAAGTGAGACTAGGGGCTTATATGCACTATTTATGATCTCACGATTTAAGAATCTGTATTAGGAATTAGAATTTTAGTTTCTTTTAAAGCAATTTCATTCAATTAATTTTTATTTTTATTATTTTAATTTTTAAGATGGAGGACATCAATAAGAATGAATTTGATAAAATATACGATGATATGAAGTAAGTTATAAGATAAATAATTCAATTTAGATATACTTATTGGTGTTAAACGTGCTGAAGGTACAATGTGAAAATATTTGCCTTTAGTATATCGATGGGCATCATTAATTATTATATAGTCAGCGGGGATGTTTTGATGGGCAGGTGCTAAGCTGCTAGAGATACAATGTGAGAATGTTTACAGCTAGCGATTAATATCGGCCAGTTTTAGAGCATTCACGTTGCAAGGTTCTAGATTACCAAGGCACGTATTAATAAACAAATTGTCGGGAATCAATAATTTTTTTTTTATGTAAAGGAACAAGATAATTATTCTTTCCCTTATCATTATAAATGTATAGGTATTTCACAAGCATTATAACTCTAAAGTGAGTACAAATGCTTTCCTTTTCTCTTTCTTTGTAAAACAAATATATATAAATATAGTGTGGAAATGTTATTAATGATCGTCAAATCTTTACAAAATATTAATATAATTTTTATATGAGACTTAGATACTTTGTTTAATTTTGACCTTATCCCACATAAAACTAAATAAGAGGTATACCAGAATATAAGAAGCAAATCACTGCAAGAACATAAATAAAATTTTTATGCAGTTAGGTATAAGTTAATAAATGGATTATTCTAATTTTTATCATTCATCAACAGTGTAACAGCCACAGCACATATATTTATAATGGCTGTACCCAACGTGTGGCAATGTTACATTTTCATCTTAATTAAGAAACTTACCATTTTGTAACAAAGCAGCAACCACAGCAGTTCGTCTTGTGATGCCCACACCCTAGTGTTTTCGTCCGTTGAAGTTATAAATGCACTCAATGAAGAGAGTATTGCCAATTCTTTTTATAAATACCTTATTTATACGAAATCTATAAAATACTGGATGAACGCGACTTTTTCAATTGTAATAGTTATTTACGAACCAAGTGCGGGAAGACTATTTTCCCGCATGTGTGCACTTTGAAAACACGAGCGACCGAAGGGAAGCGAGTGTTTTTAATTGCGCGAATGCGTGGAAGATGTCTTCACGCAAGTGGTTTGTACATTATTTCTTGTACGAACATTAAATTAAAAAAATATTACTGATTAATGTCATTAGTATTATACCGAACCTAAAATAGTTTTTGTAATTAATTTAAGCATTTCATGTACGTAACTATTACTCACTTTTCCCTAAAATTAAGTTATTACCTATATTCTTACATATGGGGTACTTATTCTTATATTTATAAATTTATAGTAAATTTATTGCGTTTTTTGGTTTAATTGCAATTTATTACGAAGAGCCAATATGAATGTCGATGTCGTCAAATAGATGGCGCTACAAAGAATTTTTAATTATTACTCCTATTTCCCCAACTGTTAGTGAAGAATAGTCGAGGGAAGTAGTATTTTATAGACTGAATTTTATTACTACGAAGTTAGATTTATTTTAAATGTTCCGAAGGGCCAGTGTTTTTTCAATTTTTATAGTTGCCTCGACCGGGAAATACTCTTTCCTGGCCGAGCGACACATACGCCAAGTGTTACTTTACAGGCGGTGAGTACAAACAGTTATTTTAACATTCCTTTGTAAGCAAAGTTTCATGGGTTGTGTAGATGAATGTCTATGTAAATACCCATGCGATAATTCCTCTTTTAGTTTAAATGTGCTTTTATAGTAAAACGTGCTTTTAAAAATGTTCATACTATGCTTGCACGATATTTAAATGCCACTTAACATAAATGTTTTAAAGTCATAGTCCGAGTATTAGGAATGGAATTACCCTTATAAAGTCATAATTTTTCATCGATTTGAAATAACTCAAATTTCTTCAAAAATGGAACATATAGTCGACTTATTGCCAAAGAAATATTTTCACTCTTACATTTCAAGAGTGAAAATATTTCTACGCTCTAAACAATTTGAAATAATCACAAACAAAACATATTGTATATTGTTGTGAATATACAATTAGTAAGTAATTACATTTACCTCGGTATATATTACGAGTGATCATCAATTCTAATAACTTAAAACTTTTTTTCTTAAAAACTAAACTCTAATTAAGATAAAAAGTAAATAATTCCGTAGTATTATAAACTAGAAGAGGAAACAAACTGAAATTCTGAAAGGAAACATTAAATTTGTATGAAACTAAACAAAATGTTTCAGTAAGTATAAACGCAAAAACAATGAATTTAATTGGAAGTTAAGAATGGAATTATTAAAGAAAAATGAATTTCTACAAGCGCTTAATTATGTATTAAATGCTCAAGTAACCTCCCTCTTGAGCTGAGCAGTAACCCAACCGATTATAAAAATTTCGACGGACATTTGCGAGGTAACATGATTCGAAAATTCAATAATTTTGGGGCGTAATTGTTCTAAATTAGATGGACGAAACACGATTTAAAAATGTGCTAGTCGACTAGACATCGACCGTTAACAAAATTCAAATGAAATGCGCAAGTACAGTTGCTAACCTTGTTGCACTGATTAAACGCGAGTCAGTCTAGCCTCAGTTAGAATTCCCCACTACAGTCGACGAAAAGAAGAGTTTCTATATTGCTTTTTTGTACTAACTCATAGAACCTCTCGGTGTCGTCGTTTTACCACACAGTAAATGTATCCGCAACTTGCAGGCAAGCAATTGGTATAACTTTTCCTGTCCAGAATTTTTTTTTAATTTTTAGATATTTATATATTACATACCGCTCCAACTTCTAGAAAGTTCTGACCGTTGCGTAGTGAAGGCTTATTATTGATTGCTATTATTGTATTGTATGACTATGTTTTCATATTATAAAATTTGTTATTACTTTATTATGTATATATTAATTAGTTAAAAACTCTTCAACACATCTGAATTTAAGAATTACTTACAATAAAATTACACTTAGGTTACAATCTCATTAAAGCCGAAATGAGTTTTTAGTATGCGCCGCGCGGAGCGGCATGTGGAAGGCTTCAATAGAGAAACTGACAAAAAAAGGGCAGGCATTCAGTTATCGATGATCTATCAGTTTCGAATCTTTCATATTTTACATACATATTTCAGTTATCTACCATCTACGCGTATATCGTAAACATCAGTTAATACAGGCGATAAATATGAGATATGAGAAAATGTTTCATTCATTTAGAATTGCCGGCATTTAACGATTACGTTCCCGTTTCTAAAAATTTAGTGAAAGTCAATTTATTATTTAACGCAAAGAAAAATAAAATGTTAATTGCCTTTTCTTTAATATTGTATAACAGTATACATGTATTAAATAAGTAATTTTGTCTTTTAGGTAAGATACGGAATACAATAATGAGCAAAAGTATAGAAATCTGTAAATATATGTGGAGTTAAAAAAGATGTTTTTTTTTAGAAAAGCACCATAAAAAAGCATTTATAGAAATTACAATCAAATTATAAATTGATAAACGAGTAAGTACCTCATTTTGTGCAAAGAAAAATTACTAATACTCAAAGGTAAAGAAATATCAATCTTTTGCGGGTAAAAATTCACGACAAGTGGTTTTCAAAAAGCTGTAACATAGTAAAGGTATATTTTATTAATATTATATATGGATATTTCTTTTGTCTTTTATATTATTATAATAAAATGCAACAAAGTAATTCTTGGAAAATACGCTCTCACACTGTTGAATCCCTTTAAGTATGCATACACGAATTAATTCGTATATGAAAATGTATAAATGCACATCTACACCAAGCTCATTGCGAACAACAACGTGCAGACAGCAGTTTCGATCTTACATAGATCTTCTCAGTGTACCAGCGTGCTGTTGACAATGCTATACAAACTTATTTGCAAGTAGTCGAAGTTCGTACGGCATTGTTAACAGCACGCTCGTACACTGATGAGATCTATGTAAACAGCTGTTTATACGTTGTTTTTCGCAATGCCAGCTTTATTCTTAATTAGATATCTATGCCCGGCCTGAGATTGGTAGTTGCAATTTTTAAAGTGTTTTGCAGATGAGTATCACTGATTCTTGTCCTCACACAGGATTTGACGTCTTTCATTCGAGAAAACAATTGCTCACATAGATATGTGGTGTCGAAAAGTAAAGTAAGCCTTAGTGCATCATCTCTGATTTTAGGAAATCCTGCAATGCAGATATATTTCGAATAAAATTCAACCAGACCTACATTAAACTTGTCTCTTAATACAGCGTTGCATTGCAGCTGTATCAATTCCATTTGGATTTCGATAAGAACGTATTCTACAAAAACATTGAATGGGCGAGCAAACAAATCCATGTTTTTCATTTCTTCGGAAATATACGAATTAGTGATTCAACTGTGTTTTAACATCTTGTAGGGCAGAAATATATTGTCCGTGTTTGAAATCTTGCAAGATGACAGATGAGGAAAATGCGTGGTACACTGTTTATCCATAAATCCAGCTTAAGATCAAATGCTTTCAAAGAATCAAATAACTCAGAAATAAGATTATATTTTCCATAAAGCTTCTTGTTCAAATAGTCGAGATGTAATGTTATATCATTAAAAAAACTAAATCACTCAACCATGATACACCAGTGAAATGACGTAGTTTTCCAGTTGAAATCCTAGCCAAATTTGATAATTTAATCTATTCAATACCGCCATAGAGGATCAAACAATCACACAATCACATTCCGTTAGAGATTTTTCTATATTTCCTGCCAATTCTTCTTCCTCCTTGCAACTGTAACAGCAGACAAACTTACTTTGGAAAACAGTTGCTTTTGTGATGGGCATAACACTTCTGCTGCTGCCTCCAAACACTATTTAACAAATACGCCGTCAGTAAATCGTTTTGATTTATAGCAATTTTCTCTGAAATATTGTTGGCTCTCTTTTACACTTGCTTCACTGTCTTCATTATGTTTGGGAAAAGAATGCTGTTGTTGTAGAAGTTGTTTTTTAATGCTTCTATCTTAATAATAAGTAACAACCCTTGAATATGTTTAAACTTACTGGAATGTTTGGATAAGTAATGTCGTTTGAGGTAATATTCTTTCAATACAGATATTGACTTATTGCACACGAGGCAAACATGAAATAAGATTGTTGCGTGCTTGCTATACAGCTGTTACTCGCGCAGTAAATGATTGTGAAGCGAAACGAGCGTGGGCAAGATGAATACAAAACAAAAGAGAAAGATATAATGATGACGTTCACTATCGCGAAGCTGATGTGTGTCTGTGTAATAAATGCAAAGGAGTTCAAATTACGAAGTACAAATTAAGAAGATATCGAACTTGTCGTTGCTTGATTACAGATACAGTACATTTTAGCTAAGCCGTTGTGGGCCGCAAAGAATGTGTCCGTGAGCCGCTTCCATAGTACATAGTACATATTAGTACGAGGTAGACGCCATAAATTGTCGGCCTGACAGGCTTATACAGGTTCAAACGTGTCCAAACTCCGTCACGTCATGCATGCACATACTCTAGGTATACACTAAAAATATGACGGTTCGAAGCCTAGTAGTTTTTAGTAACCAGCCAACCAACGTGACTAGCGCACAAAAACGTCTGAAGTAACGAAAATTGAGTACCGCGCGGTTATTAAATTTTTAACAAAAAAAGGCATACACCTTATCACATTAAACAACGTTTAGACAGCGTTTACGATGATTCATCTCCTTCGTATTCAACTGTAAAAAAGTGGGCAAAATGCTTCCGTTTGGGACAAGAATCCCTGGAAGATGCTGATCGGTCGGGTCAACCAATTGATAACGTGATAACGCCTCAACAAATTTCAATTACTGAACATTTAGTGCTTGAAGATCGCTCTTTGAAACTGAAGAAATTACAGTGATAACAAACATTTCCGAAACAAGTGTTCGCCGAATTCTCCATCACCATTGGGGTATGAATAAAATTAGTGCTAAATGGGTATCGCGACTTCTTTCTGGTCTCCAACGTGAGCGTCTAGTCGAATGTGCGCAGTCGTTTTTAAACATGTGTGGAGACGACCCAAAACTAATTTTGGAGTCCATTGTCACAGGGGATGAAACAATGGTTCTGCTTTACGATCCTCTTTCGCAAAGGGAGTCTATGGGATGGCGACGACCTGATGAACCTCGTCCCAGGAAGGCGACAGTCGTTCAATCAACGAAAAAGGTGATGGCCACAATATTCTGGGATTGTGAGGGCATTTTGCTAATTGACCTTAAAGAGCGAAACACATATATTATGCGTCTCAATGCTCCCGTCCATACTGCCGCTATTTTACAAGCTGCCATCAGCGAATGCGGCTTTCAAGAATTGGAACATCCATCGTATAGTCCGGATATGGCTCCCTGTGATTTTTGTTTGTTTTCTAATTTAAAAAAGAACTTAGGGGACGTAGTTTTAAGGACGACAGTGAGTTGAAAAAAGCTGTAATAGAACATTTTGACGGAAAAACTTCAGATTATTTTTACAGGGGTATCGAATTATTAGTTAATCGTTGTAATAAATGTATGGAAGTTAGGGGAGATTACATTGAAAAATAATAATTCTCATATTGTTCCAAGTTTTTTTTTGTATATCAGGCCGAGAATTTATGGGGCCTACCTCGTAGATACCATGAAAACTCGTGTATTTTATGTTTATTTTCCATGTTATTGAATTGGTTGTCTTACTTGATATAGATTTTCTTGGAAAGTACAAGGAATGCTATGATGCTTTTTGTTTATAGTTTGGCTTGAATTCTTACCACTGCAGATATTTAAATTTTGTTTGCGCAAAACAACTCAATTAAATTTAAGAAAGAACAGTTGTGAAATAATTTAAATATAGCGTATTATTTTGCATACCAGAGTTTATTATTTAGTACGGCTGTATAATAATTAACTCGTCACAATTTTATCAGATTTTATATTCGACTTATTACAGTTTTGTACGAAGATGCTAACTACATAAATATGCGTCAATTATCAGTTTTAATAACGTTTATTATGCTTTATAGTTTCGCAACAAGAGAAAACGAAAGCTGAATAAAGCAAATACTTAACCCTTCGGAGGTCGCGGTGTATCCATTAGATACACGAGCAATGGTTTAGGTTATATTTCCTATATGACAAACGATAGCGTACTGCGCTTGCGTATAGCTGTGACATTACTCTTTCTAAACACTCTACCATGTTTAGTTTCTTGCTAGGGAATTACATGTTTTAGTTATTTGTTGTAGTTTGATCGGAAAGCACGCTTTGTATCTGTCAGATACCGTGACCCCATAGGTGACCTTACAGGGTTCGTTAGAAGTGTTATATCTTTGAGACAATGAATAAACAAACATTTGACTTAACAAACTCTAGAGACGTTGAAGAGGTTCGCCGACTGTTGTTGGAATCGGATGACGAAGTAGATGATGCAACATTTGAGTTTGAAGATGAAAGCGACGTTGAACAGGAAGATTTTGTAGATACGCGTGATGCAAATTCTGATACAGAACAATCTAACGATGAAGATCTAGAAAATACTGGAGACTATGATTCGCAAGAGTATCCTAAGGTCAAAGAATAATCAAATCAAAATAGCCCCAAACCTATAGAAACGCTACATGTATCTGATAGATACACCGCGACCTACCGCGCTGCAAACTAGCCCGCGATCTCCGAAGGGTTAAATATGAAAATTAACGACTTACAAAAATAATGGGATACTTATAACTATTCACTCTTTTACAAATTCGAAATAGAAATTAATGAAACATAAAAAGGAATGCATTCATAATAATTGAACTAAGCGTAAAATCATTAGTTTATTATATCGAAAAATGTTATGTTACTATGCCAAGGGGAATTAATCTTCTGCAATGGTGCGCAAGAAAATACAAAATACACTAAAATTTAATCAATAATTTTTTAAAATGAAGATACAGCAGTACTAAAGTTACATGCAATTAGAGGCATCTTCAGGGTCGAACGTCTACTTTCGACATCTTGATAAGAGTGACTTTTTGAAGGAAAATAAAACTTACATAATATTACATCCAGTGGAGCGTTTAATTTGCTAATCCAAAAGTCACATTATCAGTATGTACGTACATTTCCAATTTTGTTGTCTTTTAAACCTTAGTAGCTGCTAAATAATCTGCTGAATAGGTTTAACATAGGCTTCTAATACAAAACATGATAAATACTCTCTTTTATGTTTAAATATGTTTTGCATCAATGAGATATTTATATGGACTTGAAATATGTAAGTTTTATTTGAAAATGTGTTCTTTCTATTCTGCACTGAGCATAGTAATCAGCATTAAGACGTAGGTGTTTAATATAGTGTATGAACGTAGGTCATTGGGCATCGGAATGCACTGCCTTAATAACTATACTAATGCTAACTTCATTTACTCTATTTTAAACTATAAACGTTTTAATATATAACTGGAAGCGCTTAAGGCTGTTCATACGGTCGGATTTGTGAAGACGCGCAGGGGTTGTGCTGCCAATTGATTGTGCCATTACTGTACGATCTTTCTTGATGAAAATTTGTCTGTAATAAAAGGAAAGTTGGTTCGATGCTTCTATAGAATTAGATTTTCAATAACTTTCCCCACTTAAGAGAAATTCTAATGTAAAAAGTGCTAAAATGACTGAATTCTAGCGTGTCTATAAGAAAAAATATGAACTTATACGAGAAAGTATTTCTATAGAAGCATAGAATTGTCTTTTGCAGATATCTTACAAAAATTAGAAATAAAATACATCCGTCAATAAATGTATAGTCAATTGGCACCGTGAACCTTGCATTCACCAAATCTGCTTATTTAACCCACTGGAAAGTGGCGCTGCATAGTGCATCTTAGCTTCAACTACCGAATGGGTGGAGACTCCAAACTGAGCGTATTATAATTATGTTGGATGTTGGCTTACATAAACGTGGTTTGAACTTCGCTGGTCATTTGATAACATTTGACAGTATTACAGGTTACGGTTGTTGTTTATTTTGTTATTGATTATCACTAAAAGTTCTTTTTCCAACTAACGATAGAATATACTGTTTTATTTTTAACAAAAATGTAGTTAATTTACTCAAAGTAAACTTCAGAATTCGTAAATTTTATTCATCGATCATAATGAATTTTGATCACGAAGTGGATTGTTTCGTGCATTTTAGTATACCTAAAGAGAAAATATTTCAAGCAGGGAGTTTTAATTATGGGTAAAAAATATGAATACACATCAGTGCAACAAAAACAAGAATTCTTCTGTCAGAAAGGCTAATGATTTGGCGGGAACTAGAAGATCACGCCACGGACTGTTACTTCTCTCTTGTAAAAATTGCAGGGTTTTTAAAAAGAAATAAACATAAAGTAATATATCCAGATTCCATCTGTAAGCAAACCGTTGGAAAGAACTGATTGTGAGCTTCCAACTCCAACGCATTCATATTCTTGTGCAAATTTAACGGACTAGCAAGATATAAATGATGGTTTGAATGTGTCATTTTTAAGTGATCTAACGTATGTTCCTTCTGACGAACCACTTCCCGTTACTCAATCAGATCTGAATAATTTTATAAGGGATTTGGGTTTAACCAAAAAAACTCACAAATTTTGGGATATCGATTAAAAGAATCCACTACAAGAATCTCTGTGTTGAAGAATCATCACGAAAAAATCAGTTCATTTTACAAAGTTGAAACAAATTTCTGTTACTGTACTGCTGTAAATCAATTTTGTGTGAAATGAGTATTAAATATAACCCTGCAGAATGACGATTGTTTATCGACTCATCGTAAACAAGTCTCAAAGCCGTTTTACTTTATAATGATAACTCGAAACCATCAATTCTAATGGCTCATTTTACAAATACAAAAGAAACGTATGACACTATGTCAACTATATTAAATCTCATTCAAATCATTTTTGGCAAATCTGTGGTGACGGTTATTTCCTTATTACTTGGACTGCAAGGACGGTTTATCAAATATTTGAGCCGTTAGTGAATTCTAATTTGGTGATTCTACTACCCCCTCTACACATTAAATTAGGATTGATTAAACAGTTTGTCAAAGCACTAGAGCTGGCAGAATGAACTTCTTTTAAAAATGTTTGCAAATATTTTCTGGGAAATCAAAAGAGTTAAAACTACCATGATATCGTGGCTAATTTGCTAGAAAACTATAAAAATTTAGGGTGCCGGATGTCGCTGGAAGTTTATTTTTTGTATTCACATTTGGATTTCTTTCCTGCTAATTTAGTAAAGACGAGTGATCAACAGGAGGAAAGGCTCTATCAAGAGATTGCAAAAATGAAGAAACAATATCAAGGAAGGTGGGATCCCGTCATGATGGGAGATTTTTGCTGGTTTGTCATTAGAGAATGCAACTGGCAACATAAAGGGCAGAAATATCTCTATTTATACAAAAGTTTGATGTATAAGCAATTTTCTTTTGTGTGTAGTTAAGTGTTTTTGTATTCTTGATACTAATTAAACTTTCAAGTATTTGTTATATCAAGATTTTTGTACTGATCTATTTCTTTTTATAACTTCGGTATAACAAATTTTCTATATACAATATTAGTGTTTATCTACTAGCGGAGTATGATTATAATTCTAAATCTAGGTCTGGCGAAAAGATTTGGTTTTTGGCTATGCCTTCAGTTAAAGAGTGTAAAAACTGTACACCCATTTTTAAAACAGTTATTAAAAAAAATTAAAACTGTGGGCTAGTGTTATTGCATTAAATAAAGAACTTAACTGTCTTTTTTAAAAAAAATCCTGTTCAACACTCGGCTCATTATTTTTTTTATCCATTCTTTATTGGATAATTTACTGTAATCTTTACAACTTTTTTCGTTTAGCGTAACACTTAATCTGACCTCGAGATTACATTACACGCAATAACGCTGACTTTTTCAATTCTTTTTAGTTTCTTATACGTAGTACAAGGAAGTATTGTGATGATGAAAATTTTCGACCTCGAGATTTTTGCAGATGTCTTACGTTTTGAACTCCCCTGATACCGAAAAAGTGGTCCACGCTACCGGTCAAACCGCTATAGCTAGCAGTTCCAAAATTTGTATTGACGAGTATAATCTTCCTTTTGAGAACTGATTAGATTTTCACTAAAATCGGCAGATCGGAAGAAGTAGTTAGTAAAAAAATCAAATTTTTCCAATATTTCGTCAACTACTAATTTTAAACAAATTTATAAATAATTCATATATACTCAAAATTAAGTTTGAGACGAATTTTATTATGAAAGTTTTTCAAAATTCCTATCGGAAGTAGGTCTTTTACTCTTATCGAAAATCAGTTTTTTGTCAATATTTTGCAAGTCATGCTTTTTAGATGGGTACGTTACGAGTATAAAAATATTTAGAACTTAATTTTCAATACGTTTTGTATAAAAAAAAATTTGAAAATTCGGACCGGAAGTACCACTTTTACTCTTACCGAATAGTGATTTTTTGCAAATATGTATATGGTAAATTATGCATTCTATATATATCTATCAAGAGTACAAAAGTATTTAGAACTGGATTTGCAATATTCTTTGTATACATGAAATTTCAAAATTCGTACCGGAAGTAACACATTTACTCTTAGCGAGTAACACTTTTTTTGAATATTTTGCAAAATATGCATTCTATAGAAATTTATTAAGATAATGGAAGTATTTAGAATAGGATTTTGAATATCTGTTGTATAATTTTTTTTTAAAAATTGTAGAGTTTGAAACGTTCATACGTATAAGAAAGTCCTGTGGTGGCCACACCTCATTTTTTTATTCAAAAAAGGTATAGATAATGTCCGCCAGGATGTATCTCGTAGCTAACAAATATGGCCGTGGTACAAAACTAGCCTGAATTTTGTTTTTTTGTGGGACTTGTGTCGTGAGGAATTATGTATTGCAGTTTCCTACATGTTTGTATGGTATATGTTTGTATGGAATATCAATAAAATCAACAGTTTATACATTTTTAGACAAAGTTGTTAAATATTTATGTGTACATTCATTATACAGTGTTAGTTAAAAGTATGGAGACGGCGATTTATTGTCGTTAATATTCATTTTAGAGAATTATGTTCAATATAAAAGTTTGTTAGGATATTTTGATCTACATTTGAGAATATTTGATTTTTTTTTCTTCAATTGTTTTTTAGTTACGCCTGTCCGCGCAGTTTTTTTAAATGGGAACTGGTGAATTTTACTCTACCATTCGATAGAGAATTTTTTTCTCTTTACAATAATATTTTTTTTTTAAATTCATTTTAATAACTTTTACAAGAAAAATTAAACAAATTAATAACAAAGTAAATTAAAGTAAGTGTTCAAATTGTCGTCCATTAGTAATTTGACAATGACCCAATCGATTTACAAAACCCCGAACAGAGTTCTGTAAAAAATCTCGGGGAATTTCTTGTATCGTTCTGGTAATTCGGATTTGTAAATCTTCGACGTTATCGGGCTTATCTTCGTAAACTTTGTTTTTTACGTATCCCCAAAGAAAAAAATCTAAAGGACTTAAATCTGGCGAACGGGCTGGCCATTCAATGGTTCCTCGTCTTCCAATCCACCTGTGGGGAAAAACGTTGTCTAGATATTGACGAACATTTACACCATAATGTGGTGGGGCGCCATCTTGCTGGAACCAGATACTGTCATTGGGCAGGTGTTCATTGTTTTCATGTGGATAGAGCGTAGCACAAGCAGGTATTATTTCATTTTGCAATAACTGCAAATACAGACCCGAAGTTAAATTGCCATTGATGAGAAAAGGACCGATAATATGACCGCCAAGAATGCCAACCCAAACATTAACCTTTTGGGGGTACTGCGTATGGTGCTCCAAAAACCAAAAGGGATTTTCCGATGACCAGTACCTGCAGTTATGTCTGTTTACTTCACCGGTAAGGCAAAAAGTAGCTTCGTCAGAGAAAAGAATATTGTTGACAAAATTTTCATTATTATTGCAAATATTTAACATTTCTTCAGAAAATTGTAATCTCCTATCAAAATCATCTTCCGTTAACTCGTGTACAAGGTGTACCTTATAAGGTTTATACTTTTCACTTTTTAAAAATGACACGATCGATGACTGCGAAATATTGAAATTGGCCGCTAATTGATTGGTTGATAAATGAGGATCTTCAGATACAGCCAATAAAATATCCAGTTTGTTATCATCGCTTTTTGCTGTTCTAGGTCTACCACCCCTTGGCAAATCTTTAACGCTACCAGTTTGTTCAAAGCGTCTTAAAGTTTTACCAACAACGGATTTAAAAATTGGATTTCTATTTGGATGCGTATCATTAAATAAATTACAAACGTCTTGTAAACTTCTGCGTCTATCTCCATAACCCAACATCATAAGTATTTCAATTCGTTCATGTTCACTTAAACTCGCCATTGTTAATATTAACAGCAACAAATTGCACAAATGAATTATTTCTGTCAAAGATTTGACGTACACAATAACCACTGATAAAATTATGTCGCTCAAGTTTGTTTATCGCATCGCTTCTGTCTATCTGCGATGTACCGAACATCTGTGAAACACTTGAACCGGCCTTTTCTTATAAAAAAGTTATTAAAATGAATTTAAAAAAAACAAAAATACTATTGTAAAGAGAAAAAAATTCTCTATCGAATGATAGAGTAAAATTTACTAGTTCCCATTTAAAAAAAACTGCGCGGACAGGCGTAACTAATAAACAATTGAAGAAAAAAAAATCAAATATTCTCAAATGTAGATCAAAATATTCTAACAAACTTTTATATTGAACATAATTCTCTAAAATGAATATTAACGACAATAAATCGCCGTCTCCATACTTTTAACTAACCCTGTATAGTATATCACATCAATTTAAATTCCATCTTTTTATTCTGATACGTAATCTGTTAGACCTTTCCCATTCTTGGTTTGAACGGATAATTTTTTAAAAATATATTATTATACCTATAACTCACATTATATATATTATTCCTTATGTAGTTGATATAACGTAATCTACTTTAATAAAGAAAAGGAATTGCTATCAAAAAAAATGAGGTGTGGCCACCACACGACTTTCTTATACGTATGAGCGTTTCAAACTATACAATCTTAAGAATTCTTTTATACAAAACTTATTCAAAAAACTATTCTAAGTACTTTCATTTTCTTAATAAATCGCTATAGAATGCATACTTTGCAACATATTCGAAAAAAAGTGCTACTCGCTAAAGTAAAAGTGCTACTTCCGGTCCGAATTTAGAAATTTCATGTATACAAAAAATATTGCAAATCCAACTCTAAATACTTTTGTACTCTTAATAAATATATATAGAATGCATAATTTACGACATATTTGCAAAAAATCGCTATTCGGTAAGAGTAAAAGTGTTACTTCCGGTCCGAATTTTTAAATTTTTTTTATACAAAAGATATTGAAAACTATGTTTTAAATACTTTTATATCCGGAACGTACCTGTCTAAAAAGCTTGACTTGCGAATATGGAATTTCGAAAAACTTTTTAAATAAAATTGTTCTCAATTTTAATTTTAAGTACATATGAAATCATTATAAATTTGTTTAAACTTAGTATTTGACGAAATATTGGCAAAATTCGATTTTTTCGCCGAAGTAAACTGCTACTTCCGGTCTACCGATTTTACTGAAAAACTAATCAGATCTCAAGAGGGAGATTATACACGTAAATACAAAATTTGGAATTGATATCTACAGCGGTTTGACCGCTATCGTGGTCAGAGAGAGAGAGAGAGAGAGAGAGAGAGAGAGAGAGAGAGAGAGAGAGAGAGAGAGAGAGAGAGAGAGAGAGAGAGAGAGAGAGAGAGAGAGAGAGAGATTTTTTAAAAACCACTTTTTTGGTATCAGGGGCTTCAAAACGTGGACATCTGCAAAAATCTCGAGGTCGAACATTTTCATCATCACAATACTTCCTTATACTACGTATAAGAAAGTAATTAGTCTTTCTGACTTTTATTATATTCACATTTTCAAACAGTGTTTATAATAGGAAGAAGTAAGGAAGAAGTAATGAACAAGAATACCCTAATAGCAAAATCATGCACCTTGTCGTACATTAGCAAATACATATTTTCATCCTTCTCTAAAATTGTGATTTTGCTGCTGGGGATAGATATATGTACCAAATAAATGACAGTCAATGACCAAGGCGGGGGAGATATAATGTCAAAAATCAATGACTTTCACAAGTTTAGCAGCCTTTAGAAATTATTTAAACAATTACTTTACAGCAAGATTAACCATATGCCCTGTTCAGTCGATTTTCCTATATATTTCCTATTTTTTGATTGTTTGTGAAGTGAGCAAAACCTTAGTTTGACTGATTCGTGCTTGAATCAATTCACACTCGTTTACATGATTTTAACTTCGCCCGGGCCTGGACACAAACCCTGCTACATCTTCCTTTAAGAAGAGATAGATACAATATCGTGGTACTCCTACAGCCTACCTCCTGCTTCCACCCTCAAGATTTTGCGGTTTGCCCATCAACTGGGTGAACCGCCTTAACAGCCAAATTTTTGTTGTTTCCACAAATTATATAACAGTATGTTAAATATTCAAGTAGTTGAAAATACACTTCCTACTTGACATTGTAATTAATAAAATAATTTGAAAATAAGTTCAATGGTAGCATTATATTCTGTGTGGAAAGACTAAAAAGAAAAATCTAGTATTCCACCAAAACAATATATACAATGTAACAGTAATTCTTGGAGAGAAAGCGCTCTCACGCTATTAAATCACTCAAGCATACATACACGAAAAACTTTTTTGTATATGCACACATGTATGAATGCACATCTACCCTAAGCGGACATTGCTAATAACAACGTGCAGACAGCTGTTTCGACCTTACATTGGTCTTATCAGTGCACGAACGTGATGTTCACAATGCCTTTAAAACTTAGATTAACTATTATAGTCAACTTACGTACCAAACGCCATGAGAGATTACCAGCGGCATCTGTTACCCAAGTGCGACATCGCAAGGTAATGTTGCCCTTCGTAGTACAACTACAAATCGGGCAATTGTAGACATACGTGCATTCAATGAACACGCCATAGGTGGCCTACCTATTACAAAACAATGTAACAGTAATTCTTGGAGAGAAAGCGCTCTCACGCTATTAAATCACTCAAGTATACATACACGAAAATTTTTTTCGTATATGAATAAATGCATGAATGCACATCTACCCTTAGCGGACACTGCGAATAACAACGTGCAGACAAATGTTTCGACCTTACATTGGTCTCATCAGTGCACGACCGTGTTGTTCACAATGCCTTTAAGTAATCTAAATTTTTAAAGGCATTGTGATCAACACGTTCGTGCACTGATGAGACCAATGTAAGGTCGAATCAGCTGTCTGCACGTTGTTAATCGCAATGTTCGCTTAGGGTAGCTGTGCATTCATACATTTATTGATATAAGAAAAAAAATTTCGTGTATGTATACTTGAGTGAAAACAATATACATATAATTAATTTCACAGACTTGTCTGATACAGCAATCCACTGCGTTTTATTTGAAATCAATTTTGTTATTAATGTATTTTGTGTACTTAAGAAGAGATCCTCTTTTTATTTCTATTATTTTGATTGATCTTATAGAAAGCTAGAGCAAGATAGTGAGAGTAGTAAGTGTACTCTCAATTACTCAGTTCAACATTAGAAAGTTCTACTCAAGAAAATACTTTGATATTAAAATTATTGATTATAAGGAACCTGGGTGTAGGTTTATATTTTAGTAAACTGTCATTATTTTTTGCACCTATCACAACACAAAACATATTGGTTTAGCACTGTATTTACATTTCGGAAGCCAAATCTGCCTTCTTATAGCAGTAAAACATTATTCAAAAGCTTATCCTTTTCCATAAGGCTCTAAACCGACCTAGTGAACTTAAAAATATAGCTAAAAATATTTGGTGTTGGTTCTTAAAGAATACACGATTTTTTTACTGTAAGATGGGTATCATATATATTTTTTCCTGATGTATGTATATATGGTTGTTTTGTTTTATACCACAAACTTGTTAAATATTTTAACAATACTTTTGTGGCTTTATTTTATTAAATACACATATTTAGTATATCTATTTTGTAGCTTATTACTTTCAAATTATTTATTTGAATGTGTTGCACAAAACTAAGTAGATATGATATAAAACATTTAACTAAATAATTCTGTGGCGCAGATATTCATAAATCTCTCATTTCAACATTACATGTCTCTCGAAATGCCTTTCTTTTATGGTCTTTAAAACAACTATCATTATCAAAACTATTTAACCTAAAGTCCATCTATATCCAAGACATTTTTATCTGTTTGTTTACAATTTCCGAATAACACTGCTTTATTCTCAAAATTCAATAACCATATTTTTTGTGTAAAATTCGTTAATTTGACTTTCTTTATCACATTTTATACACAAATCTTTTATTAAAACAATGTCTATCTAATTTTTCAATATTTTCTCTATATTCACATTTTTTATGCCTTTTATAATCTATTCCTGTTTCTAATGTCGTTTTATTCTTAAAAAGCGAATATGTGACATATACACAACATTTAGAGTAACTTTATAAGAATGATGATAACATATTCATGATTGTTATACAATGATTTGAACAACATTTACATTTTTTCAAATTATACAATTTTAAATATGAAGTAACCTTTGGGTGTGATAGAAAAGTGTTAAAAGTATGTTTTTTCTCATTGAAATTCTTTGATTTACTTCCATCCAATTAGGCATCTTTTTATTCGCGATTAATACAGATTCCAACTTTGTAGAAATGTCCTTCTTTCCTTGTTTCGTTTTCCTTTACATTACTTTATAATATATATTGTATCAGTAGCGTTATATAATAAAATTTATTATTTATTTAAGTAACACATTTTAAATTTACTCTTTTCTACTTTTTTAAATTCGATATTATCAATCTAATCTTGAACTTTTCTGTCAAATCCTTCAAAATTTATTACTGTCTATCACCATCATCTGAAGTATCTATGATGCTGTTACTATAACTGATTTATTATTTATTTAAGTAACACATTTTAAATTTACTCTTTTCTACTTTTTTAAATTCGATATTATCAATCTAATCTTGAACTTTTCTGTCAAATCCTTCAAAATTTATTTACTGTCTATCACCATCATCTGAAGTATCTATGATGCTGTTACTATAACTGATTTTTCAAAGCTATCCTTCCTTACAACTTCATTGCAATTTAATATAGATTATCAAATTTTCCTTATAATATGTGTAAAGTGTAATTTTTACAGTTTAAATAATATTTTATAATCATGAATATGTTATGCTAATTATTAACACAACATTACAAAAATAATGTATTAAAGTAACTCTTTAAAATTCACGATTGGGAGCGCTCACTTAAAAATAGATTGTATTTTCCTTCAAGCAAACACTCCTGTCTATCCCTAGTAATAATAAAAAAATAATTTAATCATAATTTCAAGATCTAGGTTAATTTTCTTTACTTTTTCTTTAAGAGGAAATTAATTTCATACCAATTGTAAGCGAGTGTAGGGGATGATAAACTTTGCTGTGTCAGCATATACCTCCACCCTCCTTTAAGGTCTTAATTAACATTCTTCTGATCTGGTTTATTACCAACTACGGAATAATACTTCTCGAATATCATTAAAAATAAAATTAACCTTTGTCAGTTTTGAGATCGTTCTAAACGGGACCATAATTTGTATCATCTTTCCTAATAGCCCTGAAGAACATAAAATACAGTTATGTATTTACAATTAGTTCCAAAAAAGTGCAGGGTCAGGATCTCTACTCATAATATTAATTAGTTTGTATGCAGTCATTTAACAACACTTTAAATTAGTCAAGAACACCTTACAAGAAAATAGTTTTCGACTACAGCAAATTGTTTCTTAAATGAAAAGTATGGGGATTGGGTCGAAGGTACAAAATACTATTTACATACATAAACATATACAGGGTGAGTCATTTCCTGGGGAAGACAGATTGTACCTTTATGAGAAAAGGTACATATATCGAAACCGTTTTTTCGCTATGAGAGCCACTCACTAGGAGTACTTTCTAAACATATTTTGTTTTATACAAAGTGTTCCATAACTTAGTGGTTGAGCATAGTTAGAGGTTTTTCTTTTATGCAACAGCCTGTTTAAATTTGGTATTCTTCCTTTAGTTCTTAGTCAAAAAGCAATAAGATATTATAGGCCTGAAATTTCAAGTTTTCGACTTATTGCCATTTTTGAAAAAATTAATGTTTTTAATAGATTATATTTCTGGAAGACTACGTACTAGAAGGACACAATTTTTGGTAGTGTTCTTCAAATAAAAGATCCTAATACAAGCACATTTTTCCCGTTACTTCTGCGTAGAAAACTGAATTAAAATTTGTATGTTTTCTATTTGAATACGGGGTTTTTGTAAAGGAGGAATGTCAAAGAAATTATTTATTAGCCCACAGAGTTTACAAGCAGAAGATGTCCCAGAGTAGATGCCTTTAGAAGAGTAATTGATACTTTTATTACTACTGGTAGTTTTGCTTATTCGAAACCACGGAAACTAAACATGTGATGAATGATGAAAATCAATTACGGCTTCTTATGCCAACAACAGAAAATCCACACGTCAGTACCCGTGAAATAAGTCGGTTGCTGGATAATAGCTAAACCATCGTTGCAAGGACCTTAAAATGAGCTAAATGTCATTCGTAATGGCAATATAATATATGTAAATGCCGCGTTATGCACCTACCATTTTAAAGCTAGAAGAATGTTCTGCCTATGGACAATGACTAAAATTAATGCCCAAGCAATTCTTTTTGATAGTGTGTTATTTACGGATGAAACTGCTTACCATAGTAGCGGAAGAGTTACAAACGAAATTTTAATTATTATTCAACTTAAAACCCTTACTTCACAAATAAATATATCATCAGCATAGGTGGCGCATAATGTATGGAGAGGCCTTTTTGGTGACCGAATGACAGGCTCGTATTTCTTTGAAGGTAGTATTAACGAAAAATTATGAGCACACAATATGCGTGTGCTGATGTATGTTCAAAATATGAGTATTTCGCTCTACGGGAAAATATTCGACAAATATTTAGGAATATAAATACTTAACTCATTGTTAATATCGATCTCTTATTTCAGAAGCGTGTTCAGAAATGTTTAAAAGTGAATGAACCTTCACCTGAACACTTGTTGAAATGTACATCTATTTTAAACCATTAGCACCAAATTATATTTATTGTTATTTTATAATTTCTGTTGCACTAATTACTCATCCATTCGCGTCTAACAGTTCCTGTTTCTACACCTACTAAAATCAACTTATTATTTTTTTTTGGTTTTAAAATGTGTTTATTGTGCCATATTCTACATATTTTATGAAATATATTGCATTGTAAATAATATATATCAACTTTTTTTGCGATTTCCCCAATACATATAAAAATCATATCTCTACGTTCATTTTTAGAAAAATTCGTTAGGAAATCATGCTTGTCAATTGACAAGCAACATATAGATGTCATCCATTCAAATGATAATTTGGTGACAAATATTATGGCTCACTGTACCGTATTCAAATAAAAAACATAAAGTTAGCAAAATTATATCAAAAAATGACAATAGCTCAGTAACGGTCACTTTTAAAGTAATAATGTCGTACAACAACAACATGGTGCGAAATTTTTACTAAGAAATTCAACATGTGTTCCATCAAAAAAAAATTGACTTTTACTGGAAAATGTGTCATGTAATTTTAATCCTGTTTTCTGCACGTGTAATATGAAAAAATATAATATGCTTGAATAGAACCTTTTATTATAAACAATACCATCAAATATTGTGTCGATCTAATACGTCGTTTTCGAGAAATACAGGATGGGGCAGGGAAACGTCCCTACTTTTAGATAGCCATTGTGACGAAGGTTGAGTTCGTAGAAGCGTGGGAATAGCCTTAAGTGATGCAGTATTTTGGCAAGTTAAATCTGTCACCTGTTAGTTGCGAAAATGGTGTGGTCTATTGAGCAACGCGCTTTCGCCGTTAAAACCTACTTTTCTCAAAAAAGGTTCTATTGTCGCGGTGCAACATGCGATGTGCGCTACCAAATTCCTCCTCGAAATACAGTGCCCGATCTGAAATTGATTGTCTTGGGTGGATAACTTCTGCAGATATGGGAATGTTGCGAAGAAAAGAGTTGGTGCACACAGGACCAGTCGAACACCGGAGAACATAGAACGAGTAACGACAGTCCATTATACGGTCTCCAACGCGCTCTGCTCAGAAACAGTATCTGAATCAGTATCACTGTCACATTGTACACTAATAATAAATTCTTCGGGAAATCATCCATAATATGTCCTTCAACAATATAATCTCCTTAAATTTTCTTAATATGTTTGAACATGTCTATAAATGTTGGAAAATGTATTGGTATATTGCACCGCAACACACGAAACAATAGCTAAACGACAAATGATCAAATAGTAGACCAATGTTTTCACGCGCGACCGTATACAGGGCTCCCTATAGATGTTTCTCTCATTTTGTACTGCTTGCTCTTTCTAATACCCAATATCGTTTTCTACACAATTATCATCAGGTTTGGATCGGACTCTATACCTTGTCTCAGAATAAGAAGGAGTGATTCAAATATCGCGCCAAAATGGCGTATATTTTTAAAGTATTTTATTGGTTCTTGCGTAGGCAAGTTTAACATGGGAAAATAAGTTTGACAAAACGTCATTTCTTTTTTATAGCCAAGCCATAACCTAGTCTATTACATTTTTACTTTGGTTTATTATACTTTATTGTGTTATTAAATAAAATCCGTACTTTTATGTACAACATGAGCATGCGTTGATCAGACAGCTTAAGACCTAAGGAACAAGTGATCATGCATTTTAAACATTGAATTTGATGAATCTGTCAAAAATACTGGACGTCAGTGCAAAAATCAAACATTCAAAAATTAATATCATTGCAAAAATAATTATAGATGAGTTCATACCACAAATGAACTGGACAACTCACACATATTCTAGAATTAATTTCAAGTAAGTGTTAATTAAATACTAATTATATTACCACATGTTCATATACATGTTATATTTCAGATATGTCAAACGTAAAGAAACCTGTACTAATAGAAAAAGGTGAAAATATCTGGTGGAGAATATGGGAAAAAGTTTGGATTGCCACAAGTATAATGAGTGCACGACAAGCTTTGTTGAAAACTTGTAGGATTAAATAGCAATACTGATAAAGATAGGCAATTAAGAAAACTTCATATAAGATCTGAATTCATACATAAGATGAAGTTGCTTCAAAAAAATCTCCTTTCAGAATATCACTTATATGAGAACTTTTGACAATTACAAATGTTACAATAAGTATTTGGAAAAATTGTTCCATGTAAATTTTTAATCGTTTTAACATGATGTGGACACTAAATAATTGTTAATTTCCAACATAAGTGTTAATTAAATACTAATTATATTACCACATGTTCATATACATGTTATATTTCAGATATGTCAAACGTAAAGAAACCTGTACTAATAGAAAAAGGTGAAAATATCTGGTGGAGAATATGGGAAAAAGTTTGGATTGCCACAAGTATAATGAGTGCACGACAAGCTTTGTTGAAAACCTGTAGGATTAAATAGCCATACTGATAAAGATAGGCAATTAAGAAAACTTCATATAAGATCTGAATTCATACATAAGATGAAGTTGCTTCAAAAAAATCTCCTTTCAGAATATCACTTATATGAGAACTTTTGACAATTACAAATGTTACAATAAGTATTTGGAAAAATTGTTCCATGTAAATTTTTAATCGTTTTAACATGATGTGGACACTAAATTAATAATTGTTAATTTCCAACATAAGTGAAGTAGAAATAAATATTTGTTTTACTTTATATATTTTCATAATAAATAAATTTTAATAGGGAATAATAATTAGTAATGTGTAGTTGCAGTTCGTGTAAACAACTTCAGCGGATGTAAATTTTTCTATTTATTACTGTTGTATGTAATATTCACATTTCCAAGAGTAGTTGCTTGAATTTACCTCCTCAAAGTTTGTAGCAGTAATACGAATGATTTATCTGTATAAGTTCTTTATTGATATTTAAAATAGAAACTAGTAAGCAAAACCTTTTCTGCAAGTTTTTAAGGACATTTTCATAAAAGATAAAAGGTTTGATTCCTTCTTGCTCTCTGATACAAATATTTAATAATAAATAGACTTGATTCACAATTTTCATGTTGATATAGCACATTCACTAAAATGTGTAGTAATTATATATTTATAACGGCAATTCTCCTCAAAACGCTCATAACAAAGTCTATACTTTCATTTGTAAATTAGTCCTATATCTTTATCCATCGATTCTTCTAATTTTTTTTGTAAAACTAAAATGAACAGATTTGAATGTTAAGAGATTTGTATTCATCAAATTATAGATGTATGCACCTACTTGTGTTTATAACTTTACTCTCCTGTTTCCAATTGCCGTGCACTCGTATTGCTGCTTTGACTGGTAGAATGAAAACGGCACATCCATCTATTTTAACGAAAGTAGTAAATGAAACACAAAACCGCTAAATCCTTAGTTAGAATTGATACAGTTCCTCTAACCTCAATTGTCATGATGTCATATCAAATTGCCTACTAAACTTTAAGCTATCTGTTCCATGTTTTGGCGGGATATTTGAATCACTCCTTTTTATTCTGAGACAGGGTATAGTAACAATAATAATGGCGGCCACATTAAGGATTTGTTATTAAGAAAATTAGTTTATTATCTTTTATATTAAATGTAAATGTTATTACCATTTGATGATTTTGAAATACATTTCAGATATACACTTGTTCTGAATCATATTTCTTGCTGACAACTGAATTGTTCTGAACTCGAAATTCAACCAAATGTGAAACGGGGTATTGCCGCAAGATAACAAGGATGATCTCAATCTGCGGTATTTCTGAAAGTGTTACTTATTCGATGTATTTTATTCAGACTTGCAACAGTCGGCTACTACAATTCATTTCAATAATTATCCGTTAAATAATATACTCTAATGAACGTGCTACGGATATCATCCTGTATATTAAAGCAACTAAAACGTACGTCATAAAGAAATGCATATGGAAGCAAAATAATAATTCACGTTTCATCATATTGACTTATGTTGTGGAAGTAATTTATCTTTCATAAGGACATTCATTAATTTTTCGTTCTAGGAGGTCTGCAAACACATTAAGAGATCTTAGTAATACAAACAGAATGTTTCTAAATCCCTCGCTGTAACGTACATTTCATACTGCAAAACAAATTAATGCCATACAATGATATTACATACTACGAGAACACTGTTCTTAGTATGTCTAATAAACTAGCGCCTACGGCTTATTAAGATCTAGTTAGTTTCATGACTGCTAATATGTAGTGTCAACTTTCGCGTATATTCGCAGATATTTATCTTTTAGCAAGGATAGATATATAATAATATACTCCTTGAAATTATATCTATGACAGTTAATTATTGGAAGTCCTTACAAATTAGTTCGCGAACAATGTTTGAAATGCTTTCCTACCTATCCAGTAGCATGTAATGTAAAATTGTAAATAATATCAAGAAAACAACATGAAATTTATATTTATAGTAAGGCAATATTATCTATCTTCATTTTTTATTTGTAATATTAACAACATATACAGGGTGTTTAAAAAAGATGCGGCAATATTAAACGGGTTGATTGTCCAGGTCATTTTATACAAAAAAGTTCATAATAAACAAGGTCCGCAAACGCTTCGTTACCGATCTACAGCGTGTTGAAGTTGAATTAAAAGAAACAGTAAAAATTAGATTTCTCCAAGACGGCATTAAAGATCATAAAGAAATTTTAGGCGTGTTATTTTTCAAGAAAAAAATAGGACGCCGCTGATTTCTCTAAAAATAAAAATATGTTTCTATTCTTTCTTTAATTGTGAAGAAAAAAGCTCTCTTAACTTTTTATCATACGACGTACCGTTTTTTAGTAAAAAACACATTTTAGTGCATGTACATTTATTACAGAATTTTTTTTTAAATAACAAGGGTTTTATTTAAGGGCAAAAACAAATATTTTACCATACCAACAATTTTAGCAAGCAAAAATTACAATAACTGTGCAAAGTGACCACCTCGAGATCGGATGCAAGAATCCAATCTTCTCCTCATCGACTGGCGAACTCTCTCAAAAACAACAGGATCGGTTTCAATTGAGTTGCACCCAGCAATGATTCGATTTCTTAAGTCTTCTACGTTTTCCAATGGAGTAGCGTACACCAATGACTTCAAATGGCCCCACAGGAAAAAATCCAGGGGATTTAAGTCCGGGGATCGTGCAGGCCATAAGTGTGGTCCACCTCGGCCAATCCAGCGATTTCCTTATGCTTGTGTTAAGAAATCACGAGTTACTTGACTAAAGTGGGCTGGTGCGCCATCGTGCATATACCACATTGCATCTCTAATTGCTAATGGTACGTCCTCCAGAAATCCAGGGAGCGTGTTTTCCAAAAAGTTGCGATACACCTCTCCGGTTAGTCTCCTTGGTAAAAGTACCGGCCCAATTAGGCTGTCACCCACAATCCCAAGCCAAACGTTCAAAGAAAACTGATGTTGAAAACGATTTTCAAGAATTTCATGTGGATTTTCGTCACACCATACATGGTTCTTATGGAAATTGTGTATTGCATTTCTTGAAAAATTCGCTTCATCGGTGAACAGAATCAACCTCAGGAATTGAGGGATTTGAACCATTTTCTGCAAAAGCCATTGATAGAATGCAATGCGAGGAGGAAAATCAGCAGGAAGTAATGCTTGAACGCGTTGTATATGGAATGGGTACAACAAATTTTCCTTCAGAATGTGCCAAATAGTCCCATTACTTACATCCAAAGCGTCAGCAATTTTTCGAGTAGAAGTACCTCGATCTTCTTCAATCATGTCTAGCACATCCTCTTCCAGCTCTACCGTTCTTGCTGTCCTTGGCCTTCCTGCACCTCCATTTCGACTTAATGTGCCTGTTTGATAAAGACGCCGATGAATACTTTCGAAAGTTTTTCTATCAGGAGCAATACGGCCAGGAAATCTTTCAGTATACAACCGCCTGGCTTCTAATGCATTTCCATCAGCAAGTCCATAAATGTAGTGCATGTCGGTCATCTCTGCATTTGTATAGCGATTCATGATTAAGGAAATTCAACAAATTCGACACATACAAAATTATTAATTATATGTCATTCAATATGTCAGTGAATAAAACAGGACTGTTTTAAAATATTTTTGTAAGCATGATAAATGTACATGCACTAAAATGTGTTTTTTTTACTAAAAAACGTTACGTCGTACGATAAAAAGTTAAGAGAGCTTTTTTCTTCACAATTGAACAAAGAATAGAAACATATTTTTATTTTTAGAGAAATCAGGGGCGTCCTATTTTTTTCTTGAAAAATAACACGCCTAAAATTTCATTATGATCTTTAATGCCGTCTTGGAGAAATCTAATTTTTACTGTTTCTTTTAATTAAACTTCAACACGCTGTAGATCGGTAACGAAGCGTTTGCGGAACTTGTTTATTATAAACTTTTTTGTATAAAATGATCTGGACAATCAACCCCTTTAATATTGCCGCATCTTTTTTAAACACCCTGTATATCAGGGCAATTATAAACAGTAGGTAAACATGAAAAAGTGACATATTCGAAATGTAACTACAGGTAGCCCTCGGTTTATGCCGGCTCCATTTACGCCGATTCACAATAACGCCACATGCTTACGTCTTGAAAATCCCCGTTTTAATGGGCATGTACTGGGATTCCCCGACCCAACTGGGGAACTAGACAGGTTGATGATCCAGTTATAAAGTATTTACCGAGCTGCTACGACGTATGTACATTTATTAAACGCAATTGAATCCATTTACTTTTTCTGTGTAATTTTTTAAGTTAATTATTGGTAAAGTTAACCATGTCTAATAAAAGAAGTGCAGAAAAGTTTTCTGAACGTGGTGCGAAAAAGGCACGCCAATCCATAACACTGGAAAAAAAGATGGAGGTGATTCGAAGAATGAAAGATGGGCAAACACGTCCTAATGTCTGTAAAAGTATTAACTTAGCTCCATCGACGGTTACTACCATCATGAAAAATACACAGAGAATAAAAGAGTCGCGCAACAATCTACGGCGATAAATAAAACACAAGTCTGTTATAAAAGAAGTAAGATTTTTGAAAAAATGGAAAAATCGTTATCGTTATGAGTAGATGATTTAAATCAGAGACACATTCCTTTGACTCAGGCTGTTATAACTGAAAAAGCAAAGACGATTTTTGAAGATATTAAGAAGACAGAGGGAAGCGAAGGAACATTTTTGGGAAGCAAGGGTTGGTTTATGAGATTTAAATCGCGAACTAAGTGTCTTAGTGTCAAACTATGTGGTGAGGCGGCAAGAGCCGATGTTGATGCAGCGGCTGCTTTTCCAAAAGTGTTGCAAGACTATGTAGAACATGGTAATTATCCTCCTGACCTCATTTTTAATGTCGATGAAACTGGGATTTACTGGAAAAAATTGCCATCACGTACCTTCATTTCCCAGGGAGAACGTTCCGCTCCAGGTTTTAAAGCTGCAAAAGATACTCAGTCTTTTGTTGGGAGGAAAGGTTTCCGGAACTTTGAAGCTTAAACCAATGTTGGTGTACCATTCGCAAACACCACGTGCGGCTAAACAAAGAGATGTTGCCAGTCTATTGGAAATGGAACAAGAAAGCTTGGGTCACACAAGACGCTTTTAAAAATTGGTACACAGATTATTTTTGTCCAACCGTGCTTCGCTTTTATAAAGAAAATGATTTACCACTCAAGGCACTTCTTCTTTTAGACAATGCCCCTGGGCATCTTCAAAACCTTGCAGAAGAAAGAACACCATTGGATGTCAAGGTTGTTTACATGCCCCCAAATACAACATTACTTTTACAACCAATGGATCAGGAAGTTATTGCAACTTTTAAATCCTATTATCTCCGCACTAGCTTCATGGAAATGGTGAGAGTCTTAGACTCTACAGAAAAAACAATTAAAGACTATTGGCGGTCCTATGATATTTTGAAAGGCATTTACAACATCAAGGCAGCTTGGGATGAAGTGTCAGCAAAATGTTTAAATGGAATGTAGCGTAAACTTCTACCAAAATTTATGCACGATGTCGAAGAATTAGAGCATGTGGATAATGTTGTTGAAGACAATACCAGGCTTGCGCGAGAGGTAGGATTAGACAATGTGACAGCTGAAGATATGAAAGAAGTTTTAGAGAGCCACGACCAGTCGCTCTCCAACGAGGAATTAGAAGAATTAGCCACCGAATTAAGTCGTCAACATCCAGAGGAAGAGAAAGAAGGCGAAGAACCTCTGAGAGTTATAACAAAGGCCGATCTCGAGCGTATTCTTTCAACAGTAGAAACCATCACTGATGAACTCTGTGAGATAGAACCCGATTGGGAAAGAAGTTCGAACATAAAGAGGATTGTTATCGCATCAATTCGACCATATTCTGAACTTCTTAAAGAAATAAGAAGAAAATCTAAGCCGTTAACACTCGATACTTTTTCCAAAAAGATATAAGCGATCCGAAACCGGGAACTTCAACACAGAAATGATAATACCCCTGTTAAATTACACTTTTTTGATAAAATTGTTTTGTTTTTGTTATTGAGAGTTTTATTCTTGTTTTACAATTACATAGTACATATATGTATATACATTTATTTATATGATAATGTTATACCTGCATACATAATCCTATTTTTTATGAGATGGAACCTAACTCCATACCTCTCATTATAATTGGGTTCAATTTACTCCGATTCGGTTTACGCCGGTTTTTTTAGGAACGGAACCCCAGCGTAAACCGAGGGCTACCTGTACGCATCTTATATTTTACCATTTTAGTGGCAGTTTTGTTATTATGTAATCAATTAATAATATAAGACATAACTATGACATAACATGTTAGTTTTTGAGTAATGGTTATTCATTTATGTAAGTAGAGGCATTTTAAGCTTTTCAAGAGTTAGTAATTGTTAATTGTGCTTTTGTTGGTTATTGAATAACATAATGTGGCTTATTCGATTAGTAAACCGCTGTGGCTAGGGGCACGCGAGCGTGCCGATTAATTGGGAATTATAGGCACGTGACTGACGTCACTGCTGTTATGACATTATCATTTAACGTGCACCTAAATTTGAAATTAGGGGTACGTCAAGTCATTAGCTTATTCTGCGCCAATGTATAAGTTATGCAAATAATTAATAATAGTTTTCATTATTATTTTTTTAAGGAATAAATAACAATTACAGTCAAAATAAGTCTTTTTATTACAAAAACATCAAATTAACAAAACTCTTACTAAGGATAAATAAAATATTACTGGAAAGTTTTAGTAGAACATTCTGTATCAAAGGATGCTTTCCTTATAGCGTCTAGTTGATTGTTTAAAATAAATGTGAGAATGTCTTGCTTTTACTATTTTTATTGCGTTGATTACTGTCGTAGAATCATGTCCCTTGGGTATCCCCCTTTTCTTAATTTTTGAGGGCAACACTATTGATTTTAATAAATCAGTTTCAATATTTTCATTGTTATTATTGTTATTATGTTATCTTCACTATCACCAATGGGTTCATCAACAAATGTAATGTGTTCCATGTTTGCTAAATTATTATCTGTCAATTCACTTATATCTCCATCAGACAATACTATTCTAACACTATTTTGTTGTGAGATCGTTTCTTGATTATTATCGTATGCCTGAGTATCTATTTCTGTATCGATCAGATCACAATTTGCCTCACCTGTTGTAATATAATTCCCACTTAATAATTGCCACTTCGTTTCCAGTTCTCCAGCAGTGTTCCATTTTCTTCAATAAATCTAATCTGTAGTTGAATTCACTATTGCTGGAAATGCTAATTAAGTTGATTAAAGAATTGGTAATTAAAGTGGCTGATTTTCGTTTTTCGGTTAACGTCATCACTTTAGGCTTTTCGATTACTACATGTTTTAGTTTTGCCACAATATCTGACTTGGTTGTTCCTATTCTATGTTTTGATAAATAATAATTTTTTGTCCATCGTATGTGACACAAGTAGTTGTCGGCAAATAATGTTATGTTTTTATGTTTTCTTACGGCTAAGATAATTCGGCAGGCAACATCATGGAAGAAAAATTAGGACATTGGCAATTGTCTGTTGTGACATTTATTATATTTCCATTTTATGTTCTTATTTGACACTTACCGTCATTATGTTCCTTTAATATTTTGACTTTTGTGATTAAATCTATCTGTTTCTGGATATACTTGAAACTGTAACCTGTTGAAATATTCACATACTGCAATAAATCTTTTTTATGATTTTGAAATCGGTGCTGTGGTCGCTTCAAAATGTGTTTAGCTGCTCGATTGTCGCGTTCTTGATTATGGCTATCCAAAAAAATTAAAGATTATTTAACAAAGTCGGTTAAAGTTGAATTCTTAGGTACTACTGGTTTGATTTTATGGTTAATTGACTCCATATGGTTATTTGTTGTATTATTTAAATTGCCATTTGTCACATTTGTTCACAGTTTCTGCCAAATGATTTTTCCCAGTCTTGAGTTTGTAGTGAGAATCTTTTAATTTTGTCTTTTTACCACGGATTTTATTCTGTATCTTCTTCTTATTTGCGTCCAAACATAAATAATCTTGCACATTTCCAAGTCCTGTTTCAGTTAATATACGATTTTGAGGTAAATGATCAAAAACTTTCTAGAAAATAAAACTTTAATTTTATGTTTAAACATATTATTAACTACATATTTGCTTACAATCGAAAGTTCATGTTTTGTATGTTCTATTACAACTATATACTTTTAAATATTGGCCTCCTGGACAAATACGTAGTTTGAAATTCGCATTACATCCTAAGCGTAGTGTGCTGAAAATTATTACGGAAGTCAAAACAATTTTATCGGTTATATAAAAGCTATTGTAACCTTGTCTGTCGTAATCCATTTCCTCTTTTACGACTTTCTTTACCATGGATACATGCATATTCAAGTTTATAAAATTCTAGAGAGGACTTCAGCGGTCTTTATAGATTTCTGAATATTTCTTTAGTTCATTATAGGAACCAAACTGGAGACCAAGGGTTAATTCTTTTTTTTTTCATTAATAGTCTCATTTCTGTCATTACTACTATTATTTATCGTAACTGTAGCCATATTGTTATCTTAAAAAAATGAGACATAAGATACCTTATGAAGTACTGTTTATGACATAAATCTAGTCAGGATAAATTATTTCCTAACCCCAATTCCTCGAGGATTAATTTTGTATTATGCATTACGTGTGCATAATACAAAATCTGAGCACGCTTTGTTTAGTGATATAACTATTTTTAAAATACAGTATTGACCTGTTAGACCGTCCATATTTAATAGTTTATGTCGTTATAAACTGCAATAATCCACTAACACTAACAGAAATCCGCACCACAAACTAGAACATGCATATTTTCCCCATTTCTTATACACGTGCCTCTAATTTCAGATTTCAGCGCACGTTAAATGATATCGTCATAACAGCAGTGACGTCAGCTACGTGCCTATAATTTCAAACTAAGCGGCACGCTCGCGTGCCCCTAGCCACAGCGTTAGTAAACTGCCTACTGTTACTTGCAGTATATATCTGTTACAAATTATAGTATTATTTCATAATTTGGTTATTATTAGTTGGTCAATACTCGGTTATTAAGCTTTTATATTGAACATTAAAAAATCTGTGCAAATCTCTAAAACTATAAAGGAAATTATAATAAATAAAATATCAAATTCAAACATTTGATTTATTTTTTGGTAACTGCAAATTAATCACTACCGAAACCTCGCTTTATTAATTGGTGCCTTACTATGGTGTATGAGATTGATTCCAATTACAGGCGACTTTGAAACTCAGTTAATATTATTATACCAGCGCCTGTGATGCGTTTTAATTGTTGCCTTTCTGCATTCACCTAGTAGTGAAGAAAACAACAGAAAAACAATCACTCAGAGGCGTTTGAAAACATAACACCATCTCATGGAAGACCCCTGAAACCAAAAAACTGGTTTTTAAAAAAATGCTCTCTGTTTGTGTGTATGTGGCTGTGTCTGTGCGTGTAACCACGATAGCGGTCAAACCGCTATAGCTATCAATTGCAAATTTGGTGTTTACGATTATAATCTCCCTTTTGAGATTTGATTAGATTACGGTAAAACTGGCACACCGGAAGTAGGTTTTTTACTCTTATCGAAATACAGTTTTTTGCGAATATTTCGCAAGTCACGCTTTTAAGACGGGTACGTTACCAGTATAAAAGTAACACTTTTAGCGATTTTTTGCAAATAAGTCGTAAATTATGCATTCTGTATATATTTATCAAGAGTACAAAAGTATTTAGAGCTGGATTTGGAATATTTTTGGTATAAATGAAATTTCAAAATTCGGACCGGAAGTAACACTTTTACTCTTGGCGAGTAGCACTTTTTTGTAATATCTCGCAAAGTATGCATTCTATAGAGATTTATTAAGAGAATAGAAGTACTTAGAAGAGGATTTTGAATATTTTTGTATATAAAATTCTTAAAATTTGGACTTGAAGTAACATACTTACAGGTTTGTTTTTCGAAGAAGATAAACGTATTTAAAACAATTTACATGTATTTAGAACAACTTGTGTATAATTTGAAAAGCTCATACGTATAAGAAAGTTGCTTGGTGGCTACACCTTATTATTTTATAAAAGCGTAACAATTATATTTGTAGTGTAACTTGTAACTACAAAAATATTAATGAGAGAAAATATCCGTACATAAGAAGATGTTATGTTATAAAAGCTTTAGAAAACCGGTTGTTGTCTTATGATGCATTCGTGCCCATACATGGGGATAATAATTAAATGATTCACCTTCATTATTGTTCAAGCTATGATTACTATTTATTTTTTGGTGTCTTGTTTTGAAGTAGGCTACAAGAAAGCTATATGTATTGTAGGTTCACGTGTACTTATACTAATCAATAGGTCGATTCAACCTGAAAATTAACAGCATCCGATATGGGTATTTATTTTTCAAATATCGGAAATAAAATAGAGCAGGACCTTGTAGTTAATGGAGAACCATATGCTTATTTGAATAACATGAGTATCGATAACAATGAGTCAATGTATTTTGGTCCATTTGAGTAGAATGAAATTAGAGACATAATCCAGAAAATAAAAACTGGAAACACGAAAGATATATATGACATTACAACAAATCTCATAACGAACTTAATGTTGTAGAAGACACCCCCTTTAACTATAGAATTGAATAAATATATTCGATATTACTAGAGGAGTTATAGAGTCGTATGATATATGTGAACAGACCGAGTTGATATGTTGTGACTTAAGCAAGGCATGCTGTGTTGATGGAAAAGCTGTACTACTATGGCATAAGAGGTATTCCACATGGCCTAATATCTCCGTGTTTTAAATATAGGTATCAGGTAGTCGAATTTATGGGTAGAAGATCCAGTGTGCAATTTGTTGTGAGAGGGGTCCCACATGCTTCTATACTGAGGCCCCTGCTCTTTGTGATCTATATAAATAATATATCTTACAATATAACATCTAAACGAACTAATTCATATGCGGACGATACAGCAGTAGATCCGGAATAAGATACAGAAACTAATAAAGCCTTACAAGAAGCAAATTCATGTTTCAAGACAACGAATTAAAACTGAGAAGACACAACATCTGAAGTTCTCTGTGAAAAACAAACAATCTTCGGAAAGAGTGTGGCTTAACAATTGATTGTAAACTAACCTAGAGCTCTCATGATCTAACCTAAACATTAGCCTCTGCAATATACTGTATAAGAAGATTGAAAATCATTTCTACATACACGTGTACTGTGCAGTGTTCAGTGTTTCTCTTCAGCTCTGTTTTTTCGCTTGTTTACTTGGGTAATATTGATTTATAAATTTTAATTTTATTATCTTGGTATAATTTATAATTTTGCCTGTCGGTTGAGATTACCGTATTTTGTGGGATTGCAATTTGATGTGTTTTAAACGCATATTTTTTGTAATACCTAACCGTATCTCCGTCTTTTTTTCCTTTTTACCGCTACACCTCAACAACTTTTTCCTTTTTGTGTTTTTGCTGCTCTAAATCTGCACTTTAACATACAGGTACAATTTAAAAAGTTCTCCTTATTTTATAATTGTAATTAGTCTTTATACCTCCCTGCTTTTCCGTGGCCTTGGTGTATGTATTGTTAGTCACCGAGATAGGCCCCTCTGGTGTGAAAACTTGTGTCCTTGTTTATTCCTGGTTCTTCTTTTGTTAGCCAAACCTGTCAAGTCTCTTTTATTTGACACTAACTATGAGTGCTGAATGTGGTATCTGTAATCAAAATGCTATCCTTGAAAATGAAATAGCATGCGATTTATGCAAAGTCGTTATTCATACGACCTGCAGTAAGCTTTCAAGAAACGAAGTCCAATGCCTAAAGAGCAAGATACGTAAACTGATGTACTACTGTCCAACGTGTAGTGACTTTAAGTTGCAACTAACTAAATTAAACGAATTATCATCGCTGGTTGTGTCGCTTCAAGCTGAAATTCAGGCTTTGAAAGCCAGTGGACCTAGGATTGATGCTACACCGGTCGAAATGACTGATTCTCTCGCAATTGACAGAATGGTGCGGGAAATAGCTGAGCGTGAAAAACGTAAAAATAATTTGATTGTTTTTAATCTTCCCGAGTTGGAGGGGGGTACAAAAATAGATCAGATTGCAGCTGATACAATTTCCGTTAAGGAAATATTTGCAAAATTAAACATCCCTGCTGATCAACTGAATCCTACTAGGCTTGGTAAATACGATCCAATACAACAGCATCGTAAGCGACCTGTCAAGGTGACTCTTTCGTCTTCGGATCGGGTATTGTCGGTCTTGCGGGAAAGTATTAATTTGAAGAGCATGGAAAAGTTTAGGTCTATCTTTCTTGTGAGGGACCGAACTCCTCTACAGAATGCCATACATAAAGATTTAAAATGCCAACTTGACCAGCGAATTGCCGCAGGCGAGTCCAACCTCTACATTAAATATGTTCATGGGACTCCAGTAGGGTACTTATACCGATTCTGGACCACTCCTCCCCCTCTCACCCTACTACCCCTCACCCCCCTCGCCCTAGTGGCGCCCTCTGCCAACCCAACTGATGTGGCGCCCCCTCGCGGTCGCCAACCCAACTAAAAATTGCAGATTTCATCATTACCAACCCAACTAAAATTGCAGATTTCATCATTACCAACCCAACTAAAAATTGCAGATTTCATCATTACCAACCCAACTAAAAATTGCAGATTTCATCATTACCAACCCAACTAAAAATTGCAGATTTCATCATTACCAACCCAATGTGGCGCCCTCTGACGGCCACTAACCAAACTAAGAAATGGCATATTTCATCATTACCAACCCAATGTGACGCCCTCTCACAGCCACTAACCAAGAAATGGCATCTCTCATGATTACCATAATGCAGCATCCTCTCACGGTCACTAGCCAAACTAAGGTGACGTCAGACAAAATGGCTGACCATCAAGATGGTCTTTGTTTCTAGAGAATTCCTGAATAAATTACCCGGCTTGCTATCGCGCTTCTCAATGTACTTGAAACAGGTCTAAACATGTTTCCAGCGGAAACCGCAACGGCTGTCTGCTTCTGTGATAGCCGCACGCTTGAAATGCATATCTTACTTATAAAATAAAATAAAACAAACAATATATTTTTTAAGAAAAACAATGTATTTATTATTATTAATTAACAATATGACCAAGTTTCATACCCTCAAGATGGTCGATAAAAATATAAACTTTATATCTAAGATCGGCATACCATTTCAAAATTATAAAATAAATATACAGTATGCTACTGGACGAGATAGCAACCAAGTATGAATATACAGGACGTTTCAAAGGTAGGGATTTTTAGAAAAGCAAGATGGCGAATCCAAGATGGCCGCCAAAAATCTAATAAACTAATGTCACGTCAAGCATCCAATCTATCAAAACCATGCACTCGAACTCCTATGAAACATCATCTCAAAACCATCGCTAGAATCAGCTCACGTCATGAAGCGGTTCTGAAACCCTTGTATTAAAACCACACATTCAAACCACTATCAAATCCCTCTTTTCTCAAAAAGCCATCCAACCATCCATCAATCCATCCATCCATCCATCCATCCATACATCCATACATCCATCCATCCAACCATCAATCCATCCATCAATCCATCCATCAATCCATCCATCCATCCATCCATCCATACATCCATCCAACCATCCATCCAACCATCCATCCATCCAACCATCCATTAATCCATCCATCCATCTGGACGAGATAGCAACCAAGTATGAATATACAGGACGTTTCAAAGGTAGGGATTTTTAGAAAAGCAAGATGGCGAATCCAAGATGGCCGCCAAAAATCTAATAAACTAAGGTGACGTCAGGCATCCAATCTATCAAAACCATGCACTCAAACTCCTATGAAACATCATTTCAAAACCATCGCTAGAATCAGCTCACAACCGGATCATGAAGCGGTTCTGAAACCCCTATATTAAAACCACACATTCAAACCACTATCAAATCCCTCTTTTCTCAAAAAGCCATCCAACCATCCATCAATCCATCCATCCATCCATCCATCCATACATCCATACATCCATACATCCATCCATCCAACCATCAATCCATCCATCAATCCATCCATCAATCCATCCATCCATCCATCCATCCATACATCCATCCAACCATCCATCCAACCATCCATCCATCCAACCATCCATTAATCCATCCATCCATCTGGACGAGATAGCAACCAAGTATGAATATACAGGACGTTTCAAAGGTAGGGATTTTTAGAAAAGCAAGATGGCGAATCCAAGATGGCCGCCAAAAATCTAATAAACTAAGGTGACGTCAGGCATCCAATCTATCAAAACCATGCACTCAAACTCCTATGAAACATCATTTCAAAACCATCGCTAGAATCAGCTCACAACCGGATCATGAAGCGGTTCTGAAACCCCTATATTAAAACCACACATTCAAACCACTATCAAATCCCTCTTTTCTCAAAAAGCCATCCAACCATCCATCAATCCATCCATACATCCATACATTCATCCATCCATCCATCCAACAATCAATCCATCCATCCATCCATCCATACATCCATCCATCCATCCATCCAACCATCCATCAATCCATCCATCCATCTGGATAACATAGCAACCAAATATTAATATACAGAACATTTCAAAGGTAGGGATTTTTAGAAAAGTAAGATAGCGAATCCAAGATGGCCGCCAAAAATCTAATAAACTAAGGTGACGTCAGGCGAAATGGCCGACTATCAATATGATCGATCAAAATATAAACTCAACTTCTAGAAAATACCCAACTCCATATCACGCATCACAACAACAACCACCACCACAACCACCCAACATAGTTTCAAACGCCACAACACCAGACCAACTTAGGAAGATACATCTAGGTCAAACCCCAACACAACATACTTTCAAACGCCACCACCGCGGATTTACATCTAAGATCGGCATACTTTGTCAAAATCATAAAATAAATATATAGTATGGTACTGGATAACATAGCAACCAAACATGAATATACAAGACATTTCAAAAGTAAGACTTTTAGAAAAGTAAAATAATGAGCCCATATTTTTAAGAAAACAATTTATTAAAAATAAAACAACTACACACATCAAACAAACCTCAACCATACTTTCAATTTCACAAATATCAAAATTTAAACAAAACAATCAAATGCAAAGGCAAGGAATGTTCTCGAGATGACCCATATAGTGCAATATAACAATGCAGTAAAACGATAGAGGTGAGATACATGGTCTATCAAAAAATTTTATTACCCACTTTTTTCAGCAATCAAAACTTTTTTGACAAAACACTATACATATGAAAATAGACATAACATTAAATATTTCCATTTTAGAGATACCCCAGTTTAATCTCAATTTTAAATAACATAAATTCTTAAATTGATTTAGTTAACTTTCTTATAATATTTAAAAAAAGGTTGAAAAAGAAAACATACTAAGTCCCACAACAGATAAAATATGTACTATCTTTTCACACTTCATGTTTAGTACCATCATTAGAAGAAATATGCTTGAGGTACAGCTTTTAATATGAAATTTAGAGGTTTTTATGCAAAATACATAGTTTATCACTAATAAAACTAATTTTGAAACACATTGTCCACATAGCAAATACCACTTCCTGTACATTTCAAAAAATAACAATTTTTATATATCATAAAAGAACCAAACAAAAACCTAATATAAAGACAGCATTAACGTTCTAGCCAAAAGATTTGCAAAAATATTAAATATATACTTGTTCTAAAAATGCTTCTATCTCTCTTTTTACAGTTTATGTTTTGTACAGCAGCGAATGTATTACATAAAAATCCATGCAATACACTTAAAACATTTGAAAAATCATGTTTGGTAAGCCCACTATATATCAATATTTAAGACAAAAAATTATTATTAATTTTCCATCTACAGATACCCCTGCTTAATATCAATTTGAATTAACATAAATTCATAAAATGAGTCTATCTTTTACAGTTCGTGGGTTGTACCATCATTAGAAGAAATATGCTTGAGGTACAGCTTTTAATATGAAATTTAGAGGTTTTTATGCAAAATACATAGTTTATCACTAATAAAACTAATTTTGAAACACATTGTCCACATAGCAAATACCACTTCCTGTACATTTTAAAAAATAACAATTTTTATATATCATAAAAGAACCAAACAAAAAACTAATATAAAGACAGCATTAACGTTCTAGCCAAAAGATTTACAAAAATATTAAATATATACTTGTTCTAAAAATGCTTCTATCTCTCTTTTACAGTTTATGTTTGTACAGCAGCGAATGTATTACATTCCCTTTGAAATTACATAAAAATCCATGCAATACACTTAAAACATTTGAAAAATCATGTTTGGTAAGCCCACTATATATCAATATTTAAGACAAAAAATTATTATTAATTTTCCATCTACAGATACCCCTGCTTAATATCAATTTGAATTAACATAAATTCATAAAATGAGTCTATCTTTTACAGTTCGTGGGTTGTACTATCATTAGAAGAAATATGATTGACGAGCGGCTTTTAATATGAAATTTAGAGGTTTTTACACAAAAACATAGTTTATGCCTAATAAAAACTAATTTTGAAACACATTGTACACATAGCAAATACCACTTCCTATACATTTAAAAAATAACAATGTTTATACATCATAAAAGAACGAAACAAAAAACTAATATAAAGACAGCATTAACGTTCTAACCGAATTCGAGCCATACTTTCCCATGTTTTGTGAGCTGTTGCATTGTCCTGTTGGAAATACCCATGTAAAAGTTCGTCATCATGAAGATTTTGTAAAAACGGTTCAAGTAAATTATTTCGATATCTCTCAGCATTTATCGATCCTTCAAAAAACACAGGTCCAAATATACGCCTTCTAGAAACCGCTAGCCAAACACCAATTTTTCGCGGATGGAGAGGCGATTGAATAAACTCATGAGGATTCTCCGAAGACCAAATACGCATATTTTGTTTGTTTATATAGCCGGATAGGTGAAACCATTCTTTTTGTATATATTTGTAGAGTAAAAGCAGCATTCGATCGACTAAGAAATAGTAGCACTTAAAACATTTGAAAAATCATGTTTGGTAACCCTACTATTTAAGACAAAAATTATTATTTATTTCCATTTACAACAGATAGCCCACTATTTATCAATATTTAAGGGCAAAAAATTATTATTAATTTCCCCATTTACAACAGATTTCCTTGTTTAATCTCAATTTTTGAATAACATAAATTCTTAAATTGATTTAGTTAACTTTCTTATAATATTTAAAAAAGGGCGAGAAAGAAAACATACTAAGTCTCACAACGGATAAAATATATGCTATCTTTTTACAGTTCATGTTTTTGTACTATCATTACAAGAAATAAGCATCGCGATTAGCTTTTAATCTGAAATTTAGATGCTTCATAAAACCACCTCAGAGACACTAAAAAATTATGATTTTCAGCTCAACCAACCATTCAAAAAGTTGATACATCAAATTCATGAATATTAATATCACTCTACACTCTTAATAAAAAATTTAGCAGAAGTCTCACATTAAATGAATACAAAATTTATATATGCACTACATTAAATGAAGATTGAATTTTATACACTGCTTATATCACCAGAAATTTTGTTACAAGATTATATGATTAGATAGACTCATGACTAAGCCTAAACGGACACCAGGCCTTCAATATGTAGTAAAGTTTTTTTCTTCATACATTTAATATAAACTAATGATCTATCTTTAGAAAGCATCCACAGGTCCATTAGAACTTGTGGGTGGTGCAACATCTACTTTAACCCTCTTCTTAGGCGGTCCGGCAACATGCTCACATGCATCCACACCCTCCCTACAAATACCGCAAACAAAATTGCGGTGGAGGGTATTCACATGTCGCTTCATGTTATCACGCCGGGTGAAGGATTTTCCGCAAATGATGTAATTCATTCTATGAAAAACAAATTAAAAATAATTAATATAATAAATTTAAGAGAATAAAAAGCTATTGAAACCTAATTTTTAATATATCGAAATTGCTAATTTATTTGACTGATCAGCGTATATTTAACTAAAAATACCTGTATTATTCAGAATTTATTTAAATTATTTAAAAAAATCTCTTTAAAGAACCATATAAAATAATTAACTTAATTATATAAATTCACATACTTATACATTAAAAACAATTTAAAGAAAGCACTAAATGCAAAAAATACTTGTATTATACAAAATTTATTTAAATTATTGAAAAAATCTTTTTAAAGAACCGTATAAAATAATCAACTTAATTATATAAATTTACACGCTTAAACGTTAAAAACAATATAAAGAAGCTACTAAATGCATATAAAATACTTTGAGGCACCCTGGATTAATTGTATAAAAAAATAATATTCAATAAAATATTCAATAAAATTTGCATCATTAAATTATTAAGAATAGCCTTATAATTGAAAAACAATTTTTAAAAAGTCCTATAAAATTTTAGAGCGGTAGAAAAACTAATGGAAACTATGATCCGCGTATATTTAACTAAAAATACCTGTATTATTGAGAATTTATTGATAAAACCTTATAAAATAATCAATTTAATAATATAAATTTACGCACTTAAGCATTAAAAACAATTTAAAGAAAACACTAAATGCATATAAAATACTTGAAACATATCCTGGATTAATTGTATATAAAAATAATATTCAATAAAATATTAATAAAATTTACGCCATTAAATTATTAAAAATAGTCTAATTGAAAAAACAATTTTTAAAAAGTCCTATGAAATTTTAGAGTGGTAGAAAAACTAATGAAAAATATTGCAAGTTAATATTATATAAATTAGGGTTTCTAAATACCTTATAGTAAACACAAACAAGCACTAAAAACGATGTTGACTGTTTAAAGACACTGGTTATAATAAAATTAAAGATGCCGATCTACGTATATATAGATACACATCTGCGTCAGATTCCCACGCAAATGGAGTGATGCATAAAGAGAAAGACCTTTTTTTCCCCCGCGCATACATATATATACATATATACGTATGCGGCCAGATGCAATTAGCGGCGGGCACATTCCGATCTCACGCTCGAGCCGTGTTCTAAGGAATGCACTTAAATTTTTCGGTCTCATACCTGCATCCAATGAGGGTTTCGAGTCCGGGAATTTCGTCTTTCTACCTGTACAGATAGATCTGTCTTTATATAAAATTCGTATATATTAACTATGATTTTAGTTTTAAAATAAAAAATAATAAGAAGGTTAAAATAATTCGTTATTTTGTAGATAGTTGCATAGAGCTAAAACATTATTTTGCATGCATATACATTCTCCATTAGTTTTATTATTATGATAAAAACAATGATTGACATTTTTAATAAGCTTTGGTACATCATTAAAATATTCCAGTAAATTAAATGCTAATGATGTAAAAATACCTAAAAATATTTCGTAAAACAAGAGTATTTTAGTTAAATATACGGAGATCCATATGAAAAACTACGAAAGTTATATTAATGTTAAATATTAAATAATTTAATTAAATGAAAACACATCGCTTCACAAAAATTATGTTTTATTAAACACTAGATATACATTTCATTTACCATAACAGTACATTATAAACCTTTCTTAATATTGATGATACAGGATCAGTTAAATTAGTATGGTTGTTAAGAAATTGGAGGAGTATTTGATAGTATTTTCTTCATAAAAGTAGTATGTATTGTAATATAAGATAGTGTTATAAACTATACAATAAATATTATTCAGTATTGGAATACACAATGAATAACACAAATTTGAGTAGAGAAAGATAAATATTTCTAATTGCACATGTGTGAATTTGAATCTATCGGGAATATACAGAGTAATTATTTACATCTGATGGTGAAACATGGTCGCGTATTTTATATCATTCAGTAATTTAATTTGCTCTATAGCCAGACAATGAGGTGGATGCTAAGCATTAATGTGTACACACGTAATGTTATGATCGTCAGTGTAACATATATATTCAAGTCTAACACAAACTTTTTGATTTATTGAAACCCCAATAGAAATTATCACTATTTCGAGAAGAATAGTCATGTACCTGTACATATTCAAAGCCGCTGAAGTATGAGTACATTAACAGCTGTATACGCATGTCTTTATCATCCACTTTAATGTGTTACTGTAATTCCAGTTACTTTTTTTTTTATTTATACGTACATATATTGTGAATTATTACACTAATTATAAAACAAAATTAATTATAGATAGACAAACATTATGCAGGTATATTGCAAACATGTAATGCTAAGATAATCAGAGTGATATATACATACATGTAAAGAAATTTATAGTTTATTCAATCTCTTATTAAAAGAGTTATTAATATTTTTCAAATGAATACCTGGCAGTGGTGGAAAACTGTTGAAATTTGGATAGATTAATAGTTACATATGCGAGCTTCAGAATAGCTTCTGAACATGTTGGGGAGAGGTTTAAACTGCTTTCTATTCAACATGAACTCCGGTGAACTTGTTAAAAAAAAACCGGTTCTGTATCGGTTCAGCTTGACAGGAGCGGCTTTTAGAATTCTAAGTCATGAATGGCGCACCACAGATAGGTATTTTTTTATTAAACTGTATTATCATACCCTCTTCCGAAGCCGATGCTTCACCAATTATCTTAAGGATATAATCACGGCTGGTGCTGGTTCTGCAATTCTTGCTGATCCAGCTATAGCCCTGAGGATATCCCTAAGATAAATGGTGAAGCATCGGCATCGGAAGAGGGTGTGATAATACAGTTTAATAAAAAAATACCTATCTGTGGTGCGCCATTCATGACTTAGAATTCTAAAAGCCGCTCCTGTCAAGCTGAACCGATACAGAACCGGTTTTTTTTTTTAACAAGTTCACCGGAGTTCATGTTGAATAGAAAGCAGTTTAAACCTCTCCCCAACATGTTCAGAAGCTATTCTGAAGCTCGCATATGTAACTATTAATCTATCCAAATTTCAACAGTTTTCCACCACTGCCAGGTATTCATTTGAAAAATATTAATAACTCTTTTAATAAGAGATTGAATAAACTATAAATTTCTTTACATGTATGTATATATCACTCTGATTATCTTAGCATTACATGTTTGCAATATACCTGCATAATGTTTGTCTATCTATAATTAATTTTGTTTTATAATTAGTGTAATAATTCACAATATATGTACGTATAAATAAAAAAAAAAGTAACTGGAATTACAGTAACACATTAAAGTGGATGATAAAGACATGCGTATACAGCTGTTAATGTACTCATACTTCAGCGGCTTTGAATATGTACAGGTACATGACTATTCTTCTCGAAATAGTGATAATTTCTATTGGGGTTTCAATAAATCAAAAAGTTTGTGTTAGACTTGAATATATATGTTACACTGACGATCATAACATTACGTGTGTACACATTAATGCTTAGCATCCACCTCATTGTCTGGCTATAGAGCAAATTAAATTACTGAATGATATAAAATACGCGACCATGTTTCACCATCAGATGTAAATAATTACTCTGTATATTCCCGATAGATTCAAATTCACACATGTGCAATTAGAAATATTTATCTTTCTCTACTCAAATTTGTGTTATTCATTGTGTATTCCAATACTGAATAATATTTATTGTATAGTTTATAACACTATCTTATATTACAATACATACTACTTTTATGAAGAAAATACTATCAAATACTCCTCCAATTTCTTAACAACCATACTAATTTAACTGATCCTGTATCATCAATATTAAGAAAGGTTTATAATGTACTGTTATGGTAAATGAAATGTATATCTAGTGTTTAATAAAACATAATTTTTGTGAAGCGATGTGTTTTCATTTAATTAAATTATTTAATATTTAACATTAATATAACTTTCGTAGTTTTTCATATGGATCTCCGTATATTTAACTAAAATACTCTTGTTTCACGAAATATTTTTAGGTATTTTTACATCATTAGCATTTAATTTACTGGAATATTTTAATGATGTACCAAAGCTTATTAAAAATGTCAATCATTGTTTTTATCATAATAATAAAACTAATGGAGAATGTATATGCATGCAAAATAATGTTTTAGCTCTATGCAACTATCTACAAAATAACGAATTATTTTAACCTTCTTATTATTTTTTATTTTAAAACTAAAATCATAGTTAATATATACGAATTTTATATAAAGACAGATCTATCTGTACAGGTAGAAAGACGAAATTCCCGGACTCGAAACCCTCATTGGATGCAGGTATGAGACCGAAAAATTTAAGTGCATTCCTTAGAACACGGCTCGAGCGTGAGATCGGAATGTGCCCGCCGCTAATTGCATCTGGCCGCATACGTATATATGTATATATATGTATGCGCGGGGAAAAAAAAGGTCTTTCTCTTTATGCATCACTCCATTTGCGTGGGAATCTGACGCAGATGTGTATCTATATATACGTAGATCGGCATCTTTAATTTTATTATAACCAGTGTCTTTAAACAGTCAACATCGTTTTTAGTGCTTGTTTGTGTTTACTATAAGGTATTTAGAAACCCTAATTTATATAATATTAACTTGCAATATTTTTCATTAGTTTTTCTACCACTCTAAAATTTCATAGGACTTTTTAAAAATTGTTTTTTCAATTAGACTATTTTTAATAATTTAATGGCGTAAATTTTATTAATATTTTATTGAATATTATTTTTATATACAATTAATCCAGGATATGTTTCAAGTATTTTATATGCATTTAGTGTTTTCTTTAAATTGTTTTTAATGCTTAAGTGCGTAAATTTATATTATTAAATTGATTATTTTATAAGGTTTTATCAATAAATTCTCAATAATACAGGTATTTTTAGTTAAATATACGCGGATCATAGTTTCCATTAGTTTTTCTACCGCTCTAAAATTTTATAGGACTTTTTAAAAATTGTTTTTCAATTATAAGGCTATTCTTAATAATTTAATGATGCAAATTTTATTGAATATTTTATTGAATATTATTCTTTTATACAATTAATCCAGGGTGCCTCAAAGTATTTTATATGCATTTAGTAGCTTCTTTATATTGTTTTTAACGTTTAAGCGTGTAAATTTATATAATTAAGTTGATTATTTTATACGGTTCTTTAAAAAGATTTTTTCAATAATTTAAATAAATTTTGTATAATACAAGTATTTTTGCATTTAGTGCTTTCTTTAAATTGTTTTTAATGTATAAGTATGTGAATTTATATAATTAAGTTAATTATTTTATATGGTTCTTTAAAGAGATTTTTTTAAATAATTTAAATAAATTCTGAATAATACAGGTATTTTTTTTTTTATTCTCTTAAATTTATTATATTAATTATTTTTAATTTGTTTTTCATAGAATGAATTACATCATTTGCGGAAAATCCTTCACCCGGCGTGATAACATGAAGCGACATGTGAATACCCTCCACCGCAATTTTGTTTGCGGTATTTGTAGGGAGGGTGTGGATGCATGTGAGCATGTTGCCGGACCGCCTAAGAAGAGGGTTAAAGTAGATGTTGCACCACCCACAAGTTCTAATGGACCTGTGGATGCTTTCTAAAGATAGATCATTAGTTTATATTAAATGTATGAAGAAAAAAACTTTACTACATATTGAAGGCCTGGTGTCCGTTTAGGCTTAGTCATGAGTCTATCTAATCATATAATCTTGTAACAAAATTTCTGGTGATATAAGCAGTGTATAAAATTCAATCTTCATTTAATGTAGTGCATATATAAATTTTGTATTCATTTAATGTGAGACTTCTGCTAAATTTTTTATTAAGAGTGTAGAGTGATATTAATATTCATGAATTTGATGTATCAACTTTTTGAATGGTTGGTTGAGCTGAAAATCATAAATTTTTAGTGTCTCTGAGGTGGTTTTATGAAGCATCTAAATTTCAGATTAAAAGCTAATCGCGATGCTTATTTCTTGTAATGATAGTACAAAAACATGAACTGTAAAAAGATAGCATATATTTTATCCGTTGTGAGACTTAGTATGTTTTCTTTCTCGCCCTTTTTTAAATATTATAAGAAAGTTAACTAAATCAATTTAAGAATTTATGTTATTCAAAAATTGAGATTAAACAAGGAAATCTGTTGTAAATGGGGAAATTAATAATAATTTTTTGCCCTTAAATATTGATAAATAGTGGGCTATCTGTTGTAAATGGAAATAAATAATAATTTTTGTCTTAAATAGTAGGGTTACCAAACATGATTTTTCAAATGTTTTAAGTGCTACTATTTCTTAGTCGATCGAATGCTGCTTTTACTCTACAAATATATACAAAAAGAATGGTTTCACCTATCCGGCTATATAAACAAACAAAATATGCGTATTTGGTCTTCGGAGAATCCTCATGAGTTTATTCAATCGCCTCTCCATCCGCGAAAAATTGGTGTTTGGCTAGCGGTTTCTAGAAGGCGTATATTTGGACCTGTGTTTTTTGAAGGATCGATAAATGCTGAGAGATATCGAAATAATTTACTTGAACCGTTTTTACAAAATCTTCATGATGACGAACTTTTACATGGGTATTTCCAACAGGACAATGCAACAGCTCACAAAACATGGGAAAGTATGGCTCGAATTCGGTTAGAACGTTAATGCTGTCTTTATATTAGTTTTTTGTTTCGTTCTTTTATGATGTATAAACATTGTTATTTTTTAAATGTATAGGAAGTGGTATTTGCTATGTGTACAATGTGTTTCAAAATTAGTTTTTATTAGGCATAAACTATGTTTTTGTGTAAAAACCTCTAAATTTCATATTAAAAGCCGCTCGTCAATCATATTTCTTCTAATGATAGTACAACCCACGAACTGTAAAAGATAGACTCATTTTATGAATTTATGTTAATTCAAATTGATATTAAGCAGGGGTATCTGTAGATGGAAAATTAATAATAATTTTTTGTCTTAAATATTGATATATAGTGGGCTTACCAAACATGATTTTTCAAATGTTTTAAGTGTATTGCATGGATTTTTATGTAATTTCAAAGGGAATGTAATACATTCGCTGCTGTACAAACATAAACTGTAAAAGAGAGATAGAAGCATTTTTAGAACAAGTATATATTTAATATTTTTGTAAATCTTTTGGCTAGAACGTTAATGCTGTCTTTATATTAGTTTTTTGTTTGGTTCTTTTATGATATATAAAAATTGTTATTTTTTAAAATGTACAGGAAGTGGTATTTGCTATGTGGACAATGTGTTTCAAAATTAGTTTTATTAGTGATAAACTATGTATTTTGCATAAAAACCTCTAAATTTCATATTAAAAGCTGTACCTCAAGCATATTTCTTCTAATGATGGTACAACCCACGAACTGTAAAAGATAGACTCATTTTATGAATTTATGTTAATTCAAATTGATATTAAGCAGGGGTATCTGTAGATGGAAAATTAATAATAATTTTTTGTCTTAAATATTGATATATAGTGGGCTTACCAAACATGATTTTTCAAATGTTTTAAGTGTATTGCATGGATTTTTATGTAATACATTCGCTGCTGTACAAAACATAAACTGTAAAAAGAGAGATAGAAGCATTTTTAGAACAAGTATATATTTAATATTTTTGCAAATCTTTTGGCTAGAACGTTAATGCTGTCTTTATATTAGTTTTTTGTTTGGTTCTTTTATGATATATAAAAATTGTTATTTTTTGAAATGTACAGGAAGTGGTATTTGCTATGTGGACAATGTGTTTCAAAATTAGTTTTATTAGCGATAAACTATGTATTTTGCATAAAAACCTCTAAATTTCATATTAAAAGCTGTACCTCAAGCATATTTCTTCTAATGATGGTACTAAACATGAAGTGTGAAAAGATAGTACATATTTTATCTGTTGTGGGACTTAGTATGTTTTCTTTTTCAACCTTTTTTTAAATATTATAAGAAAGTTAACTAAATCAATTTAAGAATTTATGTTATTTAAAATTGAGATTAAACTGGGGTATCTCTAAAATGGAAATATTTAATGTTATGTCTATTTTCATATGTATAGTGTTTTGTCAAAAAAGTTTTGATTGCTGAAAAAGTGGGTAATAAAAATTTTTGATAGACCATGTATCTCACCTCTATCGTTTTAATGCATTGTTATATTGCACTATATGGGTCATCTCGAGAACATTCCTTGCCTTTGCATTTGATTGTTTTGTTTAAATTTTGATATTTGTGAAATTGAAAGTATGGTTGAGGTTTGTTTGATGTGTGTAGTTGTTTTATTTTTAATAAATTGTTTTCTTAAAAATATGGGCTCATTATTTTACTTTTCTAAAAGTCTTACTTTTGAAATGTCTTGTATATTCATGTTTGGTTGCTATGTTATCCAGTACCATACTATATATTTATTTTATGATTTTGACAAAGTATGCCGATCTTAGATGTAAATCCGCGGTGGTGGCGTTTGAAAGTATGTTGTGTTGGGGTTTGACCTAGATGTATCTTCCTAAGTTGGTCTGGTGTTGTGGCGTTTGAAACTATGTTGGGTGGTTGTGGTGGTGGTTGTTGTTGTGATGCGTGATATGGAGTTGGGTATTTTCTAGAAGTTGAGTTTATATTTTGATCGATCATATTGATAGTCGGCCATTTCGCCTGACGTCACCTTAGTTTATTAGATTTTTGGCGGCCATCTTGGATTCGCTATCTTACTTTTCTAAAAATCCCTACCTTTGAAATGTTCTGTATATTAATATTTGGTTGCTATGTTATCCAGATGGATGGATGGATTGATGGATGGTTGGATGGATGGATGGATGGATGTATGGATGGATGGATGGATGGATTGATTGTTGGATGGATGGATGGATGAATGTATGGATGTATGGATGGATTGATGGATGGTTGGATGGCTTTTTGAGAAAAGAGGGATTTGATAGTGGTTTGAATGTGTGGTTTTAATATAGGGGTTTCAGAACCGCTTCATGATCCGGTTGTGAGCTGATTCTAGCGATGGTTTTGAAATGATGTTTCATAGGAGTTTGAGTGCATGGTTTTGATAGATTGGATGCCTGACGTCACCTTAGTTTATTAGATTTTTGGCGGCCATCTTGGATTCGCCATCTTGCTTTTCTAAAAATCCCTACCTTTGAAACGTCCTGTATATTCATACTTGGTTGCTATCTCGTCCAGATGGATGGATGGATTAATGGATGGTTGGATGGATGGATGGTTGGATGGATGGTTGGATGGATGTATGGATGGATGGATGGATGGATGGATTGATGGATGGATTGATGGATGGATTGATGGTTGGATGGATGGATGTATGGATGTATGGATGGATGGATGGATGGATGGATTGATGGATGGTTGGATGGCTTTTTGAGAAAAGAGGGATTTGATAGTGGTTTGAATGTGTGGTTTTAATATAGGGGTTTCAGAACCGCTTCATGATCCGGTTGTGAGCTGATTCTAGCGATGGTTTTGAAATGATGTTTCATAGGAGTTTGAGTGCATGGTTTTGATAGATTGGATGCCTGACGTCACCTTAGTTTATTAGATTTTTGGCGGCCATCTTGGATTCGCCATCTTGCTTTTCTAAAAATCCCTACCTTTGAAACGTCCTGTATATTCATACTTGGTTGCTATCTCGTCCAGATGGATGGATGGATTAATGGATGGTTGGATGGATGGATGGTTGGATGGATGTATGGATGGATGGATGGATGGATGGATTGATGGATGGATTGATGGATGGATTGATGGTTGGATGGATGGATGTATGGATGTATGGATGGATGGATGGATGGATGGATTGATGGATGGTTGGATGGCTTTTTGAGAAAAGAGGGATTTGATAGTGGTTTGAATGTGTGGTTTTAATACAGGGGTTTCAGAACCGCTTCATGACGTGAGCTGATTCTAGCGATGGTTTTGAGATGATGTTTCATAGGAGTTCGAGTGCATGGTTTTGATAGATTGGATGCTTGACGTGACATTAGTTTATTAGATTTTTGGCGGCCATCTTGGATTCGCCATCTTGCTTTTCTAAAAATCCCTACCTTTGAAACGTCCTGTATATTCATACTTGGTTGCTATCTCGTCCAGTAGCATACTGTATATTTATTTTATAATTTTGAAATGGTATGCCGATCTTAGATATAAAGTTTATATTTTTATCGACCATCTTGAGGGTATGAAACTTGGTTATATTGTTAATTAATAATAATAAATACATTGTTCTTCTTAAAAAATATATTGTTTGTTTTATTTTATTTTATAAGTAAGATATGCATTTCAAGCGTGCGGCTATCACAGAAGCAGACAGCCGTTGCGGTTTCCGCTGGAAACATGTTTAGACCTGTTTCAAGTACATTGAGAAGCGCGATAGCAAGCCGGGTAATTTATTCAGGAATTCTCTAGAAACAAAGACCATCTTGATGGTCAGCCATTTTGTCTGACGTCACCTTAGTTTGGCTAGTGACCGTGAGAGGATGCTGCATTATGGTAATCATGAGAGATGCCATTTCTTGGTTAGTGGCTGTGAGAGGGCGTCACATTGGGTTGGTAATGATGAAATCTACCATTTCTTAGTTTGGTTAGTGGCCGTCAGAGGGCGCCACATTGGGTTGGTAATGATGAAATCTGCAATTTTTAGTTGGGTTGGTAATGATGAAATCTGCAATTTTTAGTTGGGTTGGTAATGATGAAATCTGCAATTTTTAGTTGGGTTGGTAATGATGAAATCTGCAATTTTAGTTGGGTTGGTAATGATGAAATCTGCAATTTTTAGTTGGGTTGGCGACCGCGAGGGGGCGCCACATCAGTTGGGTTGGCAGAGGGCGCCACTAGGGCGAGGGGGGTGAGGGGTAGTAGGGTGAGAGGGGGAGGAGTGGTCCAGAATCGGTATAAGTACCCTACTGACTCCAAAAATTGTTCATCGTAATCAGGGAAACTAGGAACATCCAACAGACAGTCTGAACCGTTACGATTTTATTACCAGAATGCGCGTGGTCTACGATCCAAGATAAATGAGCTTTACTGCTCTGCTGTATCTTCAGACTTACATCTTATCTTGCTTTCCGAAGCATGGCTTTCATCTGATGTTAATGACGATGAACTGTTTGATACCTAGTACACTGTGCTCAGAAGTGACAGGGATTTCGACGCCGTAAGGAAATCGACTGGTGGCGGTGTCTTGATAGCAGCTTCAAATGAGGTGCCAATAATCCCATGTGATACATGATACCTTTCTGTTTTATTCCCTTTGGTAGACATAATTATTTCTAGATGTAATTTTGTTTCACAAACTGTTTATTTCATTGTTTTGTATGTACCACCGTATATTTCTAATGATGATTGTGAATTACTTTTTGAAAACTTAGCATTAAATCTGATCGATAAAAAAGTTGTAATTTGCGGAGACTTTAATTGCCGTAAATTTAATGCAGCCGACAATGCTAATGACATAAGATTCAGAACTTTACAAAGCTTTATACATGTATTAAAACTGTTCCAATTTAACACTGTTGTAAATAGAGATAATAGATTGCTGGATTTAATTTTTACTAATTTTGATTGCTCTATTGTTGTCGAGCATACCCTGTTCCCATTGGTTCCAGAGGATACCTTTCATCCAGCATTAAGCTTTAATATGAATCTACAGAGATGTCCAATCAAAAACTTCCCATCCAGGATCGATTCCGGGTATAATTTTCGGAAAGCTAATCTTCCGGAATTATATAGCGAACTTGGAAATGTTGATTGGTCCCAGCTGAAGGTGTGTACTGATGTGAACCTTGCCGTGTCCACTTTCTACACAACAGTATTTTCTATTATTGACAAGCATGTGCCGAAATATACAACATCGTCGCGTGGTTTTCCTGCCTGGTATAGCCTAACTTTAATCAACAATATTAAATTAAAGGAATTTTATTATCGCAAATGGAAATCTTCCGGTTCAACAAGCTTTAGACTTGAATTTACTAGATTACGCAAACTGGTCAAGTCTGAAACACGCAGAGCTTGTGAGGCATACCTCTCTGGTCTCGAAATGGAAATATCCAGGAACCCTAGAATATTTTGGCGATTCATTGGGCAAAAGACGGGTAAGTCGAGAATACCTGGTTGCTTGAGGTTTGGTGATGGTGAACTCACGGATCCGGAAGAAATAGTGGAAGCTTTTGCTACAACTTTTTCAGATGTATATCGGGTACAAGAAGTTTCTAGTACGTCGGCCTCCAAGGAAAGTCTGAACAACTTCTACATCGGGTCTATTTCCGAAACTGATACATTGGCAGCCATTAACCACCGCAACGCAGACTTTAGATCTGGCCATGATGGTCTACCCAACTTTTTTATCAAGGACTGTGCGTCCATTCTATGCAATCCGTTATGCACAATTTTCAATCTTGCCCTTCGCACGTCGACATTTCCTGAAGTTTGGAAGATAAGCAGGATTACGCCTGTATTCAAAAAAGGAAGCAAGCATGATATCTCGAATTACAGACCAATTAATATTTTGTCCAGTTGTTCTAAGATCTTTGAGCAATTGCTGTATAATAAACTATATAACTCCATTCGGTGCTTTATCTCCACGCAACAGCATGGATTTATGTCAGGAAGGTCAACTGTAACTAATTTGTCTGAGATTACCCAGTATATCAGTTCTTGTATGGACTCAAAAGATGAAGTTGATGTTCTGTATACCGACTTCGCGAAGGCCTTCGACACTATTGACCATACCATATTGTTATCTAAACTGAGTACATTTGGCTTTACGTCATCTATAACTAATTTGATAGCTTCCTATCTTTATAATCGTTCGTGTTACGTCTATTATAATGGCTTCTATTCCTCGGTCTTCACCGCTTCTTCAGGTGTTCCGCAAGGCTCGAATCTTGGCCCACTATTATTTAATGTTTACATTAACGATCTTCTGTCGTTACTCAATTGCCGAGTCCTTGCCTACGCCGACGACCTGAAAATTTTCTCGAAAGTATCTTCAACTTTCGATTGTGAAACTTTGCAAAATAATTTAAACACTATCTGTGACTGGTGTAATAGGAACAAGATAAGAATCAGCATAAATAAATGCGCAGTTGTTACTTACACAAGAAAAACTAATCCTATAATACATTCCTACTCACTAGATCTTGTCAATATTCCTAGGCAAACACAAATAAAGGACTTAGGTGTTTTGTTTGATCATCGCCTGCAGTTTACTGACCACATCTACTCCGTTTACAATTCCGCTTCACGCTCACTCAGCTTCGTAATTCGATCCTGCCGAAAATTTTCAAATTTAAATACGCTAAAAACTCTCTATTATACACTGGTGCGTCCGAAACTCGAATATGCTTCAATAATTTGGTACCCTTACTATGTTTACCAGAACTTACTGATTGAGAGAGTGCAGAGAAGATTTTTAAAATATTTAATTTATAAATCATCTGGTAACTATCCAGCCAGGGGTGTCGATTACGATGAGCTCCTTCTGAGGCACAATTTCACCTCACTTTCATATCGCAGAGAGATGGCCAGTGCTAACTTTATGATTAAATTAATCAATAATGGCATAGATGCCCCCAACTTGCTCACAGAAGTGGATATAGCGGTGCCAAAGTATGGTACAAGATCAAGGGAGACATTCGTTGAGCCCAGAGCCAGAACAAATATCCTTGCTAAAGCACCGATTGCCCACATGAGCAGAAATGCGAATAAAATCTTCCCAGATCCCTTCCACTCTTCCTAGTCCTAGTCTTCATTGAATTTCCAATTTATACAGGGTTGTACGCAAGAACTGTTTGTTAGCTATTTGTTTCTGTTTTGCCATAGCATTAATATACTTATTTTATTATTATTTTGTTACGTTGTAAAATTTACTTTTGTATTTCGTTCTCGAAAGATTATGTGTCTTTGTTTAAGTGCGTAGAATTTATTGGTCACGAGACTTTTGAGTGAACCCTGTACATCGTTCGTTTCACCGGCTGAAAGACCGTCTGCCATATATCTATGTGTGTGCTAAATCGACTATTGTACTCTTAGAGCCCTAGGTCGCGAACCGTGAGATTGATCGATATGTAATATGTATTATCGAGCAAATACACTCTTTATGTGAAGGAAACTCTGTATCTTGTGAACTAATTCTAATTATCTTATCTCTAGCTTATTTTACCCTACCTGTAGATGCGAATAATTTGCATTTGCAGTTACTTTTTACGCCTTGCTTCAGTTTGTTTTATATCTACTTATTTATTACGTCCGATCTCTACGTAGTGCATTTATTTGTGTCTTTAAAATTCTTCGACACATTGGGCAGCCTCGTTGTATTTAATGTCGCCTGTGCTTAGGTGTATCCCAAGACATAGACCTTCGTGTACGACTGACTAATATTTTCCCTCGTATTTATGTCACTAAAAATGTAAGGAGTATTAAATGAGGGAATCTTGTGTATTAACGGGCATACGTGTTTTGTTTCCGTGGACTGATTTGTTCATAGCAAGCGTTCATCTTCCCTGACTGCCTTGTTGCGCTATTATTAACATCTTCCTTGGAAGGTTATGGCCTTGCGGATTTAACTGTAAAATATGTTATGGTCGGTTTTTTTTAACCGCCGTTGTAGCGTGATTTAAGATTTTGGATATGTCCATAGTTACCTGCAGTGTCCGCTTTCTTCCGTAATAAAATTGTATTTACGTTGGAAGTTTTGTTTTGTTGCTATCCGTCAAACTCTTGGTTATGTCGCTCAGCTGACCGTGCGCGTCACGTTTACCAACTGTTTAGTATGTGAATTCCCTCTCGTACTGCCGACTTTATATTTTCTACGTACAATTGTTGAGTATTTCGCTTATTTTCTTTTCGTCTAAGTTATGTGTAGGGTTGCGTTTAATTATATTTAAGCCACGATGTCGACTCCCTTTATTGTCAATTTAGTTGTGTGCCTATGATGTTTATTTGAAATCTCCCGCCTTTCGTTCAGTGATATTTCCGGGCTTGCTCTTTGCGTGGAATTGACGCGCATTAGATATGGAAGAGGTTCCCGCTTTTTGACGGCACTTGATAGTCATATCTTGTGTAAGAACAGTGTGTGCAAATTGCTTATCTCCCTTAGTAATTTGATTACATTATCTATGTAGATATTTTCGCGAATGCGGCTTAAATTGGAATAAGCAGTAATTACCGTTACCTTAATTTTGGTTTCTTTCGTGAATTTTTACCGATATACCGTTACCTCAAATTCACGCATGGCCACGTGCTGGTTTTTTTTTAATCTAAATTTTGCACCCTTGAGTGACTTGTGAAGTCGTATATCGCGGGATCTCCATTTTTCATATTGGGGTAAGTGTTTGAAACTTTGTGTTAATTTTCGGGATTTTATCTTTGTTTCTTTTCTTCTCTAATTTAATAGGATTCTTTTGACGGGCACAAAAGCCCACAGTAGCCATATTTCTGGCTTTATCACCCCGCATTATCGCTGAAGAGCGCGGTGGTTTCTAACGTTGTCGCAGTAGTTGCATCTCTACATCCATCCCGCCTGTTGAAGTGGAATTTTCATCAAGGGGGCCTACGCCATTTTGTTTATCGTTGCGGCCATCCGACGTCCATTTTGTCAGATAAGTGAAACTAATGTTGTAATTTTACACCTTAATTTACGACTGATTTTCGACGATTTTATGCCAGAGTGCAGGACTTTATCTCACCTAAATTTGACCTAAGAATTTTGAGTGGCTTTAATAACTATCGCACCACTTAGGTTACTGCAAGGTCACATATTATTCCTAATTAAATTACCGTTATCTTTCTTGTTATTTTTATGTAATATTCAGTTTAATTAAAATTTTGGTTATGTCATTACCGTAATTATGTAACTCTTTGTTGAGTCGAATATTTAATTAAAAACTTATTTTAGTACATTCATTATCGTATCCCTATCACTTTTGGGGAGACAGTATTTAAATTAGTAATATTTCTAGTATTTTCATACCTTTAGAATAATTGTATGTCTTTTTGATGTGTTGAATATTAATCTAATTTTGATAATAATTTTGCACGTTTTTTTTGCCGTAAGTTAGAAAATTTGTCTTTCACGTTGTTCATTTAAATTTTCCTGAGCTAGTTAAAGTCATTTCTGTAAGAGCAAATTCTTGTTCGGGAAGCTCAGTGTAATTTGTATATTATAAAATTTTCTTTCTAATTTTATCTTTAATTATTTGACATTTGTTAATAAGTAACCTTCATTTAAATTAATCATGTACATGTAATCAAACCCTGTGTTAGGTATTTAACGAATTTTTCACTTTATTAGACTAAGTCTTGTGTACTGGTCGATATTAATTTTCTTGTGTATATAATGAGTTACATTATGTATTAACATTGCCGTAGTGGCGTTTTCATGAAATTACTTGTATTTTATTATGTGAGGTAATGAAACGTTTCTGCTACCAACCATCTACTGCTGAAACGCAGAGATTATGATCTAGTATTAAGATTTGTTTTTTTTCCTTTTATAATTCATTATTATTACCTAACGCTTTGTGTACAAAATTTATCAAACAGTCTAGTTTTCATTTCTTTTTTTTTGTGTAAATCAATTTCATTCAACGTTTGCTAATCTTCTTTTTTTTTTACATTTAAACTGTTCAGACCGCTTTGTGTCACTGGAATTATTCTGTTATACTTTAACTTCTTCTTTTTTTTTAAAAAAAATATAACACAACCAACTTTTATAATTAAAATTTTTAAAAAAAAATAACTTAGTCAACATTTCTATTTAATTAAATCTTGCTACTTTCCGTAATATCTTTTCTTTTATTTTACCTCTACATAACTCATATAATATTGTGACAAGCACGTACATAAGGTAGGGTGCTTCTTCATATACAGGGTGATCAATAGGAAACCCGCTGGAGGGACACAGCCAGTGGTAGCTCATAGGAGGCGCAGGTAGGTTATCGTAAGGTAACACAGTGTCCTGGTGCCCGGACAACGTCGCTAGCGTCGTTGCCGACCGACGCTCTACTTTTAGGTGTTTTAGTTTTTCTGAACAGTCACGCCGTCTGCGACAGAGTTCGCTCGGCCCTGCGTCTCTCAGTTTCAAACATCGCCTATTGTGAATCTTCGTTATCTTAACTAACTTTCGTCTGATATCTTAGTGCGACGTAGTTCCGGTAGCAATTTATATATTATTTTTAACACTGTACAATATCATTGTATTATATTGTCCTGTTAATGGAGTAATCTGTTGGATAATAAAGACAATTATTATTATTATTATTATTATTATTATTACATATGAAATAGCCAGAAGAGCCTACTTTTCCAACTTTCACAGAAGAATCATCTATGGAATTCTGATTTGGGGAGTATCCCATCTGCAGAGAGATTCTTCCTACTCCAGAAGAAGGCACTACGGGTGCTATGTGACCTCGGATATAGAGAAAGTTGTAGACAGTTTTTTGTGAGCGAAAGAATACTTACTCAGCGGTGCCTTTACATTCTAACGAGCACAAAGTACGTACACCAAAACCCACAGTTATTTTTAACAAATGGAGAGCATTACCACTATAATACAAGAAAAAGATATGTTTTACATATTTGACTTTCAATGTTTTTATTACAAAGAATGAACTGGATTAAACTTGTATTATTATTACTCTTATTATTTGCCAAAAACAAAAAGATTATAGATATTCCTTGAAGATTTCATGCCCTTTATAGAGGGGATTTAATAATGACCTGCTGATCCAAGTAAACGAATGCTGTCCTCTAATCACTAGGGCGTGCTTGTAATGAGATGAACTTTGGTTTCCCATAGGAGCTCATGCCAAGCAGAGAAGGTATTTTTAAAGGTCGTTGGAAGGCCAACAAATTATTGAATCGTACGTCCTGAGACAATTACTTTTTAATCTCTTCGCAAATTTTATATAGGTGTGACAGAAATCTTATTCATATCAATATCCATAAATTTTCTGTAAATTTCATTATGGAGATCATATAGGAAAGTGGGTTCAACCCAGTATGTTAGTATGACACACTCTTTATAGCTTAATTTGTTTGTTTAATGTCAAATTATGTGTCCCTTGTCTTAAGTAATAGTTAATCGGTATATATATTTATACACGTAAGCCTTGATTTGAATAACACATCAACTAGTTATCCATGATAACTTGTTTTTGAAATGTTTGTCCTCTTTTTTATTTTAAACTCGTACAATACTTTCGAAATTACATACTAATAATACGAAGCAGACATATTCGTAATGAGAAAAAATCAGAAACAACAAATTATTGAACCGTATGTCATGAGACGATTACTATTTAATATCTTCGCAAATTTTATATAGGTGTGACAGAAACCTTATTCATATCAATATCCATAAATTTTCTGTAAGTTTTATTATGGAGATCATATAGGAAAGTTGGTCCAACCCAGTATGTTAGCATGACATCGTATAATCGGTCTGTATATTTATACACGTAAGCCTTGATTTGAATAACACATCAAGTAGTTATCGATGATAACTTATTTTTGAAATGCTTGTCCTCTTTTTTATTTTAAACTCATACAATACTTTCCAAATTACATGCTAATAATACGTGGCAGACATATTCGTAATGAGAAACAATCATTGTGTTCTACTTGTTATTTGTTTTAATACACTGTAATGTGCGTTATTACGAAGCCAGTATACATACTTGTACTTTTTTCTAGATAATGTCTGGTTGATAAAAGGTCTATTGTTTCTGACGATAGTTAACGATCAGCTATACGGGATACATCATCAACATAATAATTCAGTATTATTTGTAAATTATACAGAAGTATTAAGATAAATTACTACATACTAATGGCCGACATCCAGAACTTATCACATTGTCCATCATCCGTACATCTATAGCCATCTAAAATAGTAAATGCGTCTGATAGCTGCAGATATGTATATAAATTTCCCATTTCAACGCATGTAATATATAAGTATATACATATTAATTAAAAAGTTTTCGTAGTTGAATTGATGAGTTACCTAATTGTTTTCCACGATCTTGTAGTTGAGTAGTAGGTGGATAAAGTTAGTTATATACGCTTAGTTTATGTCACACACAGGTCACATTTGAGAAACATTCCTTCAGAGTTCTTGTCCCAATAATCTAAAAAGCAAAACCGAATTACATCATTTTTTCACGAGTAGTACCGAACTTTAGTTTTTAAGTAGAACTGAATGCATAATTGAAAGTAGTTGTAGGCACGAAGAATATAATTTCGTGTAAATTGTGTTTAAAATATAAGTGATTATAATAATAATAATAAATATAGGGAATGGGTATTAAATAAAAGTTATATGATACTCTAATATGTGTGTATTCAATAAGAGTATCTTTAAAACTAAATATAGGGAAAAATATCCGACATATTCACCTTAGTTCCCTAGCTGTATTTTCTAAATAAATGTCTATATAGAATATAGATGAATATTCTCACACGACATAGAGACCTTGTATTTACGAAGGAAATCCAGACAAGCATAGTAAACACACACAGGTCGTACGGTAAACAACACACGAGTGTCTTGAGATTTATATTTTTGTATATTCCAAGAAATGCCCATTATGCATTTCTAACAATAAATAATAATAATAGTAAAGGCGTAGCTATTTAGGAATATATTTTAGGAGGTATATTCTATACAAATATTAAAACTGAATTTTACTTTAGAGTAGAATAAACATACATTTTACACAGTTTCTACGATATCTCCATCGTTCACGAAGTGTCAAGTCTTATTTGATATAAATAATATGCAAGATGTATTGTAACTACTCATCTTACATGTTTATTTGAATGTATATCATATTGAGTTTTACAATTCAGTTTAATAAAAATTACTTATAACAAAAACATTAAAAATCATACACATTACTATTAAATTCTGATTACTTAACTAAACTTAAATGTTATTGCAAATTTAAAAATAAAATCAAAAAACTCAAATATTTGAACTGTCCCTGTATACTGACTAATAATTTCTAGTGTTGACTGCACAGTTCTCTACTAGTCAGTTTTTAAAGGTCTGATTGCTCCAAGACTGATAAGTTACAAAATTTCCGCTTTAATAAGTATGATATGAAAAAATTAACCAAAATCACTGCTTCTGCAAATGCAGGAAAGTTGGTATTATTTGCATTACCACTCGCCAAGTCTAAAGTTACTAACTAAAAGGTATTGAAAATTACGTTTTAAATACTTTTATACTCATAATGTGCATGTCTAAAAAGCACGATTTGCAAAATATTCGCAAAAAAATGCTTTTCGATAGGAGTAAAAGACCTACTTCCGGTAGGAATTTCGAAAAAGTTTTTTAACACAATTTTTCTCATATTTAATTTTGAGTACATTTAAATTCTTTATAAATTTGGTTAAACTTAGCACTTGTCGAAATATTGGCAAAATTCGAGTTTTTCATTGAAGTAAACTACTACTTCCGGTCTATCGATTTTACTGAAAAACTAATCAGATCTCAAGAGGGAAATTATACACGCAAGTACAAAATTTAGAATTGATGTCTACAGCGGTTTGACCGCTATCGTGGTCACACACAGAGAGAGACAGCCACGTACACTGACACACACACAGAGAGACATTTTTTAAAAACCACTTTTTCGGTATTGGGGGACTTCAAAACGTGGACATCTGCAAAAATCTCGAAGTCGAAAATTTTCATCATCACAATACTTCCTTATACTACGTATAAGAAAGTAAAAAATGAGGTGTGGCCACTACACGACTTTCTTATACGTATGAGCATTTTAAATAATACAATTTTAAAAATTATTTTATACAAAAATTATTCAAAATCCTATTCTAAGTACTTCCAGTCTCTTAATAAATCTCTACAGTATACATACTTTGTGAGATATTTGCAAAAAAAAATGCTACTCGCTAAGAATAAAAGTATTACTTCCGGTCCGAATTCTGATTTTTCGTTTATACAAAAAATATTCCAAATCCAACTTTAAATACTTTTATACTCTTGACAAACATATATAGAACGCATAATTTACGAAATATTTGCAAAAATCGCTATTCGATGAGTAAAAGTGCTATTTCCGGTCCGAATTTTGAAATTTTTTCTATGCAAAAGATATTAAAAATTAAGTTCTAAATGCCTTTATACTCGTAACGTACCTGTCTAAAAAGCATGACTTGCAAAATATTCGCAAAAAACTGATTTTCGATAAGACTAAAAGACCTACTTCCGGTAGGAATTTCGAAAAACTTTTTGATAAAATTCTTCTCAAATTTAATATTGAGTATATATGAATTCTTAACAAATTTGTTTAAACTTAGTAGTTGACGAATCATTGGCAAAATTCGATTTTTTCACTACTATCACCTACACATAATGTAACAAAAATAAACGCAATTTCCCACATTCGAATTAAAAACTATAACGACAACACAACAACAAATTCACAATCGAGTACAAATAACCAAAAAAAAAAAAATATGTATCCATACCATACATCCCTAATTTAAGTGAGAGACTATCGCCGTGCAACATAAAAACAGCTAAAATTTCAATAACCTGGAAAAACTTTACACAAACCTTAAGGACACATCTCAAAAAAGACCCACATCCTGTATACAATACCTTGCAACAACTGTGATGGCGTGTACATCGGGCAGACATCCCAACACCTACAGGAACCTTTAAATGGACAGAAATACGCGACCAAGAGTACAGCTTTAAAGAAACACGTAAACAAAACAAATCATTACTTTAATTACAAGCAAATAACAATATTAGCTACCGAACATAACAGTAAATCTAGAAATATGCTTGAAAGCCTAAAAATTAAAAAACAAAATGCAATAAACGACAGAGCCGACACACAAAATATATCCAAATATATTTTTCAATAATATAAAATCTGTCGACATACAACGCCGTACTACATTTGGGAGTAGATAAAACTTTCAACTAAAAAAGTAAAAAAAAACACATATATACTTGGACATCGTGCTATTGCACTTCAATAATATTTTTCAAAAAGATACAAATGAAATATTACTATTTAAAGATAAATAATTATTCAAAAATGTGCAAAGCAATTATTGTTATAATAATATCGATCGAACCAAACATATACATGTATTTAATATTATTGTAAGTATTTTCTATTAATTTTTTCTGCTGTTCGTCCTATTTGAAAATTTTTGTTTGACTTATTTTACAGTGTTATGACGTTCACCTTCAATTTTAAAAGAAATGTTGCCTCTCCTATACGGTAAACTCTAAGCAAAAGGTATTTAGTGCGGCCTTAACCTAGGAATCAGATATCTTCATAACTATTTTTCTCATTTTTTATGGTGGTATTAGTATTAATAGTATGTATAAAAATTCAAATCAAATTGAAAGAAGTAATAAAATACATGTAGAAGAGCATCCTACTTTTATACAAAATATCTCATGCACGGAAAATGAAACTGCTTACCTAGTTTGAAAATTAAATTTCGGAATAGCTGGGAATATTATTTAGTAATTATCCCAACAAATTTAATTTACAAGACATGAGAAATGCACAAGTACTATAGGTCCGGGCTTGTTAATTTATCTTGTTATAAATCTAACATCATGTTAGCTCTGGTTCTGAAATCGTAAATTCGTAATTGTCTGATCAGTGTAACCTAAATAGCGACCAATATCAAAACATCGTTGTTGGTGAAATATAACTTATAAACTAAGTTGAATAATTTAAGTACCTAAGTATTTCGCACACACTTACAGTTTCACTAGATTTCTTCGTAATAAAATTTATTTTATCATTCATGCAGTCTTAAATTAGGAAGAAACTTCTAGTAGATAATACGTGTTCACTGAAATATAATTTAGAATTTAGAGTTAGTATGAGATTGTAGGCGTTGTTAGTATTTATTAAAAAAACGCAATTTTAGTAACAGCTTACTATGATACTTTGATTTATACCTTATTTCTATTAAATTTTTAAAGTATATTGTAGGGATAACTTTTCATTCCATTAATGAGAGCAATTATTGATAGATACATTTTTGTATGTAAGTATATATTTAAATATTAAGGAACCACTATTTGGTTTCGAAAAGGAAAGTCGATTTTTTTATTGTCTATAATGACAGGATGGATCTCCGCTAAATTCTTCAAATGCCTAATTGTCATAAAACCCTTACAGGTAATCCATAACGGTACGAAGTGGCAACGATAACTATATGTTCCGTAAAAGACACATTAAATTGGCATAAAACAGGTAACATTTTTGTGCAGTGGAAAACGGGGCGGTACGAAGTGGGAACAGGAGGAATTTTCCTTATCAAGATTTTTGCAGATATCCCCTGATGCCGAAAAATAGGGGTTCTTGGGAATCCTCTCTCTCTGCTTCGCTCTCTCACTTACTCTTTCTTTTTCTCTGTCCCCCCTCTCTCTACCCCTCACACACCCAGGTATGTGGCCACGACAACATACGAACTGCTAACGGTATCAATACCAAACCTTGTATTTAAGAGTGTAATGATGCTCTTAAGAGCTGCGGTTACATTTTCAGTGATATCACTAAATTGCAAATGGAACTTTACTTCAGTGAAAAAATCAAATTTTAACGTTAACTATGTAGGGACAAATGTACTCAACAGTATATTTCAAATTTACCTTTTCCTTTTCTCAAAAACAGCTTTGTGGGAATGTCTCCTAAGTCATGCTAGTTAGACAGTATTTAAACATTGATTTTGAATAATTTTTGTATAAAAAATTCAAAATTCGGACCGAAGGTATCACACTTACTTATATAATAGCATTCTTTTTGCAAGTTTCTCGTAAATAATGTTTTCTTTGTAAATTTATTGTGACTATAAAAGTATCTAGAGCAGGATTTAAAATAAAATTTTGTAAAGAAATCTCGACATTCAGACCGGATGTGAAACTTGTACTCTTATCAAATAGCAGCTTTTTACAATTATCTCGTAAATTATTAATCCTGTACATATTTACTAAATAGAACAGAATTTAGTGCTTTATTTAGAATAATTTTTGTTAAAACAGGCTTCATTTATTATGAAGATAAAAGTATTTAAACTTAATTTAGAACAACTTTTGTAAATAAAATTCGGAACGCACATACGTATAAGAAAGTCCTGTGGTGGCCACGTCTAATTTTTTTAATATGCACACACAGAAAAAATTAGGGGGACACCAAGTCAGATAATGTTTTAGTCTTTTTTTTTGGATCACCGTTGAGTATGATTGCTTTCCCCTCCTACATGCATGTGTTGGGACTATTGATACAGTAATTTAATACTTGACTTCTAATGCACCACTGGTTCATTATCGTGGTGTTTATGCAAAATGGATTACAAATCACTTCGGAATACAAAATTTCGTAGTAAAACATTGCGTGATCTTATCAAAATAATTACTTGTATTTTATAAGAAATTATATTAATATAGCAACTGAGTTTTGTTATTTAAGCTACATACATAAAGAAATATTATCGAATTGCCAATTCAGTATGTTAGTTAAAAAATACATGTATATGTACATCAAAGAAATTTTAACTATCAAATCCAGCTTAATTATATTTTCAATATGTACCTAAACGAACAGCAGAAACTTATTTAACTTTATAAATCAGTAATCTTTTATAACAATTTAAGAAATGAAAAAGGATGTCAAAACGATAAATTTATTAATCGTTCTATTTAGTTCAACGACACTACAAATTGTAGAGGCTATCAATACTATGATATATTATTTAAGGTTATAAAGAAAAATGTGTACGTCAGCGTGATTTCATTCTTCGTACCAATGGACAGTAATAAATTAGCAATGCCTTGCAGTTGTTTATTTTTTTGACAATAACAAATGATGCAAATAAATGATCCCAACAATGATGATGATGATGATGAGAGCAATATGCGTGAAAAATCGCTGAATTAATGTGTCTGTCGCCTTTTTTTTAGTTCACGTCCATTAAGCGAATTGGTGTGGAAAATTTTCTAATCGCAATTAAAATTGTTCTCGTCCTGATGATAGATTGGATGGCAGTAAAACATAATATGTATATTAGATGCACGTACATGTCGTGCATATGTGATAAAATTATATAAAATACTTGTTATCAAATGGCTTACATACAATAAAACCATCGGATAAAACCGTGCTAGTTAATAGAATCACATTAGAATGTTATTGCACGGCGTAGTCTTTTTTCTGCATTTCGTCTCATCTTAGAGAGGCTAATACTCAGAAATTCTGTGGTCGGCGGTTAAAAGGTCATAAGTCGTATTTTTATGAAATTAAGGTTTTTGGCTAGAAATGTTTAAAAAAGGAGATTCTCTGGTCTGTTAAAACGGTATAAGTATATATTTATGCTGGAAAATGTAAAAATTCATGTGCTGAATAAGATATAATATCAAATACAAGGAATTACGATAATTAAAAAGACATAAATAGACATAACCCGTGAATGTTTTATTAATAAAAACTATTAAAACAACGTATGTTTACTTATTTCTTAGTTTTCATTTAAACAAAACCCATAAAAGGGTATAATTAAGTTTGTGACATTTTGAGTGTATTTTCAGTAGCGATTTAGAAAAGTATGTTGACATATTCCCTTTTAAGTGTTTGTTTGAGTAAATATAAGCTGGCATAAGTTGACTCATTGCTAGTTTGCGTCACTTTATTAGAACTGTTTTGAGGTTATGTGTATAGTGTTGGTTGTGTTCTCAATGCAACAATTTCAGTAAAAGGTATAAACATTATAACACTTTGAATGACAACATTCCTAGAATAAGAAGAGGAAGGACAGAAAATAGGATTATAAGAATTCTTGCATCATGTGTTCCTAAAAACAATTATCTTCCTACTAGGAATCCCCAAGGTAAGCAAACAAAAAACACAAATTTTACTATTATTAATGTTAATGTAGGAAATGTATTATTGTTGCATTAACGAACATCGTAAGAAATTATTTAGAAACACATTTTTGGTTTGCATTATTTTCATATTTCTAAAATTAAGATTCAGACCAAAATTGAACAAATCAGCAATAGATGTTATCAATTATTTCCATATGTACTTTTAGCGCCAAACTTAGAAGATGTTAATTTATGAAATCGTTTAACCGTGTGCGTACTATATAGTTCTATTTTTTAGATAAATCAACTTGTGAGTCCATTGATATACAAGATATAATTGAAGATGCAATTAACCATAATGTGGAATATCTGCAGCCCGTGGAAGAAATAGAACAATACTTTCAACAAATAGCTCTTATCACTGAGAAACAACTTGCTCATCAAAACACCAATGAAAACATTTTATTACCTTTTGAAGTATTAGAAAGAGACAACGAAGTATTAGATGATAACACTAGAAAAGATCCTGATTATATTGCTAGCAAAGAAGATAATAATAGTGAAAGCTCTGTAAATGAAATTAGTTATGAGGGACCAGTTCAGAAAAAAACGAAAAAAACGATTAGCAAACCATATGCTCGCAGTGTAATTGTAAACCGGAAAGAGAAAAGAAACTCAGGGAAAGACTACTCTACGACAAAAAATAAAAACAAACAAGGAAGGAAAATGAGTGATCTTCGAGGAAATTGTAGGAATAAATGCAAGGAAAAAATTGATGATACTGTAAGACAGAAAATTTTTGATGAATGCTGGTCCTTGGGAACGCATGATAAAAGAGTGGCATATGTAGCAAGTCTGATAAATGTAAAAGAAACTGCTATAACAAGAAATATAGTTAATAACGGGAAGGCAACTAAAAACAGATTACACACGTATGTTTATCATTTTGAAGTAAATGATCAAAGAATAACGGTCTGTAAAAGTTGTTTCATAAACACCTTAGATGAAACTGGAAAGTTCATTTCATGCACGGTAACAAATAAACTTGCATCAAATAGTGGTATAACACATACAGATAAACGAGGCGCACATATACCTGTACACAAAACAGCACAAAGCAAAATAAACGAGGTAATATCACACATTAATTTCTTTCCCACTTATGAAAGCCACTATTCACGGCGCCACACTGAAAAAAAATATCTAGCTGCAGAAGTGAACATAAGCAAAATATATAGCCTATATTCCGAACAAACGACAAACCAGTTTCTATAAAGATCTATGCTAAATTTAAAATTCAAAAAACCAAAAAATGACTCGTGTACAAAATGTGATACCCTATTAGCTAAAGAAAAATATTTTGACAATGTAGAAGAAAAAATCAAAATTAAAAAGGAAAGAGACGAACACCTTACTTTGGCAGATTTAGCTTATCAAGCAAAAGAAATTGACCACAAGAATGTTCAGAATGATCCCTCCCACATTACATACGCTTTTGATTTACAACAAGTTTTACAAACTCCTTATTTTTCGATGAACAAAATGTTTTATTTGCGTCAACTTGCGACATATAATTTAACGATTCATAACTGTTCTTCAGGGAATTCTACACATTTTTTGTGGCCAGAATTCACCGCAGGCAGAGGTGCAAATAAAATAGCTTCTTGCATTTATTGGCATTTAAAGAGTATTCCAAGCGAAATTAAACACGTTGTGTTTTACTCCGACACCTGTGGGGGACAAAATAAGAACTCATATGTTTGCTCCATGTTTTACTATGCCATTCATCTACAACAATCAATAGAAGTCATAGATCACAAGTTCATGGTACCCAGACACACGCATCTCGAATGTGATGTGGATCATGCTCTGATTGAAAGTACCAAAAAGAAAACTTCAAATGACATATTGCTATAGCTTTGTTTTCAAATTAAAATATGGTAATCTTATACCAGCAGTAATTAACCAAAACAATGTCAATACAAAGCAGCATAATATATAACAAATGCAGAGATTGCGTTGACATGTAAAAAAACCTACTTCAATAAATTTATAAATTCAATCCCTATTAACTTTTGTATTATTTTTGTAAGTTCTAGCAGTGATCTCTCCTTTATTTGCCGACAACATTTCGTATTTGATTTGAACTTTTATACACTATTAATACTAATACCACCATAAAAAATGAGAAAATAGTTATTTGGAAAATATCTGATTCGACCGCACTAAATACCGTTTACTTAGAGTTTACCGTATAGGAGAGGCATAATACGAATATATATAATTCGTAAAATTGTTGTTGTGTTCTTGGTCTACTGTTGGTTTACTTTTCCTTTAAAACATATTTTTTTTGGGGGTAGCGACCTTTTTATTATAATTATATATAAAACAATTCAATTAAAATAGCATTAACGTTTCGACATTTCTTTATTATGTCTTTTTCTTGATTGCATTTCTTTTATGTCGTACATGTAAACAAAATCGTCTATAACAAACAAACGTACTTGTTTAAATTTATTTTACTCTAAAACTCCAATATTAAAACTCACCTATAAAAATTGATTTAAAACTGATTTTAAAAAACGCTCACAAACATTTTCTTATGACTAATCTAATTAAAGTATCTGTTAATATTATGTATAACATGTTTTGTCTTTTTAAATTTAATACGTGTGTTCATTTTATTCTGTTAAAATTGTGTATGTGTATGCTGTGATAATTTTCTGTTACGTTTTTTGTACCTCGTTCTTTCTGTGGTTCTTTGTATTTTCTTTTTGGTATTGATTTTGTTTATATATTTGTGATTCTTAACATTGCTGGAAATATACAAGGTGTAATTTATTGTACAAGTTTATAATAAAATTTTGAAAGTCCCTTTATTTCATTCCGATCATTAACTGTATTTTCATTTCTAACAATGTTAATCATTTCTAAAATGTTTTCGTGTTGTTGTGTTTTGTAATAATCCGTGTATTGTTAAAATCAAATTTGTGCTAAAGTTTTGTGTCATGTTTTTTTAATGCGGTTGGATTTTTTGCATAATTATGCCCCTTAATACTCTCTTCAAGTGCCTGACAAGTCAGAAGAGGAAATATATCGTTGACGAAAATGTTAAACAGCACTGGTCCAAGATTGGAAACCCGGGGAACGCCACTGGTGCACGGAAAGTAAAGGACCTGTAACCATTATAGAATACGTAGTTTGAACGATTTGTAATATATGATTTTAACAGGTTAATAAGGCGTGGAGCAAATCCATAATAATACAATTTCTCTAGAAGAAGACTGTGATCACAGACAATACTATACAGACAAACCGTCTTTAAGCATTATTAGGCAGCGCTAAAAAGAATGCAAGCGTTAGGCGTCGCCACTGTATTTTTTAAATTCCACGAGCAAACTTTAGGTGGCACCACCAAAGAGGATTATGCTGACTTATTACTTTTAACCGATAGATGTCACTTTGTTTAAGATTAAGAAAACAAAATTTAAATTTTAGAATTAAATAAAATATAAATTCAAATATTCCATTTTAGATACCTTTGAATATTACCCAGTATAAATATTTAAATAATATTTATAAATATACAGCATTTTTAATGGGCAGAATAAAAATAAAATAACTTGGCTAATATAGATAGAGATAGATTGATGGTACATACTTCTTCCACACGGAACTTCAGAAATTGCACCAGACAGACGCAGTTCCCAAAAGTAATTTATGACCGCGAAAAAAATTTCTTTTATAGAGTCCCGTGTCCGGATGGTTATAAAAAGAGTTAATGTAAATAATGAATAAATTCTCGGGAAGGAATATGATTTAAAAAGTTTTAAAATCCACATTGGATGTTATGAATGTTATGTTATGATACTTACACTTATTATGATATAGAACACAGGCAAGAATAGAGATGCATAGGTACCTATATACAGGGTGAGTCATCTAATCGGGTAAGGCCGATTATGCCTTTATGAGTAAAGATATTTCGAAGCGGTTTTTTCCTTGTGATAGCTGTTCATTAGGAGCACATTTATAAAATAATATACAGGGTGAACAAAAGTATATCAAAAAACGACAATAACTCTGTAATAGTCACTTTTACTGTATTAACGTCTTACATGTTTCTGACATAAAATTTAATAAACAATTCAAAAATGAACTGATATACAGGGTGTTCTATTTAAAAAAATAACTTTTATACAAAAACGTGTCATCTAATTTTAATCCAGTTTCCTGCACATGCAGTTAGTAACTGTAAAAAACATGCTTCTATTAGGACCTCTTATTGTAAACAATATTGCAAAAAATTTTGTCCATCTAATACGTCGTTTTCGAGAAATATAATTTTATACAAACGTTGAATTTTTCAGAAAAATGGGAATAAGTCAAAAGCTTTACACTTTAGGCCTATACTATCTAATAACTTTTTGACTAAAAATTATACGGAGAATTCAAAAATGCAATAATATATAGGCTGTTTCATTTAAAAAACTATAACTATGGTTAGCCACCAAGTTATGGAACAGTCTGTGTAATACAAAATATTTTTAAAATGTGCTCTTAATGAACAGCTACCACAAGAAAAAAACCGCTTCGAAATATCTTTACTCGTAAAGGCACAATCGGCCTTACCCGCATAGTTGACTCACCCTGTATATAGATAGGTACATAATAATGATCAATTATTAAATTTTTGATACTTTATATTAATAATAATAAAACAATGAAATTCGATTATCCATATAGAGATTATTGAATATTTGTGACTTTTTTTATAGTATAAGGAAGTATGTATTGTTATGACGAAAATTTTCGACCTCGAGTCCCCTGATACCCTAAAAGGGGTTTTTAAAAAATGTCTGTCTGTCTGTCTCTCTGTGTCTGTGTGTGACGGTCTATAGCGGTCAAACCGCTATAGATATCAATTCCAAATTTTGTATTTACGTGTATAATCTCCCTCTTGAGATCTGATTACTTTTCAGTAAAATCGGTAGACCGGAAGTAGTAGTTTACTTCAGTGAAGAAATTGAATTTTGCCAATATTTCGTCAATTACTAAGTTTAAGCAAATTTATAAAGAATTCAAATGTACTCAAAGTTAAATTTGAGAAGAATTTTATTAAAAAAGTTTTTCGAAATTCCTACCGGAAATACATATGCCTTTTACTCTTATCGAAAATAAGTTTTTTGCGAATATTTCGCAAGTTATGCTTTTTAGACAGGCACGTTACGAGTATAAAAGTATTTAGAACTTAATTTTCAATACCTTTTGTATAAAAAAAATTTCAAAATTCGGATCGGAAGTAACACTTTTATTCTTATCGAATAACGAGTTTTCGCAAATATGTCGTAAATGATGCATTTTATATACATTTGTCAAGAGTACAAAAGTATTTAGAGCTGGATTTGCAATGTATTTGGCATACATGAAATTTTAAAATTCGGACTAGAAGTAACACTTTACTCTTAGCGAGCGGCACTTTTTTTCGAATATCTTGCAAAGTATGCATTCTATAGAAATTTATCAAGACAATAGAAGTACTTAGAATAGGATTTTGAATAATTTTTGATTAAAAAAATCTGAAAATTCTATAATTTGATACGCTAATACGGTTAAGAAAGTAGTGTGGTGGCCACACCTCACATTTTATTCCTAATGTTTTGTTGAGCCGCTATGACTTCAGGTAGATCTCTAATCGGTATATTTCTTGTGTAACGCGAGGCTACTTGTTCTAGAAGTATACAGTTATGCATAGGCGTAACTAGACCTTGACCATAGGGGGGGGGGTCACTTCAAAGATATGCCACGATCGTCCATTTTTCAAACCCGTTTTCTTTCGCATTTGTCAGTACTGGTAGTGGTTCTATTCCTTTCCATCAGAGTGTGTAAAAATAATACATTTGTCAAGACTTTTAAAAAAGTACTTAATGACCCAATTTTCCTTTTCTTTTTTATGATGGGGGCGGGGGGTTCTAACCCTCAAACCTCCCCCCCTGGTTACGCTTCTGCAGTTGTGAAAGTTTGGAAGTCACAGGCTCTAAATCTAGTTTGCAAAGCATTTGCAAATGTTTTGATGGATTGTTGCAAACAGTGGAAGGAGTGCTACAGCTGTTTCAAGAAGAAAAACAGTATATTTTAACTAGTCGGTTAAATCAAGACGTAATTGAAAATTTTTTCTCGGTTGTTCTACAAAAAGGTGGTTATAATGGTAATCCAACTGCAAGGGGGTGCCGCCATTAACTCACTGATGAAACCACCCCTCAAGTGCATATTATGAACCTGACACTGACGAAATGATATTTTACTGCCATTTATTATCAAAAGAAATTAAAAACCAGATTACTGAAAAAGATTTATAAAAACTACCAAAGTACTGGGCATAACAAATTAATTTAAATTAAAGTGTATATAACAAGATCACTGTATCAACGATATAATCAAATAATAAAAAAGGATAGAATGTTATATACTTCAGCAGCTCGCGTTAACTGCCAGAAAATCTTCGACGCCGTAGTACTTCCTCTCCATCAACAGCCCTTTGACCCTTTTCTTGAACTCGTCAGGTGGTAGGTCTTAAAGTTCTTCCTTCAAGTTGTATTGTATTGGTACGAAGTGCTGGTATACTTGCGTGTGCGAGTATTTCGTAATCCAAATAATTCTTAATTACTCACTCTGTGACATATTCCGGAAATTCGAAAAATTCTTAACGATACACGCACATGTCGTTTTAGTTTCACTTTTGGGTGTGTGAAGTTAGACCTCTTTTTTCGGAATTCGGAATTGTGACGGTTGTTCCAGGTTGCTCTAAGTTGGTTCTCAATTGTTCCAAAGTATTTCAAAAATAAATCATAATCGGCCGAGAAAATGGGAAAAACAAAACAATTTTTTGCCAGGGCCCCCTTTTTCGAAAATCAAAATTTTGACGGTCATTCCAGGTTTGTTTTAAATTGTTCCAAAGTATTTCAAAAAAAAATCTTAATTGACTGAGTTAATAGGAAAAGCGATTTTCTTATAGCCCCTCTTTTTGCGAAAATTAAAATTCTGCTTCAGGTTGTTCTAGATTTGTTCGAAACACTGTTCTAATACATCAAGACCGTATCTCATATATCAAAAGATATTGCCAAAAAACTATATCCAAAAGTGAGAAGTTGGCCCCTCTTTTTTTCAAGAATCGAAAATCTGATCATTGTTCCAGATTGTTTTAGATTTGTTCTCAATTGTTCCAAAGTATTTCCAAAAATTAATCATAATCGGCTGAGAAAATGGCAAAAACCAATTTTTCGCAAGCCCCCCTTTTTTCGAAAATCGAAATTCTGACGGTTGTTCTAGGTTATCCTAGGTTTGTTTTAGATTGTTCCAAAGTATTTCAAATAAAAAATCATAATTGGCTGAGTTAATAGGAAAAAATGAGGTGTGGCCACCACACGACTTTCTTATACGTATGAGCGTTTCAAATTATAGTTTTAAATTTTTTTTATATAAAAATTAATTAAAAATCCATTATAAGTACCTCTATTCTCTTAATAAATATCTATAGAATGCATACTTTGCGAGATATTCGAAAGAAAGTGCTACTCGCGAAGAGTAAAAGTGTTACTTCCGGTCCGAATTTTGAAATTTCGTTTATACGAAAAATGTTTCAAAACCAACTCTAAATACTTTCGTACTGTTGACAAATATTTATAGAATGCATAATTTACGACATATTGGCAAAAATAGCTATTCGATAAGAGTAAAACTGATACTTCCGGTCCGTATTTTGAATTTTTTTTTATACAAAAGATATTTAAAAAAAAATTTAAATACTTTTATATTCGTAGCGTACCTGTCTCAATAGCATGACTTGCGAAATATTTGCAAAAAACTGATTTTTGATAAGAGTAAAAGACCTACTTCCGGTATCAATTTCGAAAAACTTTCTGACAGTCGTTTCAGGTTGTTCTAGGTTTGTTCTAAATTGTCCCAAAGTATTTCAAAGAAAAAGTCGAAATTGGCCAAGATAATATGAAAAAACGATTTTGCAAGCAATGACTTGCACTTTCTGCACATTACAGTGTTCAAGGAAGTTTTTGTATGATGCAGTTCAATAACAATACTTTATTGTGATTTATAATAAGCATCTAATATAAGCAGGGTTTATTAAATATATATTTTCTCAAGTAATATAATGTTCTATTATTACAAAACGATATTGTTACCAAATACTGATAAACTATTACAAAGAAAAATCAAAACTGGCTGAGATAATAGGAAAAATCAATATTTTTTCAGTCCCCTTTTCTTAAAAATCGAAATTCTGGCGGTTCGAAAGTAAAGTCATAATCCCCTGATATAAATAAAATTAATATCAAACAAAATGCCGTTATTTTATTTTGTGAATAAGTCTAGACACTTATTCTTTTCATGTTATTTTTTCTGTGAAGAAAAAACACGTTTGTCGGAGTATGATACAAAAATACAACTATATGGGGCAGACTCTGTCGCTCCTTTCGTTTTCTGCACGTCCGCTTCGTAATGAATTTGTCTAAACGTCCTAACAAGCTGTACTATTTAGAAGAAAATGCGCTCTTTCTACGCACAATTCGAACGAGTGTCATCTCGTATGTAATAGTGCGAACTATTTCTGTGCAGAAATTTGCCAAACTCGATGGCATTTCAACATGAGATAAATTTAATTTGCGTATTCGCACTATTAGTGGCCTCTTTTGGCGTATTTTTAAACTAAATATAGAGTTGCCGTTTGCTAGGTAAGGACGGTTTGTCTGGAAGTATTGTCTGTGCTGTGATCAACCGTGTCGAACGCACGAGAAAAATCTAGATAAATAACGTCAACCTGCTCTCTGTCATCCATCGCCTCACTTACATATTGAGTGAAAGTGGCAAGGTTGGTTACCACCGATCTACCAGGCATGAAGCCATGTTGAAGGGAAGATATGAGAGAGGAAGTATTAAAGGATATGGATCTGTACAGGACCTGCTCAAGAATTTTTGAAAAGTTGGACAAGATGGCTATCGGTCGATAATTAGAGGTATGAGATTTGTCATTTTTCTTATACACGGGAACAATCCTGGTACGTTCCCACCGATCGGGGAAACTGATGTTTTCAAGGCAAGACTAATTATAGAGCACAACGGTTTCACCAGGTAATGACGCAAGATTTTAACCAAGAAACTTGGGACAAGATCATCACCAGCAGTAAAGCTCGAATCAAATTTGGCCATAATCTCAGTTAGGGACTCCCCGGAAATATAAGGGACCGCAAAAGTAGGAAACTGAGAAAAAATTTGAGGAGGAACCGCAGAGGTGGGAGTAGTATATGAAGTGGCAAAAGTAGAAGCAAAGGCATCGACAATATCCTTAGGATTGTCCAACCAAGTATCATTGTGGCACATTCGTCCAGGAATTCGTGTTGAACGCTGCTTGTTATGGAGAAAGGACCAGATCTTGTTTGGATGCTTCTTAAGAACGGCTTCAGAGTGGGTTACATAGTTTTTGTGCGCCTCTGATATTTGATGTTTAATTAAAGTTCTAAGTCTTCTAAAATCATCATGAAAAGCCCCACCATCATGAGTACTCGATTTACGTCGATAGTAATCCTTCACCTTTATATTCTCCCTAATAGTCTTTGAAAACCACGTCGGGTAGCGTGAAGTAGCTGGAACATATTTTGGAATTGATGAATCAAAGGCTAAATAGAGCTTCTCATAAAACCAGTCAAGCGCCTGATCCACATCACTGTAAGCATCCAATGACGACCAGTCAATCTCTGACAACATATAAGATGAGTAGAAATGAGGTTTTGAAAATAATTTATGTTATTTCTTGTAAGAAAGATATGTTGATGTATTTGATTCATTAATTAAATCAATTAGCAAAGTTCAATTTCTACTTACAAAGTAAAAAATCTATTTTATTGTAAAATATAAATAATTGTATGAATTAATATATATCACACAAATTTATAAAATGATAAAAAAGATTTATAGAATGTAACAATATCATAAAAACAGGAATATTGTTTGAAGCCGTACCTACCTTGCCATTCCAAACACTGCATTGCATTATTTACTTCCACAATGTTGGGAAAAGTCCAAAAGAAACCAATCACACATTGTCTTTGCAAAATCCAACATGAATATTATCTTTATACTGTACCATTTACAAGTTATTTTAAAACAAAATATATTTTATTGTAAATTTTAATATAAAATATATTCTATATGTGCTTGATTACAATACAATTTAGTGACAGAAATTAGGATATTTATTTAACAAAGTACAAATTAAAAAAGAAACACATCACTGTCTTATAAATAATGTGCTCATCCTTCCAAGTTATTTTCACAATCATTGATGCATCATGGCATAAATTCCAATAATCGGTCAATCTCTTCTTAAAATACCAATTCAAATATTTTAATATGCAACATAGTAATAGAATTACCTAATTCATGTAAAATTTACTGTGTTGTTTCTGTACAATGCTCCGTTGTAGATGACAGTAATTCTAGAATACAAGAATACCACATTATTTAATTCATTATTTATTATTATTGCATGTTGAGTTTGAATAATTTTGGTGTTGTTATTATAACACAAAAAATTGTACGTGACCTATAGAGGTGTTTTTCTTTCTATTCACGATATCCCAACATAATATCTTCAAAGAAACACACTTGTAATGTAATTGAATTGATTGCGGGTTTTACTTAATTAATTTTCAATATTTACTACAACATAACCACAATTCGTACAACTTTTGACAAATATATTTCTTCAGTGTGATCGTTTGTTTGGCTACAATTTTTATACGATGTCACAATGATATATTCCTTCATTCGTTAAGGGAAGCTAATTTCTTTTTCCACAATTAGAGAGGTACAATTATTAATTATAAAGACGCTTGTCGATTTTTAAACTATTTATATTTGTTTGACGATTTACAAACTATAATTAAATATTTATAGTAATAAATCTATGTGATAAATAAACAGACCTAAAATTGAAAAATTATTAGCAACGCATGCGCAGTTCAGACAACGTGCATCTAAAACGGCATAGCACTATGTTTTCTTTTTCACAAAGTTGGAGCGAAGTTTTCCTTGTCTATACGCTATATATTATATAGGTATATGAGGACAGGTAACACTATGTCGTTAGCACACCTATATCTAAATGGGAAGCGTTCGCATTGCGATACGCTTATCTTTTCTAATGTCAAATAAATTTTCTTCACTCATATCGCATTGTATTTTTGTTGAAGAAAATTTCTACTCCATCGCCGTAAGCAGGGGCAAGTGTGGCACTTCGCAAAACGATTGCCTTATATAACTAAAACTCTTGTGTTACCAGCTATATATGTCTTACCTGTGTAACCTACGTAATTCTCACTTTATCGAAACACTTTTTCTACCTAAAATACAGGACAGATCTCCGCTACTATGCCCAATGCCGAAAAGAGGGTGGTTGGAAGATATTCTTTAGAACGGCGATCAAAAATGCGCCTTCTCTCATTCAGTTAATAATAACAATGGTATTCTCATCCGAGGGGTGTATTAAGAATGGAACAATGTAATAGTAAAAATCCTAAAATGCTTTTACAGTATATAGAAATAATTAATGATCTATTACAAAATATGTGCAAATTTTAAGATCCCCCTGCACACTTAGTAACAAACTTGAACATGAAAATATATAATTGATTTATTTAAAAGTTTAAAATTTAAGAGTGTCCCTGTACACAAACTATTTACATTTGATAAAGAGAGTAAGTTTTATTAATAATGACGAAATACTGACAATACGTCTCATGCTCAGGTAATAGTATAGTTGTAGTCTTTTCAATAAATTCTTTGAGACTAATAGTTTAGTTACTTATTACGTACATTTGTATACCTACTTATTATCGAAAATTATGAAAATATACACTATTGTTACGAGAAGTAATAGAAATAAATATGTATGACTTTTATCACCATAATGAGCTAGCCTATAGATAATATAATTTAATGACATTGACTATATACTCACAAATACGCTACTTCTCGTATGAAAAGCTGGAATATTTTTTTATTATAAATCACCAATACTTGATGACATACATGTAATGTATACTTGTTTATTGTTAAAGCATTGAAGAAAATGTAAACATTTACAGACATGTTTCAGTAAAAACCTACTTTCATTTTCAGGTACGCCCACAAGCATCGTAGGAGAAGACAAGAAAAAAAGTCAATGAATCATTGTGTTGGACTGTACAAGAGAATGCATCTTTGTAACACTCAGGTGTGTATTAATTCATGAATAAAGTCAATTATATATCTTTTTCCATTACTTTATTTGCCGTCGTACAAGGAAGAGAATTGCAAAGAAAGCCAAACCACATGATTAGCCAATAATTTCATGTACATTGTTTGCGCAGGTCGGGTCAACTATGCCATTAAATCACAATATATTTGACATTTGTGGCTTCCACTTTCGTGAAATCACCGCCCAGAACTTATGATATTTTAATTGGTTACGGTCAGAGATTTTCAAGATTATAATGCTTGCAATGAATTATTGGCGTGCTAACCTAATAATTTCTTATTCATCTGAATTTAACGATTGCTTTCTTAATATCACTGTCACAATAATTATGCCGTTAATTGATTAGCATATTAAGTTGTATTTTTAAGATGACATGTGGTATTTACTTCAATCTATTTAACCTTGCAAGAAGAATGTTGATGTGTTCAATTAACGAACGCTCGTTAAATTTATTCCGGAATATCGGATTATGCGAATATACGAGTCTTCGAAATTAGAGAACACTTCAATAGGTTAATCTTACGCTTAAATTACATATAAAACGTCAATTATTAATTAGCCCTTGATCTTTATGGATAAAAGGATTGTACACAGACACAAATACATATATTTTGTTTTATTTATTGTGAATATAAATATACACAAAAAATTGGACATTTTAGCTCATGAGCCATTGTGTGTAAGTTACATACAATGACAAAAAAAACAACAAAATTATTTAATTGTCTATGACAATTTTCATTAGAAAAACTTCTGGAAATCTTAAGATAGAAATTTTTTATTGCAATCCTGTATTCTAGATATAACTTGTTTAGCTCTGTATCTTTAGGTACTCCTTTGTAATACGAATATATCATAAGTAAGTAATTTGGGGGTCCGGAAAAATTTCGTTGAAAATAATTCTTCGAGAGCAATTCTGCGAAAAACGTGCACTTGTCCGACCTTCTAACAATATGTACTTCTAAGATAAGTTCTTCGCCAGATTAAAGTACGATTACGATTTTATAGTATTAAAAATCATTAATTTAAAATGTACTTTGTAGATTAATTACTAGGTGGGAGGCTGACATCCTAGCTATCAGTGCTTTCCAGAACAGGCGTCAATTTTTGGAAATTTATCTATTTCGTCAGGAAAAAGCGAAGTTTAAGTGCATTGCAAAAAAGTTGTGTAGGTTTCAATCATAATGCCAGGAAAAAGGTGTAAAGACTGTAACAAACGAGTAGAGCGATTTATTGCAAATAACATTATAGATTATATTAGAGGACTGACTTATAATATATATTGCGAATTTATAATTTTCTAATTGATTATTGATTGACAAATAAAAGATATAGATATAAACGGTATAACTTTCATTTGAAAAATTAATAGTCTCTTTTTGAAATTCTTTATTTTAATGTAACGAAGAATCCATATTTCAACGAATTCTTGGATGGAAAATTAGAGGTTAGAATTGTTCTCGAAAAAATGATCTCGAGGAATTTCCCTCGAAAAATTTTTCTTAACTCCTAATACGCACTAAATTCTTATACTTTTATAACGAATTAGATAAATATTGTTTGTATGTTTCAGTTTGCTAATGTAAGCTTATACCAAACTTTCTAAAAATTAGAAAAAAAAACAGTTTATTTCTTCTAACTTCTAATTCTTCAACCAACAATAATAATAATATACTTCATTGCCGTATAATTACAATTCAAAACCAAAGCAAACGTCAAAATCAACAATAATGTAATGCAAAAACTGGTTACTTTAGAAAGTCTTCCATAGTGTACGACTCGATTTCACATAATAGCATAAATGTGTTATTTTTAAATACAGACAGAGTATTAATATAACCATCTAATGTTCCTAAGCAATTTGTTACAACATTTTAATCCTGCATACCCAAACTACTCTCACTCAGAGTAGGCTTCTTTATTGGATAGCAATAGCGCTATCCATGATACAATAAATATATAGGGAGATATGACAATGCGCAGCAAACTAACATGGCGGCCATAAGCGTGACGTCACGTGGAGAGCAAACCTCAGCTGAGGTGAGCGAAGTACGTTGTGTTTACATATTAGTAGTGAGTCTTTGAGTGTTTTAATAGGTATTAGCTAGTGTTTCACTGTTTACAATGCAGTGTGCTGTGTTCGGTTGTCATTCTGACAAGCAGTCAAAGGCGGCTGATAAAAGTATAAGGTTTTTTCGGTTTCCATGTAAGAACAATTACACAATTAAAGCGTGGAAACATGCTTGCAAGCGAGCAGACGAAATTAACGAAAAAACTGCAAAAGTATGTTCAAGACATTTCAACGAAAACGCTTATGTTCGTAATTTGAAACATGAGTTGTTGGGGTATGAACCGATTAATAATAGAAAACTCAAAGAGGATGCACTTCCAACTGAAAATTTACCTGCACTAGCAAAATCTACAAAAAATGATTTCAGGAATAGACGGTCAGAGAAAAGAGATCGGTCTCATTGACTGGAGAGTATTATGAAGTTACACACTTTTGAGACACACGCAGAAGAGTAAGTATACCTATTAATTATCGGTGGCATTTTTTATGGTGAAGGGATAGGATCAAAGCCAATGGTGATGGTGAATTATTATTAGTTACCAACGGAAATGGTACAAATATAGTTACAAATGCTTACATTGCTACTACTACTGACACTGGGTAATTCTAATGGTTTTGAGCTTTTCTGTTATTTTGAAATTGACTATCTTGTTTGTAACACTTCTCGTTTACTACATATATGCACAAAGTTTAATGTGCATCAGCATGTTAAAGATATTTTTTAGTGTTATATTCAAAGTTCAAAACAATTTTGCTTTTGTGTCTATAGTGTTTTGTAAATGATTTATTTAATTTTTAGAAGTAACACTGAGGTGGATGATCGTGATAAAATTATCTTTGAGTTACAAGAAAAGAACAGGGAGAGAAACATTAATGCTATTGGAAAATTATTTTCTCATTCCCAACTGAAAAAACTAGGAGAGTCTGAGAAACGTCCTAGATGGTCCATTGAAGATATTTCAAAAGCAATTGTGCTGCACTCTGCAGGGCCAAGAGCTTACAGATTGCTTTTAAAAAAAGGTTACCCATTTCCATCAGTATCCACATTGAGATTCTGGACAAAAAAAATTAATATTGCTCCTGGTATTTTAAAACAAGTGTTTAATATAGCAAAGCGATCAAACTTAAACACATTTCAAAAGATTTGTGTTTTATCTTTTGATGAAATAAAAATTAGGCGTATTTATTTGTACGACAAAGCAATTTTTTTAATTACGACTGTAAATTAACAAAGGAAAAACTGTTTGATGTCATTAAATTTGTTGGAAGTAATGGTAAGTAACGTCTAAACAAGACTTTTACAACTGTTATTACAAACATGATTTTGCTTACAGGCTTTAACGTTGTTGCTATGGTAAGCGACTTAGGAGGAGGAGATCGAAGCTTACACAATGAATTAGGTATTAGTTGTGATAAAACGTTTTTTGAAAATCCTTCAAATACTGAAAAGATTTTCGTATTTGCTGATGTTCCCCACCTTATAAAATTATTGCGAAATAATTTTTTGGATCATGGGTTTATATTAACTAATGGGAAGGAAATAAATAAAGCAATTATAGAAGAGCTTTTAAAAATTACAAACATATCCGATATAAATATCGCTTACAAAATTTCCACTGAAAGTATTACTGTCACAGGACTGGCAAGACAGAAAGTAAAATTAGCAACAAAACTATTTTCCCATACTGTGTCCAAAGCTATAAGTAGGTGTGGAATTCATGGGCACTTTGCAGATAAGAATTGGACGGAGTGTGCGGAATTTTTTAAACAAGTAAGTTATACATATCTTTATGTTTCATTATTTTGGATTATTGAAAATTTAAAATTTAGGTAAATGATTGGTTTGACTGTTTTAATGTTCGCGTGCCTGAAACAGATCAGCGAAGTAGGATGAAAGCTTACGGATTATCACTAGATCTACAAGCAGATATCATCGATTCTATGACTAAAACAATAAAAACTATGAGGGTAAAAGACAAATCTTTTCTTCTGCCATTTCAAAAAGGTAGTAGGGATTGGATTTTTGTTAAAATATTTACTTATGAATTTTGCTGTAGGTATTATCATCTCCAATTCCTCACTTAAATTGTTATACGATTATTTACGAAGGCGATTTAATGTAACATATTTATTAACATATCGGCTGAACCAGGATGTTCTAGAAAATTTTTTTGGAGTGATAAGATCTAAAGGTGGTCTGCATGATTGTCCTGCCGCCTTAGAGTTTAGGTACCGTTTACGGGCCTATGTTTTGGGAAGAAATGAGGGCTCTTTTTCGTCGGCGAGTAATGTGGAAACAGATGATATACCTGATCTACCTCTCGAGGAAGAAACCTTAAGCAGTGAATGTTTTGGACCACTTAATGTTGAAACAGAAGCAAAGGATTCTGTTGGAAACAATGAAGAATTGGACGATATAGTGTATGATGGTTTAGAAAATCTGGCTGGTTATATCTGTCACAAATTGAAAGTGCCAGACTCGTCACTGACCAGGTCTCAAAGTAATAATTATAGTTGGGTGGATCATCTAAGTGAAGGAAGGTTGTCTAAACCATCAACGCAATTTATGGAAGGCATAGAACAGTTGGAAGGAATATTTAATTCTGTTAATGGCAACAGTTTGCTGATTTCAAAAAACTATTTACGTAATTTAGAGTCTAAGAGTTCAAACATAGCACTAGAAAGTAATGTGAAAAATTTATTTTTCCGATCTAGAATGTATTTCCGAATTAAACAACTTAATAAGACTTGCTTGACAAAAGGTGGTCAAGAAAAAGAAAAATGAAAAGAATCATGTCTTAAAATAAATGTGTATAATATTGAATTTCCCGTTCTTATATTTTCTACACTCAATACATTTGTTATTCGATAGATACAAGCTTTTTTTCTTTCGTAGCTTTTCCTATTTTTTACTACCTAGTTTGGTAAGTATTATACATCAGGAACATGTTCGGTAAAATAGGTAACTAAAAAGTTTGATAATTATTTTCTATTAAACTACATAACTTACTCAACTGTTTCGAAGTTATGACGTTCTTCTCCTTTAAAAGAACAGTTTGTATTAGAAAACAATTTAAACAATTTGCACAGTTTAACAAAAAAATTATGTAACTTTTTAGATACTTCTACCGAACGTGTTCCTGATATAATTTTAATTATATTATCGGCAAATATGAAACATTTAGACACATTAAAACTATTTATTTTTAATTGTTGGTTTAAAAAATCATCAAATGTTGGAAATTTTAATATATTATTTCTGTTAGAACAACTAGATTCAAGCGATTGCGTGAAGATGCATTGAATGCTCCAGTCGGGTACTCTCCGCGTGACGTCATGTGAGATCAGTGATTATCATATCTCCCTACATATTTATTGTATCATGAGCGCTATCCATGTCTGGTACCGTATTCATCGGCATTTTTATCAAACACTGTTCTGTTTATAAAGAAGAAACTTAGTACTTCATAAATATAAATATCAAAAACGGTCAATTTTTTTTTTAATTTTGAAGTAGCCTCTGCATGACTGGTTGAAGTTTAGTTTGTGTACAGTATATATGGTTCGCTTTTGTATTCTAAAGATCAGGTCGCCACTACCACCCCAGACCACGATGCCAAATCTAATATATAATAGGCAACTGCTGTAGTAGGCGCAATAAGTACATATTCTCTGACAAGGTCTCTCATTAGACGGATACTGTAGCAAAAACTGCGTAGTTTTTTTTTTGCATAATATATTATTTTCCATTTGAGAAATTCAACGACAAAAACCCCGAGCCAGGGGACGCTGACTTTTGTCGGATATTTACAGTTGTTGAACTCTACGTGCGCTAGGTAAGTAAGTTGAACAGATTTGAAGAGCATTACATTTGCTTTATCATGGTTTACATGCAAGTTGTTTTTAATTTATTTATTTATTTATTTATTGAAGCGGATACAAACAGGACGTACCTAATAGAGTATCCCAAATTACAAAATTTAGTACGTATCACAATTGATTAATGAAATAACAAAGATAACAATGTAATGAATGTTACATAGAGCGAGCTGGAGAAGTTCACACCACAAGGCAAAGAGACACTAATTGTTTGGAGAATAATAGATTTTTAATTAATAATATTTTTTTTATTTTATATGGCAATCAAACTATAAATACAAGCCTTTGTAGTAATGTAGTAATGTAGTAATGTAAATGTAATGAACTACTCTTCAACTTCTTTCATGCTAGAGCTGGCTATAGCTTCTAGGTGATTAAAAGTATCAGTCCCCACAAAAAAAGGTTGTATCGTTTGCATAATTCATTACAAAAGAACTTGGACTCTACGCACAATTTAGGGAGTATTTGTCATTAAAATAAATTAAGAACAGCAAGGGTCCTAGGATGATGGTACTCCTTGGTTTATACTTTCAGTCCTAGAAAACACTGTTTTACTATCACTAGTAAGAGTAACCCTTTGCTGCCTGTTTGATAAATAACTACTCAACCAAGCAAGTGCTATACCTCTAATTCCGTAAAGTTCCAGCTTTTGAGGTGTGCATTGATGTTCATTACCATCAAAAGCCTTTGATACACCGAGAAGAATATCACACGGTGTTCTTTTATTTTCAAGAGCAACCAAGAAATATGATCTGTGAAATCAAACATATACTGTTGCTTTTGAGGAAAACATGTTGAGATTTATTATTAACTTATGTTTCACAAAAAAGTTAAATAAGCGTTCATGCACTGCTTTTTCAAACAATCTAGCAAAATGACATCAGGGTTGCCTTTTTTATAAATAAGGTAAAATATTGGTAAATTTTAAATAATCCGTAAAACAGCCAATAGTCCAAGAGCTGGTGTCAAAAAAGTGCGAGAGTTTTGGAAAGGCTCATACTTTCGGACCGGACTGTATTTTAGTCATAAAAGGTCACTGTACAGTCAGCACGCCAGGTATCGGGACACCTGACGCTCGCGTGCCTGAAAAGGTGTAATATTAATTAGTATCCTCAAATTGATTTGGAAAAGCTGAAAATGTATCAATAGATAGTCAATGCGATGCATAACCTGAATCGAACAATCTGACATACATATAATTCAACACGGATGCGGATATATTGCCAAAATTACGTTAATACAATTGTTTTGGAAAAACTGCAATTTTGGAATATGTTAGTTCACTTAATTAAATCCACGAAATCAATAGTCCACACCGTTTTAATAGAACCCACTCAGTCAGCAGCCAATGGAAGTCCGGAATACACGCTCGCGCTACTTGTGGTTATTAAGGGTTTCCGTGTAATCAATGCACTTTTCCGTTTATTTTACAGCTTAATAAAATCTTTTGGATCTTCCATCTGTCTTTGTCTATAAATACAAAAGCAAAGTCGGCCTGCAGATTTTGCGAAGAAACTCCGAAACATCAAGTTCAAAGAAGCTCTAGTAAACTTTCTAATATCTCATTGGGAAAGAGATATGTGACAATTTTTTAAAAATAAAACAATTTACATCAACATCGATTATTGCTACAAATTGAAAGCTAATGGTGGAGTAGTACATAAAATAAAACTTTCTCATGCCTAGATTACAAGAAGCAGGCACGAAAATCGTTCACCATGTTTGCAATATCGATTATGAAGCAAATATTTCTATAAGATATTCAGACACTGACATACTTGTAATTCTGCCCGGAAATATGGTGAATTTGAAAAGTACTTCCAAGATTTGGATGGACGTCGGCGTTGGAAATAAATTCTGGACCACTAATGTTAGCCAACTATACGAAACATTAGGACAATCTGTCTGTACTGCTCTTCCTGCACTCCATGCATTTACTTATTGCGATTTCAATCGAGCTTTTTTAGAAAAGGAAAAAAAGGCCATACACTTTATTGAAATCGTCGAAAGACTTCCAACAAGCTTAAGTGATGACAATTTCAATCGAGCCTCCGACAAAATTGAAGAATTTATTTGTCATTTATATGGCTTAAAAAATCAAGAGCGTGGTTGAAGCTCGATTTATACCTTTCAACAAGGCATACACATATCAAGATACTAACGATGTCTTCCAAATTGCTACCACCAACGTTGATGCTTTGAATTTACCACCAACAAAAGGAGAGTTAAAAAGTCATTTTCAACGTGCTGCATATATATCACACGAGAAACAGCCAACTCAAATGTCTGCAGTAGAAAACGGTTGGCTAGAAGTCGATGGGCGATACGACTACGACTGGTATGAAGGAAGTTAACCCTCAATAATTCAACCGAATGTTACAAATACAGGTAATTTTCATCTAGCCGTTTCCTGATAATATTTTAAAATTTTACACTAAAATATAATATAATATTTTACTAAACATTGAATCTTTGTTTGTGCGCAGATAACGAATCTGAAATAAATGAAAATGCGGCGGAAGAAGTAGACGCAATAGCGGAAACATCAGACGTTTCGGATGATGACGAAGAAAACGACGAATATTATAGCGATGGTGACATTGCACAATAAACTATTCATAAATAAACAGGAATCCCTAATAACCACAAGCAGCGCGAGCGTGTATTCCGGATTTTTATTGGCTGCTGACTGAGCGGGTTCTATTAAAGCGGTGTCTGACTATTGACTTTGTGGATTTAATTAAGTGAACTAACATATTCCAAAATTGCAACTTCTCCAAAACAATTGCATTAACGTCATTTTTGCAACATATCCGCACCTGTGCTGACGCCGCTTGTTCGATTATTTACCTGTCTGACTGTTCGATTAAGGTTTTGCATCGCATTGACTATCTATTGATAAGTCTTCAGCTTTTTCAAAATCAGTTTGAGAATAATAATTAAAATTACACCTTTCCTGACACGTTCTGACTGAACAGCTTTTTATGACGAAAATAAATTCAAATTCAAATTCAAATTTATTAATTATTGTAAATATTTACAACAAAAAACGTCAAAAACATAGATATTATATATGTATAAATACCATAAATAAATTATAATACATATAATACTTGCCACATTACACATAAATTACAAACGTAATCAAACATGTCAGATAAACACAAGAATACAAAGACAGAAACATGATTCAGATCCAAATTCATTAATTATTGTAAAAAAAACATTTACAATAAAATCGTTGAAATATATACAAAAATATAAAATAAAAGTATAAAATACGCCAAAAAGGAATACAACTGCCAAATAAAAGAACTGCTTTAACGACTTCTTAAAGCTTAAAAAAGTATTTACATTTTTAATGTTGAGAGGTAAATGATTAAATAGTCGACATCTCAAATACTCCAGATGTTGCTGGAAAAGAGCAGAGAGGTGGCAAGAGGTGACTTTTGTTTCTGGTATCATGCGGATGACTATTTTTATTAAATAGGAACGAGCTCATATTTTTATAAACGAAACACAAGATTTCGTAGATAAATATCGAGGGCAGAGTCAAAATCTTTAATTTAATAAAATATGTTTTGCAAGAATCGCGTTGATTCAAATATTCATTATTCTAATAGCACGCTTTTGCAATAAAAACATTCGTGTGACATCACTGGACATCCCCCACTGAATAACCCCGTACTTTAGCAGAGGGTAAACGCATCCGAAGTAAAAATCCATCAATATACCCCTGTACAGTGGTATTGTAAATTCTTCAATGCATAACACAGTTTTGCTAGTTTAGTTAATATGAACAGTCCACCTCAATCCACTATCAATCCATAGATCCAACAATCTCGTAGAATCCACAAGCGAGATGTTTGCGTCATTAATAGTCAGCGAAAACCCAGCCACGCCAGGGCCAAAAACAACGCAATTAAGCTTGTCAAAATTTATGTACAGACTATTAACGTCAGCCCAGTAACAGATCTTATTCATAATGCTCTCGGTTCCCAGTACAAATTGTGCCAAAGAAGGTCCCGTAACAATAATATTTCTATCATCAGCGTAAGACACTATAGTACAACTCGGGGTTGGTGTATAATTAAAAAGATCATTAATGAAAATAGTGAAGAGTGTAGGACCCAGTATAGAACCCTGAGGAGCTCCTGCACTCGTATATTGTACGCTTGTTTTTTGGTTACCCAAAGAGACAAGCTGACACCTGTTACTGAAATAGGATTCGAACCAGGTGAGGGCTTTATCTCTAACTCCATATCTTCCTAACTTTTTCAAAAGAAGTTTATAATCGACAAAATCAAATGCCTTTGAGAAATCCACAAAGATTCCCAACACGGTATTCCCAGTACCTCGAGCCCGAACAATTAAATTAATGAATTCGCAGAGTGCCGTGTGTACATCCTTTTTTTTTATAAAACCATGTTGGTTCTTGTTTAAGAGATTATTATTAATGAAAAACGACATTAACCTCTCACTGACAATGGTCTCGAAAACTTTTGAAAATGATGACAATAGACTAATCGGTCTACAGCTCTTAACATCATTAGAATCTCCCTTTTTGTATAAAGGTTTAATTTCAGCAAGTTTTAAATTACCTGGGAAAATTCGCTCCAAAAAAGACAGATTAATAATATGTGATAACGGCACAGAAATAAAAGGAGCAATTCTTTTTAATAGTGAGCTAGAAATACCGTCATGCGCAACGGAGTGAGATGATTTAATTTATTTATAACAGTTTCAATATCGTTTTGAGTAGTGGACAACAAGTAGAAAGATCTATTGTTTAAATTCATGTTCTGTAGCAAATCTCCTCTATCACCAACCAAGATACCAGCAGTAATAGTCTCAGCAACAGAAACGAATTAGTTGTTGAAATAATCGGCTGCATCAGTACCAGTTAATGTCTTGCTGGTCTCGTCAACCACTTTCAATACCATATTTTTTTATCTGTAAAAGTTCCTACGTTTGATTTAATAATATTCCACACCATATTTGTTTTATTGGAAGCTGTACTCGTACTAATCAAGTACGCATTATGGTCACGTTTTGCATTAGAAAGCAGTTTCTGGTAATACTCATTATACTCTCCAAATATTGGTCTAAAAACCGGATACTGTCTACTAAGATCGCCATACATTGACAACACACTTCGACCTTAAGAAGGTCCCGTGTAATCCACTTGGAATTATTTCTATAAGTATTTACCTTAACAACCGGAAACAATATATCAAAATAGTGACGAACCGTATTTATAAACGGACATTTATCAATAAGTACTGGATACCATTCCTCATTAGTCAAATATAAAATGAAATTTCCAATATTATCATCACTAAACGATCTAGCAGAATAATAATCTCGAGATCCACCCCGGTCACCACGGTGGTCATTATATACTATACTAATTGCCTGAGCATAATGATCACTTATATTATTACATATGATTCTACTGCAATACCTATCGGCAGACAGCCCCGATACCAAAATGTTGTCAATGTTACCTTTCAGCTTATAGGAATTACTCAAGATAAGGTTATTCGAATTACCTGAGCTCTTATAGCTGTAGTACTCTAATTCGGGGAGACGTGGCGTCCTTCCTTCAGGATGGCACTACACTTATTAACTGGGTGTTCCAGGATAGGGCTTATATTAGTGTCTGGGGTTAATGAAAGAGTTGTTTCAAACCACATGAATTTATTACCACAACTCGGTCACTAAAACAATAGCCACGCAGGACTATAAAGAAATGGCTTAAGGCAACACTAAATATTAAGAGATATTTACATAGATTGATATTATATACACTGTCTACTGAGACACCTTGACCAAAGGGCTAATGATCCCACACACAGGGGGATAAGACAAAGGGGGTGGTCGCTAGATACTGGCAGTTTAAAATAGAGAGGGATATTTGAGACACTCAGTTGGGGTTCTAGGGGATAAGGCTCCCTTCGGGGTACCTAGTCAATTAACGCCTAGAATGGGTAAGGCTGCCTTCGGGTACCAAACCAACTAACTACTTCTGAGTGACGTGACGGGGCTATCTTGAGATTGCCAACCGTGCAAGCTTAGGAATCAGTTCAGTACTTACGGTTGGAACAATGGGTACGACGTGAGGTCACTTTAGCCACACGTCACAAGTCACTGGGGTGGTGTATCGGCACAGGACCTACACTTGGATAACGATCCGTGGTCTGGATCTTTGTTGAAGCACTAAGTGGCACTCACAACTTCAACAACCTCTCGTATTTGGTTGGGTCACTTTGTTCAACAACCTCTCTTTTGGTTGGGTCACTTTGTTCAACAACCTCTCTTTGGTTGGGTCACTTTGTTCACAGCCTCACTAACAGGTCACGAATGCTCCTTGGATGTTGGTGGAAGCACGCAACTGCTGTTGATTCGGACTCTCAGTCCTCCTCGTAAGTGTTCGGCTTATCCTTTTTAGGTCCTTCCTCGTCTTCGGGTATCTTCGGGTCACCTCGGAAACGTTCGGGTTTGCTTCGTCTCGTTCGTGGAAGCCTTCCTACGCCTTCGGGTATCTTCGGGTCACCTCGGAAACGTTCGGGTTTGCTTCGTCTCGTTCGTGGAAGCCTTCCTACGCCTTCGGGTATCTTCGGGTCACTTCGGAAACGTTCGGGTTTGCTTCGTCTCGTTCGTGGAAGCCTTCCTACGCCTTCGGGTATCTTCGGGTCACCTCGGAAACGTTCGGGTTTGCTTCGGCTGCGTTCGGCTTGCTCGTAGAAGTCGTCCTACGTCTTTAGTTCTCCTCGGGTATGTTCGGCTTTGCCTCGGAAACGCTCGGGATTGCTTCGAGTCGCTTCGGCTTGCTCGTAGAAGTCGTCCTACGTCTTTAGTTCTCCTCGGGTATGTTCGGCTTTGCCTCGGAAACGCTCGGGATTGCTTCGAGTCGCTTCGGCTTGCTCGTAGAAGTCGTCCTACGTCTTTAGTTCTCCTCGGGTATGTTCGGCTTTGCCTCGGAAACGCTCGGGATTGCTTCGAGTCGCTTCGGCTTGCTCGTAGAAGTCGTCCTACGTCTTTAGTTCTCCTCGGGTATGTTCGGCTTTGCCTCGGAAACGCTCGGGATTGCTTCGAGTCGCTTCGGCTTGCTCGTAGAAGTCGTCCTACGTCTTTAGTTCTCCTCGGGTATGTTCGGCTTTGCCTCGGAAACGCTCGGGATTGCTTCGAGTCGCTTCGGCTTGCTCGTAGAAGTCGTCCTACGTCTTTAGTTCTCCTCGGGTATGTTTGGCTTTGCCTCGGAAACGCTCGGGATTGCTTCGAGTCGCTTCGGCTTGCTCGTAGAAATCGTCGTATCAGCTCTGAAGTCACTTGTCGAAAGTTCGGTTCTCTCCAGAGAAGGGGCTGTTGTCGCTTTAAGTCTTTAGAGCGACTGATTCAGCAGCTAGAGCTGACTGACTCAATATAAAATTTCTTAGCTTTTATAACATTTTCAACGACGTAAACAAATGACGCTGATGCAGGTGTTCTTTCAAAGACGCATTCTATTCGTTAGAATAACGACTCTTTTGATTGGGCAGAAGCCCTTGCTTCTCGTGTAAAATATTTTTCACTTGATAAATTTTCGAACAAAAATAGTGGGTGGAGCCTGTGAGATGTATTCAAGTAATTTCCACTTAGTGCATTGGTGAAAAATTGGTAGGTGGAGCCTGTGATCGGTAAGTTCATCATTGGTCACAATAACGACTGTTTGGGTTGGTTAAAGATTTTCAGTATTATTATATTTATTAATACTGTTAGAAATATATGGGAATTTTATGGGAAATGTGCATCGTTTGTTAGGTTTGTTTATAACAATTTCATTCACGGATCGAAATGATTTTTAAGTCCGCACAATCTTAGTAAATATTAATAACAACAATATGTAATGTTTATTAGCTCAAATTTATCGCAAGCACGTCGTTTAATTCGTATCCAGGAGACGGCAAAGGTAACAATTCGACCGCTCCCGGGGAAGACGTTGCTTGAGGTTTGTTTGAGCACATTAAAATTTAACCTAAATAAAGTCTCTATGGTTGCTTACATCTACACACGCGAAGGAGGGTAGTTTCGCGATTTGTTCTAAGAAAGGGGGGGGGAGGTATACGATACACAATGGTTTTGGCTTTAACTCAGCCTTGAACACGTCGCTAGTTCACACCCAGGTAACGGTAGAGTAACAATTCGACCGCTCCCAGGGAAGACGCTGTTCGAAACCTGTTTAAGCACACACTAAAATTTAACCTAAATAAAGTCTTTACGGTCGCTTATAACTACACACGCGAAGGAGGGTGTTCGCGATTTGTTCTGGGGGAGGGGCGTACGGATGATTCACTGGGCGCTTCCAGTTGCTCCGGGTGGGCGGCCTGGGTCCTGTGTAGGAACCTCTTCAGGGGGCTCATTAGGTGGGGCTATGTCTCGTGGCCCGTGTGTTGGGGGAGCTATGTCTGGTGGCTCCTGGGGTGGGGCTATGTCTTGTGGCCCGTATGTTGGGGCCACGTTGTGTCGTCGCATGGGCCGTACCAGGTCTAAGTGAGCTTCACTCGGCGTACGCCTGAACGCGCGACCCAAATAGCTGTAGGGTCGGCGTTTTTGACCACTGGGTACGGTCCCAACCAACGTGGTCCGATATGTTGGCCAGGGGGTAAGTGGGCTTGCACCGTTACACTCGCCTGGCCGCAGTTCAAGTGGCATTGGGGCGTTGGCATAGGCATACCTTCGCTCCCGATGCCTCAGTGCATTAGCCGGAATATATCGGGTCCGTTTGGCGGCTGGTTCTGGTGGATTCACCTGCGGGTCTCGCCATTCTCCGGGTCGATGCATTTCGAAGCGTTTGGGTGTCTTCGGAAGTTTTCGGTTCGCCCGTGGAAGTCTTAGTTCGGCTTCGGGTGACTTCGGAAGTGTTCGGTATTCTTCGGAAATGTTCGGTTCGGCGTTATATCGGCGGATTTCATGCTTCGTAGTAGCAGTAGTCGTGACAGCCTTTCCTTCCTCGAAGAGTTCCCCGAAGTCATTCAGGGTTCGTTGGAAGGTCTGCTTGTCTACTGCCGCCCAAGTGGTTGCTACCATGTGTGTCTGCATGGTTCGTGTGGGGCGTTTTCGAGGTCCCCTTGTAATGAAGGGTAGTGCTTGGCTTATCTCTGTGCCCACATGTATGCACCTCTGCGTAATATCCATTACTGCCTGGCGTTCCTTGAGCCAGGGCTCTCCAGGATGAGGGCGGCTCGCATGTTTGGCACTAACGTCGCATTATATGCAAACGTATGTTACGAGAGGAAGCCTTTAGGTGCTCTTGTGATGAGTCTAGAAGGTGGATTCCTCGTGAATTTCGGGTTTTTTCGAAGCCATTGTCTCCCCCCTGAGTTCGTCGATGCTTTCTGCACCGAAAGTTTCCGTGTCTAAGGTACGTGAAACTTTGCCACACTCACGTTGGCGCGCCAAAATGTTACCTTTCAGCTTATAGGAATTACTCAAGATAAGGTTATTCGAATTACCTGAGCTCTTATAGCTGTAGTACTCTAATTCGGGGAGACGTGGCGTCCTTCCTTCAGGATGGCACTACACTTATTCACTGGGTGTTCCAGGATAGGGCTTATATTAGTGTCTGGGGTTAATGAAAGAGTTGTTTCAAACCACATGAATTTATTACCACAACTCGGTCACTAAAACAATAGCCACGCAGGACTATAAAGAAATGGCTTAAGGCAACACTAAATATTAAGAGATATTTACATAGATTGATATTATATACACTGTCTACTGAGACACCTTGACCAAAGGGCTAATGATCCCACACACAGGGGGATAAGACAAAGGGGGTGGTCGCTAGATACTGGCAGTTTAAAATAGAGAGGGATATTTGAGACACTCAGTTGGGGTTCTAGGGGATAAGGCTCCCTTCGGGGTACCTAGTCAATTAACGCCTAGAATGGGTAAGGCTGCCTTCGGGTACCAAACCAACTAACTACTTCTGAGTGACGTGACGGGGCTATCTTGAGATTGCCAACCGTGCAAGCTTAGGAATCAGTTCAGTACTTACGGTTGGAACAATGGGTACGACGTGAGGTCACTTTAGCCACACGTCACAAGTCACTGGGGTGGTGTATCGGCACAGGACCTACACTTGGATAACGATCCGTGGTCTGGATCTTTGTTGAAGCACTAAGTGGCACTCACAACTTCAACAACCTCTCGTATTTGGTTGGGTCACTTTGTTCAACAACCTCTCTTTTGGTTGGGTCACTTTGTTCAACAACCTCTCTTTGGTTGGGTCACTTTGTTCACAGCCTCACTAACAGGTCACGAATGCTCCTTGGATGTTGGTGGAAGCACGCAACTGCTGTTGATTCGGACTCTCAGTCCTCCTCGTAAGTGTTCGGCTTATCCTTTTTAGGTCCTTCCTCGTCTTCGGGTATCTTCGGGTCACCTCGGAAACGTTCGGGTTTGCTTCGTCTCGTTCGTGGAAGCCTTCCTACGCCTTCGGGTATCTTCGGGTCACCTCGGAAACGTTCGGGTTTGCTTCGTCTCGTTCGTGGAAGCCTTCCTACGCCTTCGGGTATCTTCGGGTCACCTCGGAAACGTTCGGGTTTGCTTCGTCTCGTTCGTGGAAGCCTTCCTACGCCTTCGGGTATCTTCGGGTCACCTCGGAAACGTTCGGGTTTGCTTCGGCTGCGTTCGGCTTGCTCGTAGAAGTCGTCCTACGTCTTTAGTTCTCCTCGGGTATGTTCGGCTTTGCCTCGGAAACGCTCGGGATTGCTTCGAGTCGCTTCGGCTTGCTCGTAGAAGTCGTCCTACGTCTTTAGTTCTCCTCGGGTATGTTCGGCTTTGCCTCGGAAACGCTCGGGATTGCTTCGAGTCGCTTCGGCTTGCTCGTAGAAGTCGTCCTACGTCTTTAGTTCTCCTCGGGTATGTTCGGCTTTGCCTCGGAAACGCTCGGGATTGCTTCGAGTCGCTTCGGCTTGCTCGTAGAAGTCGTCCTACGTCTTTAGTTCTCCTCGGGTATGTTCGGCTTTGCCTCGGAAACGCTCGGGATTGCTTCGAGTCGCTTCGGCTTGCTCGTAGAAGTCGTCCTACGTCTTTAGTTCTCCTCGGGTATGTTCGGCTTTGCCTCGGAAACGCTCGGGATTGCTTCGAGTCGCTTCGGCTTGCTCGTAGAAGTCGTCCTACGTCTTTAGTTCTCCTCGGGTATGTTTGGCTTTGCCTCGGAAACGCTCGGGATTGCTTCGAGTCGCTTCGGCTTGCTCGTAGAAATCGTCGTATCAGCTCTGAAGTCACTTGTCGAAAGTTCGGTTCTCTCCAGAGAAGGGGCTGTTGTCGCTTTAAGTCTTTAGAGCGACTGATTCAGCAGCTAGAGCTGACTGACTCAATATAAAATTTCTTAGCTTTTATAACATTTTCAACGACGTAAACAAATGACGCTGATGCAGGTGTTCTTTCAAAGACGCATTCTATTCGTTAGAATAACGACTCTTTTGATTGGGCAGAAGCCCTTGCTTCTCGTGTAAAATATTTTTCACTTGATAAATTTTCGAATAAAAATAGTGGGTGGAGCCTGTGAGATGTATTCAAGTAATTTCCACTTAGTGCATTGGTGAAAAATTGGTAGGTGGAGCCTGTGATCGGTAAGTTCATCATTGGTCACAATAACGACTGTTTGGGTTGGTTAAAGATTTTCAGTATTATTATATTTATTAATACTGTTAGAAATATATGGGAATTTTATGGGAAATGTGCATCGTTTGTTAGGTTTGTTTATAACAATTTCATTCACGGATCGAAATGATTTTTAAGTCCGCACAATCTTAGTAAATATTAATAACAACAATATGTAATGTTTATTAGCTCAAATTTATCGCAAGCACGTCGTTTAATTCGTATCCAGGAGACGGCAAAGGTAACATCAATCGTGGATGCGGAAGCAGCCGAGTTAGCCTAGTGGGAGACGGAATAGTGACATCAAGATTAAATAAATTTAAAATATCTCTAAAACGAGCTAGTGTGCCATTGTCGTCCAAGATATCAATATTAAAATCGTCTCCAATAATTATCCGATCCGACAAACCAGAAACAGAATCAAGTAGGCCAATAAAGATTTCAAAACACACATCAATATCTCCCAATGGGGATCTGTAAATACCAATAACAATCAAATTCTTATCTGGGATCAGAACTGCACAACACTCTAGATCTTTTTCCACAGAAAAATTCACCACAGCGTCTATGGATCTAACGTTAACACCAACATCCACCCTAGAAAATATTGCAATGCCACCTCCCTTATACTTTTCTGTACAAAATTTGGCATTTTGTTCATAATTTTGAAGTTTAAGTGCATGAATGCTATCATTATTTTGCCAGTGTTCACTAAAAATCAACAGATCAAAGCAGTCCCTCAGTCAAGAATGCTTCCAATTTATTAAGTTTGTTCCCAATTGATTGTAAATTTTGGTGTAACACGATAAAGTTTTTCAGGCGTGTATCGGTGTAATCAACACCGGTTATGTCATCTGTTGACTCCTCCTCTTCCATAAAAAAAATTTTTTTTCGATTATACTATTCAGTTCCCTATCCTTACATCTGAAGGGAATTGTGCTGACAATTAAATTTCCTAGTAGCACACAATATCGGGCCAACGTTGGCTGCTGGTCGTTTATTTGTTGCCCTGACCCCGGCGGCTGATATCAATCCGATGTGAGTGTTAACATTTTACAACGTTGGATAAATATCATTGCATGATATTGGCCCAACATTTTGCACAGACATTTTTCCGATTTGAGCATAAATCGGCTCAGGGTCGGCAGCTGACATTGTGCCGATTTAAAGCAAAATCGGCTGATGATCGTAAGGGAATATTGGCTGTTGATCTGCGTACGAAATCGTATTGCTGTCACGATGCGATATGTATCTGATATTATTTACCTACATATACCATATGATGTTACGAAGTGATATAAATAAAATAATATATACCACCATTTTGCCAATATTAAATTTTTAGTAAATTTTCATTATACCGAGTGTTCCTCTTTAATTGAAGACGCCTAAATAAATAGTTTATTAATAACGCAATAAGTAAAAATACTTTTACCACTGATAGAGGTCATTACGATTAATATTTTTGTTTGAACGAATTTTTAAAGAGTCTAAATTCGGCCTGCTATGATAAAAAAACTCTAGTGCAAGTAATCATATAGCAACGCTGAAAATAATATAAAATAAATTTAAAAAAAGTTGTTGCTAATCACTAAAGGACTCCAAATACAAAGTTTCGCTGGAATTTTTTCCTACGTTTTTGTGTATAAACTCAATAAAAAAATTCTTATCACAAGAATTGAAACAATTGAAATTAGATTGAACATTGAATTACAATTTTGAAACATTAATTAAATTGGATATTTTTCAACTAAGTAACTTCAAACACTAGTTTTTATTTTAATCATAGTTGGTCAAAATTAAACTCCCAAAAAATCATTTTCCTATAAGAATATTTATTGTAATGGCCTCTATCACTGGTAAGAGTTTAACACATATGACAAGTTATTGTTTGTATTCATGTAAAGTGAACACATTGTATATTCACATTCAATATGACATGCTACCCTGAAATGGCTACACCATAGTTAACTTCCAATTTAATATGAATACATAAATGAATGTCACTATTAAATTTAAGTTGACGCAATACAGTAAAGAAATACATGCAATAAGCGTACTACTACTACTACAAAAAAATTATGTTTTGAATGAACTGACTTCGTACACAGATAGATAATGAATGTAAATTAAATGAAGACAAAATAAATATTTTCACAAATTTAATTTCTATATCAAATAACGCCAGGATTATACATATATTTATAAATATATAATTGGAAATATAAATCATAATTTATTATAAAAAAAATGCCAAATTTCTAAAAAAAATAATAAAAGCACATACTGTGGAGAAAATTAAAAAGATGTTGGAAGATATACGATCTGTTAAATTAGTATAGTTGTTAAGAAATTTGATGAGTATATGATAGCATTTTCAGATTTGACATTTATTGTCCACTTTTAAAGATATTTAAAAGAAGAACGAAAATTGCCGACATTTTCAGTTATCCATATCTTCCTAACCATTAAAGGTACAACAAAACTAAAAATGACATAATGGTAATAATTTTTACGTAGAATTTAATAATCTTAGTTAAACATTTATGGCACACTTAATTATCAAGATATAACAAACTAAATCAGATTTACTTCCACCCTGACAATTAAGGTGAAAATATGATATTATTACACTTATAATAAAATTCTTACAGACACTTTCAAATAAAATTATTATATATCTGTGTTGCTTCCAGTCTGTAAAAGTTGGGGTATTCCATTAGCAGTGCAGCTAAATTGTGTTGTATCCAGCTTTTTCGGTATCTGGCCAATCCTACCGCCTTCTCTAACACTTCCTGTAGCAAGCCATCAACCAATACATTTATCGTTATCCATATCACTAGCGTTTTCAAAACGACGGCGTACTACATCTGCGAGCAAACGAAACATATTTATGGTAGATGGTAGATATAAAATAGATATACAGGGTGAATCAATAGCCGCTTCATCGATTGCTCTTTTGTGTTTTTAATAAAAGAAAAAACAATTAGTGGAGGATTTATGGTTGCTTGGGATGCATATTCTAAAAATACTTTAAACTCTGACGCACTTCCGGTTTCACCGGAAATACATTAAATTTATTTTTTTATATGACCTCCCCCTTATATATATTTGGATTTTCTAGTACTGCATTATATTGTCTATTCAACTGTTTTTTCTTTCTCAAAATCGAACAATAGTTTTTGATTTATTAATTTTTTTTTTGAAAATATTTGAGCAAAACATTATTTTCACATTGTTCTTAAAAGTAAAAATTAACATTGGTGGTGCTTGTAGCCAAGAAAATTCTGTATCATTTGGTATAAGTTGCACTCGATAATACCTCAAAAAACTTTGCTTTTTCAAAGCCTATTTCCCGAAATTTTCACATACCAAAAACTTTTTTTTTTTTAATACAACACCCGATATTTTATTGTGGCATTTTGCTTTTTATTCTCTTTCATTTTTGTTAAACATGTCCTATACAAATGTATAAAAGCATTGCTATTAGTTATTATCAAAGTAATTAGTCTTATAAAGAGTTAATAGCTATGATTGACCTTTTTGGTGAATCTAAAAGAAACTCTTTGCTAGTATCCATACTTTATGCACAGTGATCCCTGGTAGAAGTCAACAGAAGCCAGAAACCTTCGAAAGTATAAAGGAACGGTTCGAGTGAACTGAAAGTATTGAATATGACAAAAACAGCGGACAAAATCAATAACTGGTGAGGATAATAAGTTTATGGTACTTGACCACCGCTAATAAGCTAGGCATAGGACATTGTTAATAAAAATTAAAGAGAATAAGAAGGAACAAACTGTCACAATAAAATACCGAGTGTTGCATTTAAAAAAAATAAGTTTTTGGTATGTGAAAATTTCGGAAAGTAGGGTTTGAAAAAACAAAGTTTTTCAAGGTATTGTCGATTGCAACTTATACCAAATGATGCAGAATTTTCTTGCCTACAAGCACCACCAAAGTTAATGTTGTTACTTTTCAGAACAATGTGAAAATATTTTTTTTTATGAACACGTGTTTTGGTCAAATATTTTCAAAAAAAAATTGGAAACTCAAAAACTATTGACTTAGTTTTGAAAAAGAAAAAAGTTGAATAGGCAATTTACGGCAGTACTAGAAAATTCAAAAATATATAGGATGTCATTTAAAAAAAATTAAGTCCGTAAGTTTCCGGTGAACCCGGAAGTGAGTCACAGCCTAAAGTATTTTTACAATATGCGCCACAAGCAACCATTAATCTCCCATGTTTTATCTAGTATTATGTTGAAATAAGCAGTAATGTGTTCAGCAATAAAAATATTATTCAATTCTAATTGGTAATTAAATAATCAGTTAATGCAATGTAGGTTTAAAAAAAACAAATGTTTGGAACATGATCAATTAAACCACAAAGCGAATTAATATGTCTCTCATTTAAATTATATACAGCCTGTAAATGTAAGTGTATAGAAATTCAGTATCTTCAACTGGCAATTAATAAAGGCAGTGCCATTTGGAAAACAACACATTACCTACAATCACCTGGTATATAGTTGTTTGACAGAAAGGTATTTTCTTCTTCTTCCCTTAGTGAAAATTGCATGGATAACGTCGTCGTCATAAATTTCTTCATGATGAGATGTACTGCCTACTTAATTGATTCTCCAGAGATATAAAACTTGTATCTAAAAAGTAAGTTAAAAGGTTAAAGACTCGCAAGTGTTTCATAAAATAAATATTTTCTTCTTTGTCGTTTTAAACTGCTAATATTATATTAGCAGTTTTAAAGTTATTTTTCTTTGGTCTAAGGCTGCACCCCAATTATACAAAATACATATTCTTTCAAAGTATAATACACATAATTTCCACAAATTATTAGGTTGGTGTGCACAAATTAAACGAAGTACCTATTTGTGAAGTTAACTAAATATTAATATGACATTTATAAATGAAAATAAAATTATTAAGACAATATTCAGTAAGAATTTGAAGTTTAAAACGTTTGTCAAACATTTTGTCTTATTGTTATTGTATAATTGGTGTACAACCAATGTTATAATATGATTAAGATATTATAATATTACTTTATTATCATTTTTTAACACATATATTTCTGAACGTCTTCCCTGATTTTTAGATTTCCGAAGTGTCCTTGAAAATCGGTCTATTAATGGCATCTGCCGGCTGTCGTTATAATACAGTTTTTATATATTAAGGGACTTACGCTTAAAACACAAATAAACAAAGGCTCAATGCATGTTCGACTGGAACTAGTTTTTAAAATAACGTTTCCGAAACTTTGTTATGATGTTGTAAATTTGGCCAACTTCGAGGGTGAAATGTAGGAGTAAATAATTTTAATTATCAGAACCGAGAACGAATACCTTACAACGGCCGAATTTGCATGAGCCTCCCTTAATGTAGGTATTTTGTGATCACTTGTGATTTATAATTTAAACTAGCTGTCCATCAATCTCTTCGAGCTTGAATCGCCTTTCGCGTCCGCTTACAGTTTTATTACAGTTCCCTGTAAAACGCCAAAAAATCTTGTGAACTTGATATTGTATAGACATTTCCTTTTAATATTAATAGTATATAGATTTTTGTTGCCAATACAATATCAGTATCAGATATTTAACCAATATATTACCAATGTAGACAACGTTAATCTGATGTCAACCCAACGACATAAATTGACATTTACAAACAGGTAACAAAAAACTTATTATCTGTTCCGACAAATCGGGAAATACAAAACAAATCACAAAATTGTCGGCAAAGCAAAATTATTTCAGCACTAGGACGACAAACTTTCGAATACAGTAGTTAATAGCAATTCATTGAAATAAAACACTCTAATTTAAGTTTGAATGTGACTTAATAAAATGTATAAGTAAAAGAGACTCACATACAGCTTGGCAGATCGCACTCGCACACACCTATACCTAAATACATTCCGATCCAAGAGTTTCAGCCTTTCCAAAACTCTTGCACTTTTTTGACACCCGCTCTTGGAGTACTGTCATTTATGAATGGTTGAGTATACGGAAAACAGGGACAACAAAAGTGTTGGCAAAGTTTGCATTGGAAGACAATCTATTCCGGGCGAGCTAGAAATCTTAATGATTTAGTATATACAGGCTGTCCCAGATAGTGTGCTCACCATTGGGATCTCGTAAACGGTAAGAGATAGAGAGTTGGTTAAATGAGACAAAATGTACGTGACACCTGGGTTTACTTTTTTAAATAAAAAAACTTTTAAAAAAATGAACGATACGTGCGCTATAGTGGAAAAACTAAAAATCGGCAATTTTAATTTCGTCGTTTAACTTATTTCATGTAAAAGATACCGAAATACTATTTTGACATTATGAAGGTACTTTTTTACGCAGAATTCAAATTTGGTATTGCAACCTCTGAAGCTTTTATACGTTTCGAGATTTTTATACAAACTTTTTTATTTTAAATACAAATCGTAGGCGGCTTTGACTGTATCAAAAAGAGCATAATTTGCTGATTTCAATGATGTATAACACTTTGGGTTTATTTGTAGAAATAACAAAGTTACAAGAATAATTAGCATATTTTTTTGTTTTATACTTACCTATTCCTGGAAACAAAATACAAAAATAACTGAAAAGTAAATAAAACACTAACTTCACATACCTAACTATTTATTTACTACTAGTAAATAGATAAATTACATTAAATGCTCAAAAAGTCCTCCATTGTTATTGATACATAACTGAGCTCTTCTTAGTGTGGAATTAATCACTTTTTCTAAAATACGTCCATTTATCCGATGAAACTCTCTTAAAACACAAGCTTGCAGTTCCTCCACATTATTAAATTGTGTTTTATACACCTTATTTTTTATGTAACCCCAAAGGAAAAAATCCATTGCGGTTAAGTCTGGGGAACGTGCAGGCCATGAAATGGGTCCTCGATTACCAATCCACCGATTACCAAATCTATTATTTAGGTAATTCGTAATAATGTGAGCATTATGTGCTGGTGCCCCATCCTGCTGGAAATACATATTCGCAGTTAGATTAAGCGGAATATCGTCTAGAAGATCTTCTATTTCACCTTGAAGTAAGTTCAAATAGCGTTCACTCGTTAAATTGTTATTGAAGATAATAGGTCCAACTATTCTTCTGCCGATAATACCGAGTGTTGCATTTAAAAAAAATAAGTTTTTGGTATGTGAAAATTTCGGAAAGTAGGGTTTGAAAAAACAAAGTTTTTCAAGGTATTGTCGATTGCAACTTATACCAAATGATGCAGAATTTTCTTGCCTACAAGCACCACCAAAGTTAATGTTGTTACTTTTCAGAACAATGTGAAAATATTTTTTTTTATGAACACGTGTTTTGGTCAAATATTTTCAAAAAAAAATTGGAAACTCAAAAACTATGGACTTAATTTTGAAAAAGAAAAAAGTTGAATAGGCAATTTACGGCAGTACTAGAAAATTCAAAAATATATAGGATGTCATTTAAAAAAAATTAAGTCCGTAAGTTTCCGGTGAACCCGGAAGTGAGTCACAGCTTAAAGTATTTTTACAATATGCGCCACAAGCAACCATTAATCTCCCATGTTTTATCTAGTATTATGTTGAAATAAGCAGTAATGTGTTCAGCAATAAAAATATTATTCAATTCTAATTGGTAATTAAATAATCAGTTAATGCAATGTAGGTTTAAAAAAAACAAATGTTTGGAACATGATCAATTAAACCACAAAGCGAATTAATATGTCTCTCATTTAAATTATATACAGCCTGTAAATGTAAGTGTATAGAAATTCAGTATCTTCAACTGGCAATTAATAAAGGCAGTGCCATTTGGAAAACAACACATTACCTACAATCACCTGGTATATAGTTGTTTGACAGAAAGGTATTTTCTTCTTCTTCCCTTAGTGAAAATTGCATGGATAACGTCGTCGTCATAAATTTCTTCATGATGAGATGTACTGCCTACTTAATTGATTCTCCAGAGATATAAAACTTGTATCTAAAAAGTAAGTTAAAAGGTTAAAGACTCGCAAGTGTTTCATAAAATAAATATTTTCTTCTTTGTCGTTTTAAACTGCTAATATTATATTAGCAGTTTTAAAGTTATTTTTCTTTGGTCTAAGGCTGCACCCCAATTATACAAAATACATATTCTTTCAAAGTATAATACACATAATTTCCACAAATTATTAGGTTGGTGTGCACAAATTAAACGAAGTACCTATTTGTGAAGTTAACTAAATATTAATATGACATTTATAAATGAAAATAAAATTATTAAGACAATATTCAGTAAGAATTTGAAGTTTAAAACGTTTGTCAAACATTTTGTCTTATTGTTATTGTATAATTGGTGTACAACCAATGTTATAATATGATTAAGATATTATAATATTACTTTATTATCATTTTTTAACACATATATTTCTGAACGTCTTCCCTGATTTTTAGATTTCCGAAGTGTCCTTGAAAATCGGTCTATTAATGGCATCTGCCGGCTGTCGTTATAATACAGTTTTTATATATTAAGGGACTTACGCTTAAAACACAAATAAACAAAGGCTCAATGCATGTTCGACTGGAACTAGTTTTTAAAATAACGTTTCCGAAACTTTGTTATGATGTTGTAAATTTGGCCAACTTCGAGGGTGAAATGTAGGAGTAAATAATTTTAATTATCAGAACCGAAAACGAATACCTTACAACGGCCGAATTTGCATGAGCCTCCCTTAATGTAGGTATTTTGTGATCACTTGTGATTTATAATTTAAACTAGCTGTCCATCAATCTCTTCGAGCTTGAATCGCCTTTCGCGTCCGCTTACAGTTTTATTACAGTTCCCTGTAAAACGCCAAAAAATCTTGTGAACTTGATATTGTATAGACATTTCCTTTTAATATTAATAGTATATAGATTTTTGTTGCCAATACAATATCAGTATCAGATATTTAACCAATATATTACCAATGTAGACAACGTTAATCTGATGTCAACCCAACGACATAAATTGACATTTACAAACAGGTAACAAAAAACTTATTATCTGTTCCGACAAATCGGGAAATACAAAACAAATCACAAAATTGTCGGCAAAGCAAAATTATTTCAGCACTAGGACGACAAACTTTCGAATACAGTAGTTAATAGCAATTCATTGAAATAAAACACTCTAATTTAAGTTTGAATGTGACTTAATAAAATGTATAAGTAAAAGAGACTCACATACAGCTTGGCAGATCGCACTCGCACACACCTATACCTAAATACATTCCGATCCAAGAGTTTCAGCCTTTCCAAAACTCTTGCACTTTTTTGACACCCGCTCTTGGAGTACTGTCATTTATGAATGGTTGAGTATACGGAAAACAGGGACAACAAAAGTGTTGGCAAAGTTTGCATTGGAAGACAATCTATTCCGGGCGAGCTAGAAATCTTAATGATTTAGTATATACAGGCTGTCCCAGATAGTGTGCTCACCATTGGGATCTCGTAAACGGTAAGAGATAGAGAGTTGGTTAAATGAGACAAAATGTACGTGACACCTGGGTTTACTTTTTTAAATAAAAAAACTTTTAAAAAAATGAACGATACGTGCGCTATAGTGGAAAAACTAAAAATCGGCAATTTTAATTTCGTCGTTTAACTTATTTCATGTAAAAGATACCGAAATACTATTTTGACATTATGAAGGTACTTTTTTACGCATAATTCAAATTTGGTATTGCAACCTCTGAAGCTTTTATACGTTTCGAGATTTTTATACAAACTTTTTTATTTTAAATACAAATCGTAGGCGGCTTTGACTGTATCAAAAAGAGCATAATTTGCTGATTTCAATGATGTATAACACTTTGGGTTTATTTGTAGAAATAACAAAGTTACAAGAATAATTAGCATATTTTTTTGTTTTATACTTACCTATTCCTGGAAACAAAATACAAAAATAACTGAAAAGTAAATAAAACACTAACTTCACATACCTAGCTATTTATTTACTACTAGTAAATAGATAAATTACATTAAATGCTCAAAAAGTCCTCCATTGTTATTGATACATAACTGAGCTCTTCTTAGTGTGGAATTAATCACTTTTTCTAAAATACGTCCATTTATCCGATGAAACTCTCTTAAAACACAAGCTTGCAGTTCCTCCACATTATTAAATTGTGTTTTATACACCTTATTTTTTATGTAACCCCAAAGGAAAAAATCCATTGCGGTTAAGTCTGGGGAACGTGCAGGCCATGAAATGGGTCCTCGATTACCAATCCACCGATTACCAAATCTATTATTTAGGTAATTCGTAATAATGTGAGCATTATGTGCTGGTGCCCCATCCTGCTGGAAATACATATTCGCAGTTAGATTAAGCGGAATATCGTCTAGAAGATCTTCTATTTCACCTTGAAGTAAGTTCAAATAGCGTTCACTCGTTAAATTGTTATTGAAGATAATAGGTCCAACTATTCTTCTGCCGATAATACCGCACCACACATTGAACCCAAAACGTTCTTGATGTCGAGCTTCATGTAGAGCATTGGGATTTTCTGTCCCCCAATAGTGAATATTATTTCTGTTAAATAACCCATTGTTCGTAAATCGAGATTCATCTGACCACAACACATTAAACAGAAATGTAACATTGTTGTTATTCTGATTAATGTACCAATGACAGAAACGAGTCCGCCTCTCTGCGTCTCCTGGTTGGAGTCCTTGGCTAATGTGGACTTTGTAAGGATGATATCGATGCTTTTTTAATATTCTATGGGCTGATGTTCTAGGGATTCCGGTGTTGTTTTCTATTTCTCTTGTGGAAACTTTTGGAATTTCACGCACCTGATTTAATACAATAACTTGGGTTTCCTCATCTAATCTTTTTCTATTTCTTTTCGGTTTACTAAAGGCACCGTATGTTTTTAGATTTACTTCTAATCTTCGAAATAAAGTTTCGTGTGGTTGCCGTCGATCTGGGTACAACTCCAAATAATGATTAGCTGCATTCCTTGAATTTTTGTGAGCCAATATGTAACTTTGAAGCATATCATATTTCTCTTCATTATTAAATTTCTCCATAACGTGAACAACAATAAACAAGTAATAAAACGAACCAAAACAACAAATGCGGTGATTTTTAAATAAACGAACAAAATAGCAGACTAAATAACACAAAAATAAACCGATACGTAACTTGCTTGTAAATAAATTTGACAGATACTACTTATTGTCTTAATAATTCAATGCTGCCTCTGATGTATAGCCTATGCATTCATAAGGATACCAAAAATTGCACAAATATCATTATAACTTTGTTATTTCTACAAATAAACCCAAAGTGTTATACATCATTGAAATCAGAAAATTATGCTCTTTTTGATACAGTCAAAGCCGCCTACGATTTGTATTTAAAATAAGAAAGTTTGTATAAAAATCTCGAAACGTATAAAAGCTTCAGAGGTTGCAATACCAAATTTGAATTCTGCGTAAAAAAGTACCTTCATAATGTCAAAATAGTATTTCGGTATCTTTTACATGAAATAAGTTAAACGACAAAATTAAAATTGCCGAAATAAACCCAGGTGTCACGTACATTTTGTCTCATTTAACCAACTCTCTATCTCTTACCGTTCACGAGATCTCAATGGTGAGCACACTACCTGGGACAGCCTGTATATATATATATATATATATATATATATATATATATATATATATTCGTATGAAACTACATGACAGGTACAAAACAAGCAACATATATAAACTATATAACAAAAGTAGAAATAAATTGAAAAGGGCAATAACTGCAGGGACCCTTTAATTAATTAATTTAGTAATGATAAGAGTCCATCACTATACATAGGGAATAGATAAAATGAAGAAGTGTTGTATGTAACACCTGCCTAGCAAGTATGCATCTGCTTTTTCGCATTACCAGAGGAAACAAGCAATAAACAATTACAACATTATAATTTTTTTTTTCATTTGTTTATTATGTACCTAATACTTCTGGTTGACTTGCACCAATTTGCTTCTAAAAAATGTATATTAAATTGGCCCCGAAGTATCTAGTCCGTGTCAAACAACAAATCTTCTGTAAAATAAAAGCGACTGCTACACGCCTCACTAATATAAGCTAGTAAACTCACAAGGGCGCAGACAAATGGCGCCGTCGCCGCGTCGCAAAGCAAAATTAATTCTTCCGTGTTCGACACTATTAGCAATAAAAATGTTTGACTAAGCTTAAATAATGGCAAAACCGCAAAACATTACACTAAAGTTTCGAAAGTTTTGTGCTTACTCCTTCAGGAATGCCTTACCTTTAACTTTCCTTAGGTACAGATGTCAAAGATGGGAAGGGAAACTGCCTCTAGACAGCCGTTTATTGCGGGCGTGGATTTACATTGAATCTCTGTTGAATGATTTTAGGACGCCAACTCATTATTGTAATATTCCCCACTCCAATATGATTCTTGATGCAGCAGTAAAATCAAATAAAATACCCAAGGTAACAAAAGACAAGACAGAACCCAAATATCTCCAAACACAACAATTTATTTATTAGAAGTCGATCTAATAGTAAGTAAGAAAAACAAATGTATGAAAATTAAAAGAGAACAAATTCAAAGTTAAAAATTGTATCAAATAACTGCCAATTTAAAATTGTGAAGAGTAATTAGGCAAAATATGAATAAAAAAGAAAAAAATTACGTTGAGGAATCTAAGATAAAAACAATTGCAAAATAAGTGACCGAATTTTTCGGACAGCCTGTATTCTTTCTAAATATTGTTAAATATAAATTAAAACTAAGCATGAATTAAATTAGTAGCTGAGATCTCACCTTTACATAGATTTACATATATATTAATCAATTTCACACTGTATACAAAGCAAGAAATTATATCACTAAATACAAGTTACTGAAAACTCACGAAATGTAAGGGTTAAATCGAGGTTTAAATTATGAGAAGTAATTACATATAGCTGAAGGCCCAAAATTCAAATATTAACCAGCAATTTACAATAAATATTCGAAATAAACCTCGTAACCGAAAAATAAATTTAAGATTAACTGGCAAAATTTTAAATATACTTTAAATTAACTAAATACAGAAATTTAGAACAACGTTCTTTTGCTTAACTGACCATTAAAATTACACAAGAGGCTCAAACCAAAACCACGCCCTCCGGGCACAGAAATTGCTCGGGTTAGAATTAACAAAAATTACAAAATATTTAACTAAACTTAGGGATTAAATTCCAGAAATATTAATGTCAGAATTAAGATTAAAATAAAATCAGATTTACAGAAATAGGCACATAAAAGCATAGAACAAAAGGACTTGTCTGTCGACCACGTGGTTGAGTTGATTTTTTCGGTAACTCTGGAAATTCGCTTAAAACACGGACTCCAAAACCCAAGAATTAACAATTCCGGTTATATTGAAGGAATTCCAGCCCTCGGATTTAGTGAAGATAAAACGTTTCTTTGATAATTAAAGTAAAGATCCACTCATGCACGCCGAGATGACAAATGGCGTCGCCTCATGGCTATTCCTTTGTTCGACAAAAATGCGGAAATATCGCATACGCAATGCGTAAGTAGCAGCTAAAAAGGGACAAGAAAGAGCAACACGCGTTAATGATGATCTAGTTAGAAAATTAGATGAAAACTCAACAGAATAACTCAGCCACACGTCCATAAAAGAATGATCAGGCGAAACGTCAAGAATTAAAGTTATGAAATTAAACTTTTATTGCATTTTCATCCGCTTGTATTAAGCGTTCTTAACGATATACGGCAGTACATTTAAATCAAAAATTTCCAATAAAACTTTGGACGGGTAGAGTTAGTTCTGCAGCTTAATAGATCGATATATTGACGACAAATGTGAAACTGTTGCCAACCCACTACAGACGATTCCCCCTGAATGCTCTGAATAATGCTTGAAAACCCCTAAATTATACCACTAACCCCCTAAAAACACAAGCGGCTTAAATCACAGGTTGCGTTCCGTATTCCATCTCTTTTTAATTACGTGTTTGTTCATTCTTTGAGGTTATGTTTATTCTAATTCCATAGTCTACGTTTGTTTGTGGTCTAGTTTCCTCTAATTTTTCAAAAGATCATAATTATTTGTTATAAATTGTATTCTCTTTTCTTTTTACCAGCGTTTTAAACTTTATTACACGTATCTATCCTGTGCGTTCGCTGTTGTTAATGACACCTAAGTGTATGCTGTGTATCCCAACTCACGGTAATGAACTACAAAGCAATAGAAACGGAATAGCTTTACCTTTATTGGATTTTAAAAATCAAAGTACTGGCCAAAGGTAAAGGGTTAGGAATGTGTCATGCAGTTGTCAACGGCATATGCCTAACTAATTTAGTCAATAGATCTCCTGAAGAGCTAAATTATGCTTGCTGGTTAACATTTGCAAACCGTATATTAAGATTATACTAGTGGTCGCACAGTGGTCGAAATTTGACCTTTTTATTTAATTAGTTTAATGTATTTGTAACACATATTATACATAAATTTTATCTTTCTGCACTCCTTCTCCATATAAACTTTAACTGTGGCAAATCTCTCTTATTTTCTGATGGTGCACAAAATCTTGGAAAGCTCATTTAATATTTCAGATTTATGGACAAAGAATATTTAAAGGTGATTCGACGCAAAGTCTATTTTGCGCATTGAGAGAACATTATTTTGACTATGGTAACATATCCAAGAGACCACATTAGCGGACTGGGATTGCACAGAATACTAGAAGCAAGAAAAATTGCATCACAAGAAAGTCACCTAAGTGTTAGAACTTTAGAAATACCAAAAATTAATTTGATGCAAGTGAGTATACGGAAATGATTTATCGGCAACAAGTAAAGTTAACTGAACCACCAGCTTTTCGTAATATTGCAGACGGAAATCTTCAAGGCGAGATTTGGATCAAAAGAATGTTTGAGATCCCCAAATTCTGTTGCCACACACAAGCTGTGGAACGAAGCATTAAACTTGTAACTGAGGCTTCTTCCACGGTAGGTGGACCCGGTAACGAGATGGCTTTATAAAAGCAAAACTAAAGTCACAAACCTTAATGCCGACTTTTGAAACAAGAAGGGAATGTAAATTTGAAAAGTACGAATAAACATTCTTTCGGCCGTGAAGAAGCCAGAGGTAGGGCTGGGACGCGGAGCAGCTCGATAAGCAGTCATCTCCACGTAAACAAAGTAAGCAGAAAACTGTTTCGAAGGGTTAAAGCCTGTAAACAATTATTTTTTTATGAATTTTATTAATTCCAGCTGACTCTGTAGATACGAATATTTCTTAAAAAATGCAATTTTACAATGTAGGGATATATATAATCTAAAGGTTTTTTGCTATTAGGAAACAATAAATAGTAAAACATATTTTAATATACCTAAAAGAAAACGGCCTTTTTTTTCTCTAAAATTTTACTTTTTAAAAGCACGACGGACCCTCAAGGCATTTTTTATGTTAAATTTGCATAAGCCACTTTTAAGACAACGGGATCCAGCAACTTTTTATCACTATTAGAAATCTGTAAAGAAAAAAAATTGTTTACCATTTTCACTCCACCCTAATGTGCATCCAGTATCTCGCCAACAGGTGGGGTACCAATATCTACAATGTTAATGAATACTTGGAAAAATCTCCAATAGATAATGAACACCATATACATACATATACGAATTAAAAATTCACACATGCATGCATAAAATGGATGCACAATCTGCACTACATGCATGCTTGTATGAATCTTTAATTCGGTATATGGTGTTCATATGGTTACATGTTCAACATTTAATATGATAATCTTTAAAATTAAAAGTAGCTAATGAAAATACAATGTTTTTATTCATTTAACTTTAAGATGAAATAACTAGCAAAGTGCTAATTCTGAAAACCCTAAAGTTGATATTAATATAAATGATAATAAAACGTCAAAACATCGAAATGAGAGAGAGAGAGAGAGAGAGAGAGAGAGAGAGAGAGAGAGAGAGAGAGAGAGAGAGAGAGAGAGAGAGAGAGAGAGAGAGAGAGAGAGAGAGAGAGACTGACACATAGACTTTTTTAAAAACTACTTTTTCGGTATCAGGGGATTTCAAAACGTGGACATTGCAAAAATCTCGAGGTCGAAAATTTTCATCATCACAATACTTCCTTATACTACGAAACTAAGTTGTGCTCCTTTTACTAAGAAAGTAAAAGGCGCACATTGAACTACAAATAAAACCAAAAAACCTGTTGCAGCTAATTAGCAGTACTTTTCTTGTTCTTGCTGTAAGCTTAAGTAATATTTACTTTATTGTTCTATAATAGCTATGTTAATTTATTAGTATATTGGGAATTCACGCTATGCGCACAAGATTTTTACATTCCGTATTTTGAAATGCTGTGGCTAAATATCAGCTGGCGGTCTTGCCTGTATAATCTGAGAGTTCCGTCGGCCAGCCGAAACTTTAAAATTGTATAGTAACGTGCGTGCACGCCGACAAAAGCACTGTTTTGTGTTGACATGACGGAATGGGTGTATTTTTGTCGATTTCCGTCAGTCGGCGGCATGTTATTATACTACATGAAAATTTCGCCGTTATCGTAATGGTCATGATCTTAACCAAGTTTTACTTATGGATGTGCCTGTGAATCTGTGTATTTATTAAAATAAGCAAACACAAATGACTTAAATTGTACTTACTTTGTATTATTATCAGTGATTTACTCCTGAATAATTTAATTGTGTTTGAATTATTATTGTTGTATTTTTAATTCAGTTAAAATAAGGTTCGACATAATTATTAAGCAATGCATATACTAAAATATGCAAATAAACATTGACACAAAATTCTATTTTAAACTAATTCGTGAGTAAGTAACAACTACACTCCAAATGTAAATAACACCTATTTCAGTGTTATATATATTTGAAGTATTATTTATGGTTCAACCTGTCAAAATAAGTGTTGTAATTAGTAAAAATAAATTTATTAGGGCACACTTACAAAAATTATACTTTTTTTTATTATACCAGTAATTGACTTCTCAGGAATACGTTTATATATTTTTTAATTATTCATTATATATTTTACTAGCAGTACCTGCATGGCGTTGCCCGTGACGTGTTTATTATTATATTATATTATATTGTTCAAACCTCTTGCGTGCCAAAATGTTTCCAGTATGATACTAGTAGTGTAAAACTAAGTAAAACTATTTAATAATTTTGTATTGTTATCATGTGTATTAATATGACATATTTTTTATTTTGATTGGTCTGGCGGAGAAGAGTATAGTATTTATAACCTCCTTAGTCACTCGTTTTGTTAAACACTCGCTCCGCTACCATTTTCTCGTGATTAATAAAGCTGGTAGCTAAAATTAAGCTTATAAAAGTTGATACATAATATACTTTAAAAATAGAAATTTAAAATTAAAAATGTCAGACGCCAAATATTTAAATATAAATCTAAAATAAGGATGTACGAGGGCGGCCTGAAATGTTTCCGGAATGGACAAGAAAAACATGGCATTGGTGTGGTTTCTTATTTTTATTTTCGATGTAGTCTCCTCGAATATCATTACACTTTTTCAAACGGTGCTCCAGTCTCTTCAAGCCGTAGGAAAAGTAGGATGTTTCGAGGTCTGCAAAATAGCCATCTGTAGCGCCGATGACCACCTCATTTGAGGCAAATCGCTTTCCTGCAGTGATTTTTTCAGGTTTGGGAATAGGAAAAAGTCGCTGGGGGCTAGATCTGGTGAATATGGAAGATGAGAAATTAATTCGTAGCGCAATTCATTCAATTTGGACAAGACGATGCGGGATGAATGAGCCGGTTTATTGTCGTGGTGAAATAGCACTTTTTCCGCTGCAAACGAGGCCGTTTCTCCTTCAATACTGCATAGAATCGGGTCATTAAATTGTTGTAGTATTACCCCGTGATCGTCTTTCCCTTCTGCATATAGTCAATGAGGATCACACCTTTGGAATCCCAAAAAATGGTCGCCATGATCTTTCCGGCCGATGGAACAGTATTTGCTTTCTTCGGAGCTGATTCGCCCGGAAGAGTCCACTGCTTCGATTGTTCCCTGGTCTCCGGTATGTAATGGTGGATCCAAGTTACATCCACGGTTACGAAACGCATGTAGAAATCTCTTGGATTGCGTTGAATCCTGGTCAGACACTCCTCCGAAACGGACATCCGATTTCGTTGTTGCTCTGGTGTGAGCAAGCGCGGTACCCATCGCGCCGAAAGCTTTTTCATTTCCAAAATTTCGTGTAGGATATGGCCAACTCGTTCTTCTGAGATGCCTGTTGTCTCAGCTATCTCTTTCAGCTTCAATCGGCGATCGGCTAACACGACATCATGAATCTTGTCAACCATTTCATCGTTAGTAGCGGTTTTTGGGCGTCCACTGCGTGAATCATCACTTGTGTTTGTGCGGCCAAGTTTGAACTCGCTCACCCAGAAGCTGATTGTCGAAAATGACGGAGTAGATCCGCCATGAACCTCGAGCAAAATATTTCAAATTTCCGTGGCCTTTTTCCCAGCCATCCAGAAGTATTTTATCACTGCACGAAATTCGATTTTATCCATTTTTTGCGAAACCGTCTGACTGCTACACAAAATACACTCTTCAGTAACAAGTATTGACAGTAGATGTCTGAAATTTTGACAGTTGCTATGAAAAGGGTTGCCCTTGCCGACCGATGAAATCCATTTCAACCTTCGTGCGCCATCTCTTGCCGATTCCGAAAACATTTCAGGTCGCCCTCGTAAATACGGCGAAATTAATTCATGAATCTTATCCGAGCTTTCTGAAATTATATGTCAACATACAAAAAGTTCGTAACAAAGAAGTTGGTTCTATTGATCGTGATGGTATTTTCAGTTTCGGTATCTTGTATACTTGTCTTGAATTTCCACACTCGTTCTTGTTCTTGAATGATTTACATGAATGGAAGATCAACTGTTGAATAGTAGGTACTCTTCTAATAACTGAAATAAATATGGTTTAAGAAACATTTACATATAGTATTTCAATGTTCTATGGATTTTTCTCTGACAAATACATATTTATACCCGCGTGTACTGTGCTCATGTTGCAACAAGCCAATGCAGTGAAGTGTTGGCCTAGGTTATGTCTCATTTTCATGATATGGCTCGGCATTCACTTAAAAGTAGTTGAACATTATATAAATACAGCAGCAAACCTCAAAGATGCTCGTTAACAGGAAATTACCTAATATTTAAAAATTAGTCAACATGAGTCAAGAAAACATACTTTGCAGAAAGGAAGTACTCCACAGTACTAAAGCGCACTAAATTCTTAAAGTAATTTTTGCATGATACATAAACAGGAGCACCTGTATTCGCACATAGATACGGAGCGAAGGCGTCTTCAGAGAAAGAGAAATTGACTAAGTATCCTAACATATCAGTGATATGTTTCCCATATTCCTTAATAAAACCTTACAGTAGTCCATCCAGCCCCGCTGAGTATTTATTTTTAAGTCCACAAATAATTTATACCATTTCTGAACGTTTGACCAGGAATAGATAACAAAAATTGTTGCTACTTTATTGCTGAGGTTCTGTATTATTTTCATAGACGCTTCTTGAAAATAATTATTGAAGTAAAGACCTATGATAGGGAGATTTCGAGAATAACGTTGGGGATAATGTATCAGCCAAGAAGAACGGCCAATATGCGACAAATATATTTAGAAAACGTATTTATATTACTGAAAGAATAATCGGTAATATTGCTCCTATAAAATGAGGGCAAATGTTAAAATACACAAAATAAATTGTAGTAATAATTTTAAATTTTAATTTGATAGAATTATCAAATGTAATATATTTGTAGACTTAAAATATTTCTTAATATATACGAAGGACAGAGGAAGTATTGTGATCATTTTTTAAACATGAAAAAGTAGTTGAGTGTGCCAAAGCAATACACATCATAAAGAAATTAAAAGATAGGTGCGTTTGTTTCTGATATAATATCTTTCAAATACATGTAGGGGGGTTCTTCTATAGATTATCTGAAACTTTTAATATTATATATAATGTTAATTAATTACACTTTATTTCGTACCGACAATATCATCTATTACACAATTTTGCGATACTGGAAACAAATGACGACACAGGTTCTTGCTTCTGCTGTAAAATATACGGAATGCTAATTAATATGTTTTATAAATAGACGATTCATATAGTAAAAGTTACTTATATACGAAGAATTTTTAGTTTTCTCTCAGCCGTTTTGTTACCTGTTTCTAATTTTAACTCATTGTTTGTATATTTGAGAGAATAAAATTTTTCATTCTTACCAACAACATCTCGTCTAGACAGATGATCACACAGACAACTACATTTGCGGCATCCACCGAAGAAACAAGGACACGCTCTTACCGTCGTTGTTCTATGGTAACAGGAGCATGGAGCCTTGCATTTCGATTGCACCTTTAATAAAATTTTCGTTGCGTGCCGGCAACCTCCAGGGTGCCGCGAATAGCTTTTGACTTGACGGGATATGTGACGGCCTATATAGGCCGATCAGCTTTTGTATATACTAGGTGAGCATTTTGAACTGTCCTGGGTTGGCAACAAAAAGGTCCCAGTATTATCTAAAACTAGAAAATATTTACTTCCGTGAAATGCCCATACAGGTGAAATGTCAAAACCATAATGTATTGAAGTGTCTTTTACTTTCGTATTTTCATTGTTTTATTGTCGCTTTTCTGTCTATTTCAAGACAATATACCATGCTTTTTACGATAGGATAGATTATGGAAATAGTCATTGGGATCATGTTTTCAGTAATCTGTAACGGAAATCTGGAAATAAACTTCGACACATTCACTTGTCATTGCAATAGGGTGATTGAGAGGTTTAAGGAAACGGTGAGTGTAAATGTAAACCTGAAGAAGTACCAACAGTTTTAACTGAAGATGTTGACACAGACATTAGACAGCGAATGGAAGTCAGTCCCACAAAATCTGTACGAAAGCTGTCTGCTCAAACTGGTTAAGAGATCTAATTAACTTGAACGTAATTTGTTATACAGGATTATGTATTTAAATTGTACGTATTTCCTACTGAAGTACTCATAAGGTACTGAAAACAAACTTACATATGCACCCATATGAAGTTTGTGTAACTACAACATTGACGTGGCAATCACTTTGAGTAGAGATTGAATTATTGCAACTGGTTTAATGAAATATTACTTGAAGAAGACTTGAATCGCACTTTCTTTTCGGATGAAGCTTGGATCCATTTGTCGGGGTATATCAACTCTCAAAATTACCGTACCTGGTCAAGTTGGTTGGTCGAAAAGACGGATTATTGGACCAATTTTTTTTCATGATACAATTAATGCAATACGATACCGAGAACAAATATTGGAAGCCTTCACGAAGATGAATTAAACCTGGGGTACTCCAACAAGATGGGGCAACTGCACATACTGCGCAACAAACTATTAATTATTTGCAAGGATACTGTGGTGACCAATTGATTAGTCGAAATCGATTGCCAGCCAATTCTTCTGATTTAACCCCACTGGACTTTTTTCTCTTTGACCATGTAAAAAGTAAAGTGTTTCAGAACGGACTGCATAATCTCGATGAACTTGAAGAGGCAATTTCAATAGAATTGCAAAATATTACACCGGAAACACTCCACAATGTGTTCAATAACATGAGATGTGTCAATCTATGCATTGAGAATAACGGTGGACATTTCGAACAACTTTCATAAAATGTATTCATTTGGTGACATTATTATAAGATTATGTTTTACAGTAATAAAGTTGTAACGTATTTATTATTGTTTATGATAAAAAATAAAGTGGAATTACTATATTTCTAAAAAATTCTTTCATATAATTCAACTTAAAACTAACCCTATTTCATTGACATAATAAAATTTTTCATTCTTACCAACAACATCTCGTCTAGACAGATGATCACACAGACAACTACATTTGCGGCATCCACCGAAGAAACAAGGACACGCTCTTACCGTCGTTGTTCTATGGTAACAGGAGCATGGAGCCTTGCATTTCGATTGCACCTTTAATAAAATTTTCGTTGCGTGCCGGCAACCTCCAGGGTGCCGCGAATAGCTTTTGACTTGACGGGATATGTGACGGCCTATATAGGCCGATCAGCTTTTGTATATACTAGGTGAGCATTTTGAACTGTCCTGGGTTGGCAACAAAAAGGTCCCAGTATTATCTAAAACTAGAAAATATTTACTTCCGTGAATTGCCCATACAGGTGAAATGTCAAAACCATAATGTATTGAAGTGTCTTTTACTTTCGTATTTTCATTGTTTTATTGTCGCTTTTCTGTCTATTTCAAGACAATATACCATGCTTTTTACGATAGGATAGATTATGGAAATAGTCATTGGGATCATGTTTTCAGTAATCTGTAACGGAAATCTGGAAATAAACTTCGACACATTCACTTGTCATTGCAATAGGGTGATTGAGAGGTTTAAGGAAACGGTGAGTGTAAATGTAAACCTGAAGAAGTACCAACAGTTTTAACTGAAGATGTTGACACAGACATTAGACAGCGAATGGAAGTCAGTCCCACAAAATCTGTACGAAAGCTGTCTGCTCAAACTGGTTAAGAGATCTAATTAACTTGAACGTAATTTGTTATACAGGATTATGTATTTAAATTGTACGTATTTCCTACTGAAGTACTCATAAGGTACTGAAAACAAACTTACATATGCACCCATATGAAGTTTGTGTAACTACAACATTGACGTGGCAATCACTTTGAGTAGAGATTGAATTATTGCAACTGGTTTAATGAAATATTACTTGAAGAAGACTTGAATCGCACTTTCTTTTCGGATGAAGCTTGGATCCATTTGTCGGGGTATATCAACTCTCAAAATTACCGTACCTGGTCAAGTTGGTTGGTCGAAAAGACGGATTATTGGACCAATTTTTTTTCATGATACAATTAATGCAATACGATACCGAGAACAAATATTGGAAGCCTTCACGAAGATGAATTAAACCTGGGGTACTCCAACAAGATGGGGCAACTGCACATACTGCGCAACAAACTATTAATTATTTGCAAGGATACTGTGGTGACCAATTGATTAGTCGAAATCGATTGCCAGCCAATTCTTCTGATTTAACCCCACTGGACTTTTTTCTCTTTGACCATGTAAAAAGTAAAGTGTTTCAGAACGGACTGCATAATCTCGATGAACTTGAAGAGGCAATTTCAATAGAATTGCAAAATATTACACCGGAAACACTCCACAATGTGTTCAATAACATGAGATGTGTCAATCTATGCATTGAGAATAACGGTGGACATTTCGAACAACTTTCATAAAATGTATTCATTTGGTGACATTATTATAAGATTATGTTTTACAGTAATAAAGTTGTAACGTATTTATTATTGTTTATGATAAAAAATAAAGTGGAATTACTATATTTCTAAAAAATTCTTTCATATAATTCAACTTAAAACTAACCCTATTTCATTGACACTTATTACAGGAACTTTTTAAATAATAAACCTAATCACAAAAATAAATAAAAAAGGCTTGCCAATTACACTGTGTTCCTATATTAAAGTCAGTCTGGCCAACTCAGGACAGTTCATAATGCTCACGTTGTATTTGATTGCATTTGAGTAGAGGGAGCTTGAACTATTGGCCAAACCAATGGAAATGATAGAGATTACAAAACTTTTTAAGTTCCAACACAGAGCAATTTTTAAAATTAATTTTTCTTATATAAGTATTCTTGGTGATAAAAGTGACAACTTGTTTTGATTAATTTATGTATCGATAATTCATCTCTTTTTTTATAGGTTTTCTACGTTCAGAGTATTAAAACTTTCTTGATTTACCTTACATCATGATTCTTATTAATATTACTCATAACATGACACAGAATCATTAAAGTGAATATTGCTTCTAAATTTACAAAGTAGGATGACTTTCCATTATTTTCCATCACATATCATCTATTATATATTTTTTATTGACTTGTTTCCTTGCTACTGTTTAACATTGAGTAATTATAATTTAATTATACCAAATATATAGCGTGCGATAATGGAACAGTAAATTTAATTAGCTTGGATGGATGAGCTCGAACTCATACGCAGGTACATGAAATTAAATCAGATAACACGACCTTGGCGTACAATCTTGAACGTCCTCCTACCTTGACATACAGCTGTTGAACATTTCGGGCACACCAGATGTAGTTATACGATAACGATTTTGACGAGAAAAGCTTCGTTTGCATCTGTACGCATTGAAATTATACATATTTCTATTTATAACACGCATGGTAGATTTAAATACCCGAAGTAGGCTAGAACATGTACAACATAAACATCAGAAATGACGAAATATAGTTAATTGAATTCACCAATCAGAAACGCAGGAACGTGAAGCACAACAAGATTGTTCTTTTTCGAGCGATTAAGCGTATAATTTTGTTATCAAAATAAACGAAGTGAAAGGAAATTTGGTAGTCTTGAGTATGTATTAATTAGATGAGGTGAGATAGGAACGTTAATACTATATTTTAGCTTAACAATCACTGCTTGTAAGAATTTATATCAGGATTATAAGTAGTTTATTATTCTATTTTGTTAATTTATGGAATTATATATCACGCATGGAAAGAGAGCACGAAATTCCTAATTAAAATGAATGTACCAATAATTGGCTGAATTATTAACCTAGTTCTAAAATAAATAGAACTAAAAAACTGAAGTAAAGTTTGAATAAGGGAGAGTTGGTTAAAACTGGCTAGTTAGTACATAATTGATTATATAGTACTCCTTTTGGATGGGAAAGATTCCAAATTCGTTGACAAGTATTATTGTAGTTTTACATGCTTACGTATTTTTTTTAATGAATGTCAACAGTTTTAAATTTCTTATCGACGTGGTCGGATAAGACCGTGAAGGTAACTGATTAAATCAAAAACCTGAAAATAATCCCAATGTTGTTGGAAAATAATTATTTTAATGACTTTTTAAAGTGTAAAACAATAATAATAACTATTTAATGCCCGCAAAACTCGCAAACGTAGACATAATCTGTACCATCTTCGTTGGCGCAATCTCCTTGTACCATTTGAGGCATAATGTGCACTTCGCCAGCCTTCGAGTCTGAGAATAATTTTTGACAATATGTACAAAAAATGTTATTATCTTCATCCTCAGATGTTGAATCATGGTTTTGTGAAGGACTTCCGTTTTGATGGCTGCATTGTTTTGCTTCTTTTCGGAGTTCAAAACTTTTACTTCACTACAGAACGTTTTGGGGTTTTGCGGCTATCAGAAGCTGCTAGTAAGTCATTCTTGTAAAATGACGACGTTAATATAGTGTTTTATCTCGTCTTCTATCATTGTCATTCTGTTCTTCTGTGACCTGCGGAATTTTACATAATTCTTTCGGAGAAACTAGGTATAACTACTTTGTGATCAACGTGATAACGATGGTGTTGAAGAATTTTGACCATGAGGCACCTCATTTAGAACAAGATAATTACATTTGTCTGAATCAAGTGTTGTCGATAATTCCAATGTTGTTGCAGTTTTATGGGCGGGGATGACCACACTTGAAACAAGAGAAGTACTTTGCTCAGCAAGAAATTTATCACTAGTCTCAAAAGAAGCAAACATCCACTCTTAGAAAACACATTGGTTCAGTGAATATATTCCTGTTTTTCTGGAACAATTTACTACAGTTGGAACACTTGCTGCCTTCATGAATGTCGTTCCTAAAAGCTTTCTGATTTGGTTGATTGTTATACATCTTCCAGAATGATGAGGGTGTCTCATCAGAGGCTTTAATAAGAAATCTTTTAATAAAACTTTCGGTAGTTCTTGACGAGCATTGTCTAACAACTCAGGTTTTTCTCGTTTGGGTAGAAAAATAATCATGATCAGCATATATTTACCTACCTACACTCATGAAATTACGGGTATAACAAAGGTGCCTTTGTCGGCAGAAACGAAAGCTTCTATTTACCAGTCTCGTCAACATTTCAAATACATTCTAGGGAAGATTAGAATTTTTTCAGACTTATTTAATAAGATAAAGAATGTTCGCACACCTGTTCCATTAAAACCGATTGCACGTCCAATGGACGCAACTTCTGGTGTTCTCTAACTAAGACGTGTGTGATTTCTTATAAATTCATGCATCCATGCTTTTCCAGATATTTTCTTTTCTTTGTAGAACTTGTTTAATAACATATTTTTTTCGGCTACCTCAAACGCTAGGTCGCAAAAATATTTCAAAATAAAACCAAATAGTCTACATTTCATTGTTAATATATGGTAAGCAAGCGCCTGTTCTTAATAGGGCGTAAATGTGTGCCTATACACTTTCCTAATCCTGCAAAAATATTTAGTTTTTCATTTTTTAGATTTCTTTAATTGAGTAGTTACAGTTAGTACCTACACTACATGCTTGCTTATTCAATAGATTTTTTGCTTCTGTTTTTTTTTCATACGATTCTCTAAGGTTGACTATGGTACACCAAAAGATCAACAAGGTTACATAGACCCATTTTCCTTTCAGTACCGTAGTAATTACCCCCGCCATAACTTCTACACACCACGATTGACGTGTAGTTTTTCTCAAGTGGTTCCCCATTGTGCATAAATATCAATTGATCTGAAAGTATAAACGTTGTTTAGAATAGATTATTTTAATTTATTAACAGACTCGGGATTATAGTCTTACGTTCAAGAGAAATCAATAGAGTTGAGCTGTTTTCTAAAATCGACTCTCCAGTTTTGTTGACGAAAATAACATAACTCAAAAGTCACAATATAGGTATATGAAATATTTCAGAGAATATTACCTCAAAATAGAGCTAATATTCTGTGTGGACTCTGTGGACTCAACTATTTACCAAAATAGATTTGTTATTAACAACAAGGTACAGACTACAGAAATTACTCGGTATTCCCGTACCACCCTGTTTACGATACTCCCTACTTAATTAATGAGGTAGTCCGAACTGCTATTTTAAAAACATCAGGGGCTCCCTGATAAGCTTTAGAAATGTAGATTTCATTTAGGGGTTGTCTCTTTTTCGGACAGTTTATTACTAATTTATCAATGGAATATGTATACTGTATACTTCCATATTTCGGACTCAGCACTTAAGATTATCTACAAAACAGTTTTAGTAGATTTCAACATGCTCCCCGACATTTGTTGGGGGAAAATATCGAAGATATGTCACGTGTAATAGTTTTGCCACCGAGATAAAACATTAGATCGTCTGGAACAACATATTTCAGCATTGCAAACAACGAGACTAATGGAAACGTATCTCTATATCTAACATTCAGGTCAGTAGACTGCTGGATGAGCATTTCAAAACTATTAACATATTCTATCTAACTTATACTAATATTTTTTATATATGTGAGACTCGATTATTAACACTATCATAATGAAATCTTTTAGACATCATTCTAATTCTGCCAAAATGTATAAACCCGTAATTTTGAAGTTTTGGCTGAAATACCATAAACTTTGGGTTACGGAATTTCAATATTAAATATGACTCATCGAAACCTGGAATAGTTCCAGAATTTATGAAGAAAATTTTAGGTACTGTGTTGAAGATAGTATCATGGACATATTTACTGTACGCCTACTTCAAATTTTACAAGTATAATTCGACATATCCAACCTACTATTAGAATGGGTATCGCAAATTGTCAAAAAAAATGTGAATGAATACGAACGATGTAAAACAGTTTGAAGCGATTCAACAAAAACTAACATAATTATTGTGAAAGATGTTTTATGGTTGATGAAACCTGATTGCACCAGTATTTATTGAATCCAAACAGTAATCTAGGTTACCGTTTAGAAAATTAGACCCATTATGATAGCGCTCAGCAAAATACAAATTGCGCCACTTCCATGGACGAGTATGCTAATGGTGTTTTTATGTGATACGTAAGGGATAATTTTTATAAAGGCGGAACTGCTGCCATCATTAACCAACCACATCTAGCATATCTATTGATCCAAGCATTATATCTTTAATTTCAAACATCGGCAGTCATAGGGATTTAAAAAGTATTTTCTTGTTTATTTGAATGCTAATGGTTTTTTATGTGATACGTAAGGGATAATTTTTATAAATGCGGAACTGCTGCCATCATTAACCGACCACATCTAGCATATCTATTGATCCAAACATAATATCTTTAATTTCAAACATCAGCAGTCATAGGGATTTAAAAAGTATTTTCTTGTTTATTTGAATTACTACTACTCATCAATTTTTAACTGTCGTGCCACGGTAAAATTTTCATATTTGCATAACTATCGCAAAAAAAAAATGGGTCTGAGTTGTAACAGCCTGCACCTGTGGTATCGGAGAATATTGTTTTCGCTGCCACCAAATGTAAACTATAGTTACATTAATTAAATATAATAATTATATTAATTTTTTTCCACTCAGGTGTCACGTGCTGTTGAGTAACGCGTTGAGCTGGTCAAGTAACTATGATCTCTTCGAGCGTGGGGTGTTACGCGATTGAGATAAACAAAACACGTATTTCTAATAAAACTAAGTATTTAATAGTGCTAAGGTACTTATCTTATAATACAATAACATCACAGAATGCGATAAAACACTAAAGAAATAACTAAAACTAAAAGAATGTACTTGGCGCTATCTCGGCCTCTGAAATCTTATTTACGCAAAGCTATATTCATTCCGCTGATGATTTTCCCTAAATTTAACATTAATCACAACAAAACAAAACAAAATATATTAACGACTTACCGACCTTATTGTCATCCAGCCTATCGTCTACACCACCACCAATTAACCAAACTCACAAACCAATCACTGGTGAATTTAATTATTTATTACAATAGCTTGAACATAATTTATATAACGCAGAAAAAGGAAACAACAACAAAAAATTACATAACACAATTTTACAAAAGGAATTCAACTGGTTACAGACTTATAGGCAGTTCATACTCTCTTAGACCGAATTCTTAACACACAACTTAAAACTGCGATTGTTTTATAGGATGACTCAAGCCGAGGTTGAGATACTTCGATGATTCAACAACTTTGCGGAATTGTCGAACTGTTGGAACTTCTGCCGGAACTGTCGGGATTTCGGAACTCTCCTTATTTTTTTTCTGCACCTAGTTTTATCAGTTCTTTGTCAAATTCTTTCACGCCCTGTATACAGTTAACGTGCCCATTTTTAGTTCTTATTGGTCGAAGTTAATTTGGATATGTTAGTTGAAAGTACACCTTTTACATGTACCTTCTTATTTTGGTCTTGTCATTAATATAATTTAGACACCACTGTGTGTGATCTAATATTTTTTTCAGTAGACGTAAGAATGTCTAAAACACACTTGACTAAAGGTCTGCTCCCCACACATGTTCTTCTCCGAGGGTGGTCTATGCTCTGTTACAACTCAGAATTCTACATACTTTCCGCATTATCTAGTATTATTGACATATTTATGCAATTTTAACAATAAAGTTTCCAAACCACCCCATAATAAACTACTTGAAACTCATGTAAAGGATATCTACTGACCGTCTGCTTTAAAGTGGCTGGTGCCAACAGTTGCGTATATCACTCATACCTAATAGTTTTATTTCACACACTACTACTTTCCCTTAACGAATATTTATGCATTCCTTTAAAGGTACTTGTATATTTCATTTCCCTTGACAGACTTAGAACTAATATATTTCATTTTAGCAATATGTATACATTTCTCATTGGTCCATGTATATAGGTGTGGTTTTAGTTTATAAGATTTCTGGTGCCGCCCTTTTTAATTTAAGGAGAGGGGTTTTACGAAATATTGACCGGAATGATTTGGGAAAAATACAAAATAATTAAATAAATGCATGAAACAAAAATATAAAATTTAAACAAATAAATCGCGTAATCCGATTTATTACAGAGTAGTTATTAAACCAGGGTCTAAATAACGACTGATTTTTGAAAATGTCTACTTGCAGATAGAACACTTTGATCGGTAGGAACCTACATTACAGTGTGCATCGACATACACAAAATTATAAATGACATGTGTGCACAAATATATCTTTAATCACTTTGATTAATATAAACCTATTGTGAAAACTGCATTCTGGCACAAAAGCTAATAAAAAACGTACAGGGTGTGCATATCAAATAACAGCTAAATTGTTTTTTCTTATTCCCACGGCCCGTGATTTGTTAAATTATCTTTCTACAGACCTTTATAAGATAGGAAACCTACAGCGAAATTTGCATGGGCACGCAAAAATAATAACGTAAGAGTCAGGGGTGCAAGTGAAATAACGACAACATTTGTTTACCAGACCTCGAAATTTTTAAAATGCTCTGCTGCTGATATAGGCCTGTTGTACATGTAGTAAAAATTATATTACGAGCAAAAAGATAAAAACTGAAATATCAAGGATGTACGAATTCAGTGATTGTATTGTATGCTGCCTGCATGATATATCTAAGGAACCTTTCAAAAATTCGTTGCTGGCATTCATTGCACTCCGTACAAACTCTAAGGAAATTCTTAAAAAAACATCAAGCAATAAGTGGAGTCATTTGTCGAAAGTTAAGGACTTCACTTTGAAAGTTTATTTGAGCTACCATTATATTTAAGCTTCGCACTTTTTCAAACGAAAGATTTCGTGGTTTCTATTTAACAAAATAAGATAACCTGATCTGACAACGATGACACTTGACTCATTTATAATCCCAACTTAGTTTTCATAACAGAAAAATAGATGTACTGTCTAAAAATAAAAGATTTCGATAGTGCATACAGTAGTTTCACCCGGATTATGAACCGAAGTTTTATTAATTATATACCAAAATTGGATTTAATATAAATCCGTCTATATTTTTTGGCCTAGCTAAATTGAATTTTAAACTTTACATAATATATTTTAATTACAGGAATGTTCAGTCAATAGGAACTTTCGGGCAGAACAGTGTGCTAGTTATAATCACAGACCATTCCAAGGAAAAATTTATATTTGGCAACCCTATGCAAATGGTAAGTATGAAGAATTTTAGTATACTCAATAAGATCGTTATGTATTTGTCTCATTTTATTAAATTAATATAAGTAACTTTTCGGGGCAGCATTAATAAAAAAAAGTTATGAACGGAAAAATTTGAAAAATAAGGGGAAACTTTTAGAAATGGTATCTCTTAATTTGCAATCCTACAAAAAAAATGCTACCTACATTGTTCTTCAAGGCAGTGTCTTTGTTTTTCCCACTCAAAAAACAGCCTACAGGATTCATCATTTCTCAAGCTCGTGTTGAACAACCGCACGTTATAAATTTGTTGAATTACTCCATAGAAAAGTATTATGTAAGAGAATTAAATACCAGGTAGGCGCCATAAATTCCCAGCCTGATATACAAAAAGGAAACTTAGAACAATATAAGAATTTTTATTTTTCAATATAATCTCCCCTAACTTCTATACATTTATTATAGGGATTAATTAATAATTCGATACCCTTGTAAAAATAATCTGAAGTTTTTCCGTCAAAATGTTCTATAACAGCTGCTTGCAACTCACTGTCGTTCTTAAAACTACTTCCCCTAAGGTCTCTTTTTAAATTAGAAAACAAAAAAAAAATCACAAGGAGCCATATCCGGACTATACGGTGGATGATTCAATTACTGAAAGCCGCATTCGCGGATGGCAGCTTGTAAAATGACGGCAGTATGGACGGGAGCATTGCCGTGCAATAATCGTACACCTTTTGTCAATTTTTCACGACGTTTTGCACGAATACTGTCCCTTAATTTATGCAATAAAGAGGCATAATTGCGCTCTTTAAAATCAATTAACAAAATGCCTTCACAATCCTAGAATATTGTGGCCATCACTTTTCTTGTTGATTGAACGACTTTCGCCTTTCTGGGACGAGGTTCATCAGGTCGCCGCCATTCCATGGACTTGTTTTTCGATAGAGGATCGTAAAGCAGAACCATTGTTTCATTCCCTGTGACAATGGACTCCAAAATCGGTTTTGGGTCGTCTCCACACATGTTTAATAAACTACTGCGCATATTCGACTCGACGTTCACGTTGGACACCAGAAAGAAGTCGCGGTACCCGTCTGGCACTAATTTTATTCATACCCAAATGGTCATGGAGAATTCGGCGAACACTTGTTTCGGAAATGTTTGTTATCACTGCTAATTCCTTCACTTTCAAACGGCGCTCTTCTAGCACTAAATGTTCAATAATTAAAATTTGTTGAGGCGTTATCACTTCAATTGGACGAACCGACCGATCAGCATCTTCCAGGGATTCTTGTCCCAAACGGAAATATTTTGCCCACTTTCTTACAGTTGAATACGAACGAGATGAATCACCGTAAACGCCGTCTAAACGTTGTTTAACGTGATAAGGTGAATGTCCGTCTTTTGTTAAAAACTTAATGACCGCGCGGTACTCAATTTAAAAACTACTAGGCTCCGAACCGTCATATTTATAGTGTACACCTCGCGTATGTGCATGCATGACGTGCAGTAGTTTGAACACGTTTGAACCTGTATAAGTCGGCCAGGCCGATAATTTATGGCGCCTACATCGTACACTAAAGAGTAGTATAGGTTAAGAATATAATCTTTTTGAACATTTGTACATAGTTTAAGTACTGAGTAGTAAGGGCTAATGTCCAAAGAATAAAATTCTTCCCTAAGGAATGTATGGTTCACAATCTCAAACGCAATCTTAAGTTAAAAAATAGTCCTGCAGTATGCTTATAGCCTCATAAATACTATCTAAGATACTGTATGTATCAGTAGCTGTTGAAAATCCACAACGAGCTCCATATTATTTTTAACTTAATATATTGCATCTCGCCAGGAACCCATATATCTCGTTAAACACATTTTTTACGCTCGCTTCGCCTTAGGATTGTCCTGGCAGGAAATAACTTGGATACACTAGGTATAGTAAGACATTCATACACGATATAAACAACAATAACAATTTTATTGTTATTAGTATGGAATCATAGAATGCCAAGATGCAGAAAGAAAATTATAATAATTCCACAAATGGGTGGATCACCCTATATATAATACAAATTAAATTTTAAAATAAGGAACTATCTAAATTTAAATAAGCTATAAAATTATGATTATTAATGATTAATCAATTAACTTACAAAAGAAATTAAGGCGGAACGAGATCTCGCTTTACATTTAAGCCCCTACAGTCATTACATACTGTAGATGTGTATGTAAAACAAAGACAAATAATTAACTAGCTATAACACTTATAAGTACAAAAATTAATTAAAAACTGCAAAATAAGCTACTGTCCTGACGGAAATTAACTAGCAATTAAATTGGATAGCTACTCAAAACGTTAATGAAAATGAATTTATAGGTATAAGCGCAACGTATTCTAATGAAATTAATTAAAGCAAAAGAGATAAATAAGTTTCAAAATAAGAATAATTATATATACATATCTTGGCAGTGCATTTGATCCACACGGGACATCGCTTTTCAATAAGGCATCTACAATAGAAATATATTAATTCCGATTCCAAAATGAGGTAGATTTGACAACAAAGGCGGTGGATAGTTCAACAATTCCAGGATATATTTAAACGCCACGTGCTTAGTAGAAGAACGGTTACGAAATAGCGGCGTTACGTCCGGAACCCACAAACCTTTCGTACAAAAATGTGTACCACAGTACGACATAGAATAAAAAGCTAAAGAGAAGGAAGACACGAAACAAGCATTAATCACTAGAAAGAAATTACGAAAAGTTAGAACTCTTACCGATCCATATATATGTACTTCAAACTAATTAAATCCTGCGTAATGCAGCAAAGACAAACTAAGGAACTACCAAAAACATATTTCCACTGTTAAACATCCACGATTTTAACGTATAACTTGTACGGTAATAACACAAATCCAGTCCATTAATTATACAGTGAGCACTGAATAAAGTAACTGGATCGCTTTTAATCCAACTCAATAGTCGATCGATAATGGAAGAATGAACAAAATGACAAGACACGAGGCTGCGATAGAAGAAGCCAGCCGCTCAATATGGAGCGACATCTGACCAGTTGAAAGAGAATTGTTACATAAAATATTTAATGGATAAGGGACAGATTAATAAGAACCAAACAAAGAAATAATTAAATAGAAATAATCGCAGATAATTATGCAGCAACGTATGGAATATAACAACATTACACAGAAGGACATTCTAAATGTTACCTATAGCATAACCAGTCGCACACACACGAGATGGCGCCAGCATGACTAACTTGAAGTTAGTTTAGTTTACTAGTTAATTAAAAATGTAGGAAGCTACTTAATTACACGCGGAAATTCAATATAAATAAATTAGATGAAAATTCAACATCCCGCAGAAAATAATTATACGTAATTCCAAGAGTAAAACAAAAGATTAATTCTAGGCGTGACCTAATACACACGGAAGAGTTCAAAACAAATATACAGCGACACTCGCCGGAAATGTACCAAAATTATAAAGTCTAATATAAGGTATAGGATTCAAAAAAAAAAGGTATAACACATTTTTGTCCAACGTTTTGGAGAACTCATTTATTATAGTTATTGGTCTGAAATTCTTAATGATTGAAATATTATTGTGTTTGTGGATTAGTATTACTAGCAATTTTTTAAAGGCATGTTGTAGTGATTGTCATTTTTTTATATAATTTTGCCAATTATATTTTTTATTTGAATATGGTATCTTTGTAATGGAGGAATGTCAAAGAAATTATTTATTAGCCCACAGAATTTACTAGCAGCGTTACCCTGGCAGAAGATATCCCAGAACAGATGGCTTTAGACGAGAAATGGATATTTTTAATATTAGGTACTCGTAGTATTGCTTATTCAAAACCACGGAAACCTAAATATGTGATAAGTGATGAAACTCAATTACGAATACTTATGGCAACAACAGAAAATCCGCACATCAGTACTCGTGAAATAAGTTGTTTACTGAAAATTAGCCAAACCAGCGCTATAAGGACCTTAAAATAAATTAAATGTCATCTATAATGAACACATTTAAATATTGAGTTACGCACCCATGTTTTTAAAGCTAGAAGAATGTTCTGACAACGGGCAATAACTAGAATTAATGCTCTGGCAATTCTTTTTGATAAAATTGACTTTTAGACAGAAACGTGTCATACGATTTAATCTAGTTTTCTGCACATGCAATTAATAATTGAAAAAAATTAAATAAGCTAGTATTATATCTTTTCTCATAAAGTAGCAATCTGCCTTCCCCAGGGGGATGGCTCATCCCGCATATTCGAAGCGTTACTTATTACTTCATAAGTTGTCACGTATACAGTGTTAGCCAATGAAGTTGCAGACATGGTGGGTATTCTAATGAGCCATTATTTTCATTTCCTAATATGCTTAAAGAAATACATTTTTGTGTGCATACCTACACACATTACAAACTTGTTTAATTAAATATCTGCAGAAAAAACTCTCCAAATTCGACCAAATAATATTTCGACATGGACTGGTTAAATTTCGCGTCTGATCCTTTTACTTTCTTATACGTAGTATAAGGAAGTATTGTGATGATGAAAATTTTCGACCTCGAGATTTTTGCAGATGTCCACGTTTTGAGGTCCCCCGATACCAATAAAGTGGTTTTTAAAAAATGTCTGTGTGTGGGTCTCTCTCTCTCTCTCTCTCTCTCTCTCTCTCTCTCTGTGTGTGACCACGATAGCGGCCAAACCGCTGTAGATATCAATTCCAAATTTTGTATTTACGTGTATAATCTGCCTCTTGAGAACTGATTAGATTTTGAGCAAAATCGGCAGACCGGAAGTAGTAGTTTACTTGAGTGAAAAAATCGAAATTTGCCAATATTTCGTCAATTACTAAGTTTAAACAAATTTATAAAGAATTCATATGTACTTAGAATTAAGTTTGAAACAAATTGTCTTAAAAAAGTTTTTCGAAATTCCAACCGGAAGTAGGTCTTTTACTCTTATCGAAAATCAGTTTTTTGCGAATATCTCGCAAGTCATGCTTTTAAGACAAATACGTTACGAATATAAAAGTATTTAAAACATTATTTTCAATATCTTTTATATAAAAAAATTTCAAAATTCAGACACTTTTACTCTCATCGAATAGCGATTTTTTGCAAATATGTCGTAAGTTATGCATTCTATATAGGTATATTTATCAAGAGTACAAAAGTATTTAGAGTTAGATATGGAATATTTTTTGTATAAATGAAATTTCAAAATTCGGACCGGAAGTAACACTTTCATACATATAAGAAAGTCGTGTGGTGGCCACACCTCATTTTTTACTTTCTTATACGTAGTATAAGGAAGTATTGTGATGATGAAAATTTTCGACCTCGAGATTTTTGCAGATGTCCACGTTTTGAAGTCCCCTGATAACGAAAAAGTGGTTTTTAAAAAATGTCTGTGTGTGTGTCTGTGTGTATCTGTGTGTGACCACGATAGCGGTCAAACCGCTGTAGCCATCAATTCAAAATTTTGTATTTATATGTATAATCTCCCCCTTGAGATCTGATTAGTTTTTCAGTAAAATCGGTAGGCCGGAAGTAGAAGTTTACTTCAGTGAAAAAATCGAATTTTGCCAATATTTCGTCAATTACTAAGTTTAAACAAATGTATAAAGAATTGAAATGTACTCAAAATTAAATTTGAGACAAATTATCTTGAAAAGGTTTTTCGAAATTCCAACCGGAAGTAGGTCTTTTACTCTTATCGAAAATCAGTTTTTTGCGAATATCTCGCAAGTCATGCTTTCAAGGCAGGTACATTACGAGTATAAAAGTATTTAAATTATAATTTTAAATATCTTTTATATAAAAGAAATTTCAAAATTCGGACCGGAAGTACCACTTTTACTCTTACCGAATAGCGATTTTTTGCAGATATGTCATAAATTATGCATTCTATATATATTTATTAAGAGTACAAAAGTATTTAGAGTTGAATTTGCAATATTTTTTGTATACATGAAATTTCAAAATTCGAACCGGAAGTGGTACTTTTACTCTTAGCGAGTAGCACTTTTTTTCGAATATCTTGCATGGTATATTTCTATAGCGATTTATTAAGAGAATGAAAGTACTTAGAATAGGAGTTTAAATAATTTTTGTATAAAAAAATGAGGTGTGGCCACCACACGACTTCCTTATACGTATGAAAGTGTTACTTCCGGTCCGAATTTTGAAATTTCATTTATACAAAAAATATTCCATATCTAACTCTAAATACTTTTGTACTCTTGATAAATATATATAGAATGCATAATTTACGACATATTTGCAAAAAATCGCTATTCGATAAGAGTAAAAGTGGTACTTCCGGTCAGAATTTTGAAATTTTTTTTATATAAAATATATTGAAAATGATGTTTAAATACTTTTATATTCGTAACTTATTTGTCTTAAAAGCATGACTTGCGAGTTATTCGCAAAAAACTGATTTTCGATAAGAGTAAAAGACCTACTTCCGGTTGGAATTTCGAAAAACTTTTTTAAGACAATTTGTTTCAAACTTAATTCTAAGTACATATGAATTCTTTATAAATTTGTTTAAACTTAGTAATTGACGAAATATTTGCAAATTTCTATTTTTCACTGAAGTAAACTACTACTTCCGGTCTGCCGATTTTGCTCAAAATCTAATCAGTTCTCAAGAGGCAGATTATACACGTAAATACAAAATTTGGGATTGATATCTACAGCGGTTTGACCGCTATCGTGGTCACACACACAGAGACAGACACACAGACACACACACACACACACAGACACACAGACACACAGACATTTTTTAAAAACCACTTTTTTGGTATCAGGGGACCTCAAAACGTGGACATCTGCAAAAATCTCGAGGTCGAAAATTTTCATCATCACAATACTTCCTTATACTACGTATAAGAAAGTAAAAATTCTTAAAATTGTATAGTTTGAAACGCTCATACGTATAAGAAAGTCGTGTGGTGGCCACACCTCATTTTTTACTTTCTTATACGTAGTATAAGTATTGTGATGAAAATTTTCGACCTCGAGATTTTTGCAGATGTCCACGTTTTGAAGTCCCCTGATACCAAAAAAGTGGTTTTTAAAAAATGTCTGGGGCTCTGTGTCTCTCTGTGTCTGTGGGTGTGTGTGTGTGTGTCTGTGTGTGTGTGTGTCTGTGTGTCTCTGAGTGTGTGACCACGATAGCGGTCAAACCGCTGTAGATATCAATTCCAAATTTTGTATTTACGTTTATAATCTCCCTCTTGAGATCTGATTAGTTTTTTAGTAAAATCGGTAGACCGGAAGTAGCAGTTTACTTCAGCGAAAGAATCGAATTTTGACAATATTTCGTCAACTACTAAGTTTAAACAAATTTATAAAGAATTCATATATGCTTAAAATTGAAATTGAAAATAATTTTGTTTAAAAAGTTTTTCGAAATTCCTACCGGAAGTAGGTCTTGTACTCTTATCGAAAATCAGTTTTTTGCGAATATTTCGCAAGTCATGCTTTTTAGACAAGTACGTTACGGGTATTAAAGTATTTAAAACATAATTCTCAATATCTTTTGTATAAAAGAAATTTCAAAATTCAGACCGGAAGTACCACTTTTACTCTTATCGAATAACGATTTTTTGCAAATATGTCGTAAGTTATGCATTCTATATATATTTATCAAGAGTAGAAAAGTATGTAGAACTGGATTTGAAATATTTTTTGTATATATGAAATCTCAAAATTCGGACCGGAAGTAGCACTTTTACTCTTAGCGAGTAGCACTTTTTACTTTCTTATACGTAGTATAAGGAAGTATTGTGATGATGAAAATTTTCGACCTCGAGATTTTTGCAGATGTCCACGTTTTGAGGTCCCCTGATACCAAAAAAGTGGTTTTTAAAAAATGTCTGTGTCTGTGTGTCTGTCTGTCTGTGTGTGACCACGATAGCAGTCAAACCGCTGTAGATATCAATTCCAAATTTTGTATTGACGTGTATAATCTGCCTCTTGAGAACTGATTAGATTTTGAGCAAAATCGGCAGACCGTAAGTAGTAGTTTACTTGAGTGAAAAAATCGAAATTTGCAAATATTTCGTCAATTACTAAGTTTAAACAAATTTATAAAGAATTCATATGTACTTAGAATTAAGTTTGACACAAATTGTCTTAAAAAAGTTTTTCGAAATTCCAACCGGTCTTTTACTCTTATCGAAAATCAGTTTTTTGCGAATATCTCGCAAGTCATGCTTTTAAGACAAATACGTTACGAATATAAAAGTATTTAAAACGTCATTTTCAATATCTTTTATATAAAAAAAATTTCAAAATTCAGACCGGAAGTACCACTTTTACTCTTATCGAATAGCGATTTTTTGCAAATATGTCGTAAGTTATGCATTCTATATATATTTATCAAGAGTACAAAAGTATTTAGAGTTAGATATGGAATATTTTTTATATAAATGAAATTTCAAAATTCGGACCGGAAGTAACACTTTCATACGTATAAGAAAGTCGTGTGGTGGCCACACCTCATTTTTTGATAATATCTTGCAAAGTATGCATTCTATAGAGATTTATTAAGAGAATAGAAGTACTTAGAATAGGATTTTGAATAATTTTTGTATAAAAAATTCTTAAAATTCTATAATTTGAAACGCTCATACGTATAAGAAGGTGTGTGGTGGCCACACCTCATTTTTTTTAACGCAATTGCATTTGCTAGGTCTAAGTAGTCCATTTTTAATTTTCAACTCTTCAACTGTGCACAAAAGTTTCAAAGACAGAGATTTAAAACAATTAAAACTATTTTTCTTTAATTTTTGGGCAACACTTATAACAAAAATAATCCCATATAATTTAATATATTTTAATTATTACATTTTACATTATGTATTTATAATTAACTGACTTTTGTGCACCTATAAAATGTATAAATGACAACATGCTCTTTAATGAACTTTATAGTAAATTTCAGCCGTTCCCGCTGCAACCTAATATACAAGTAAAAGGAGTTACATATCTATCAGGAGCGGTATGTTCCTATGATTATTTAAAATACTACATAGAAATGTATTAGAATAGAAACACATGCTATAACATTAGTATTGCTTTGGGAAATAACCTATTTTATTACTATTGGTTCTAATGTGCACGATTTTGCAGCTCACAAATTTATTTATCATTTTGCGAGTTGTTTACAGATAAATAAATTATTCATCATTTTTAAGATCAAAAACGTGTTATTTAGTATCTAAATTCCAGGTTTTAAGTAGGTACAATAAATGATATACGAACATTTTTTGTATTTTTAGCTCAAATACTAATAGCATTTAGACTTCCAGGTTGAAGCTTTAGTTTTAAGAGTAGTGGTGTTGCATTTTCTCAATAGATATTATAATTCATGCACTCTTGTAAATAAAGTCGTTTATTATTACAAAAAGTAAACAAATATGTAAGGTAAACGCACCTGTAGCTATTGCGTTAAAGAATGAGCTTGACTATAAAGCCTCTACAAATACCAGTATAACTTAATAGCAACCTACAAAAAATTGTTTTTGGTAAATTCAACAACCTATTTATATTATTATTTATTTATACCTTTTTTTTATTGATATCGTTAATTTAATTATATTAAAACAGACTTAATGCGCAAGTGGCTGATAAAAAGATTTAAATATACCTTTTTAAATTGTGATGATACAATTTCCGCTATTATTATATATTTATATTGACAATTAACCACATTTGTACCAATTTCATGGGGAGAATCATTATTCTGAGGATGCTCCAATCGATAAAGATATTCTTATATCACTTATTATATGAATTGTTGGTTTGGATTCCTTTTCGTCAGCGCTATTTTCGCCAATCTATGAATTTCATTGGGATTGTTTTACTCACTATGGCGTTCGTACCTATTCTGCTTCAATGTATCATTATCTTATTGTACATTATATAGAGCAGCAGTATTTGCATCCATTCCATAATTTATTACTTTTCTCTTTTTTAACGACATCCTTAATAATAACTGCACGGTGCAGAAATAAAAAAAAAATGAGGTATGGCCACCACACGACTTTCTTATACATATGAGCATTTCAAATTATAGAATTTTTTTTATACAAAAATTATTTAAAATCCTGTTATAAATTCTTCTATTCTCTTAATAAATTCTATAGAATGCATACTTTGCAAGATATTCGAAAAAAAGTGCTACTCGATAGGAGTAAATGTGTTACTTCCGGTACGAATTTTGAAATTTGATGTATACAACAGACATTGCAAATCCAGTACTAAATACTTCTGTATTCTTGATAAATGTATATAAAAAACATAATTTACGATATATTTGCAAAAAATCGCTATTTGATAAAAATAAGTGTTACTTTCGGTTCGAAATTTAAAATTTTTTTATACAAAAGATATTTAAAATTATGTTTTAAATACTTTTATACTCGTAATGTACCTGCCTAGAAAGCATGAATTGCGAGATATTCGCAAAAAATTGATTTGTAATAAGAGTAAAAGACCTACTTCCGGTAGAAATTTCGAAAAACTTTTTCAATACAGTTTTTCTCAAATTTAATTTCGAGTACTTTTGAATGCTTTATAAATTTGTTTAAACTTATTAATTAACGAAATATTGGCAAAATTCAATTTTTTCACTAAAGTAAACTATTACTTCCGGTCTACTGATTTTATTGAAAAGCTAACCAGATCTCAAGAAGGAAATTATATACGTAAATCTAAAATTTGCAATTGATATCTACAGCGGTTTGACCGCTATCGTAGTCACACACACACACAGAGAGAGAGAGAGAGAGAGAGAGAGGGAGAGAGAGAGAGAGAGAGAGAGAGAGAGAGAGAGAGAGAAAGACATTTTTTAAAAACCACTTTTTTGGTATCAGGAGACTTCAAAACGTGGACATTTGCAAAAATGTCGAGGTCGAAATTCTTCGTCATCACAGTATAACATTTCAATAAGGATCATTAAAAGACTAACATTTAGTATGAACATGGTGAATTAAATGTCATAAAAGAGGAATCTGCAAATAGAAACGATGTCTTTGTCAAGCTAGTTTAGGAAAGAACTAGTTTCCACATGGAAACTATGTTTCACAATTAAACTACATAAATATCACTTACTGGAGCGTTATTGGGCACTGGTGCATTTACCTTATATTATTACACATACTTTTAATAATTTTTTGTAATATGTTTGTATTAAATATGTATGTAGAATCATTTCCGATATCATAAATGCTATTTGATGTAAAATTGATTATTTCTATTACAATTTCAAATTACATTATAGAAGACTGTAAACAGAATTTAATACAAATGAAAATGTTGTTAGTAATTAATATATTCTTTACTATTCTAACTGAATGTATATGGCATGTAAAAGGGCAGGCTACCCATCTAGTGGTAGAATTTTCTGATCAACTATAAATATTTTTAGGAATACTCGGTATTAATTTTTTTCGCATCCAATATTGCATTTTTGAATGTGGTCAATTTTGATATATTTAAATTTTTCAGCTATTTCAGAGTTATTTGTATTTATCTTAGTATTTTGAATGATATTAATCTTCAGAGAAATCCCAATTAGTATATCATTAATAAAATAATAACTTATTATTAAAATGTTGATAATATTTTAAATCTATTAAAGTTACAAATAATATATAAATATATACATTAGTATTTAATACAAGACTCACCCAGACTACGAGCTATTAAATAATTAGAAAATGTGTACTAAATAATATGTTAATAATAATGCGAGAGAAACATAGAAAACCATTTGACTACGATGCTCACAACAAAAGTTACTTGGAACTTGAAAGAAGAACTCACTTGCACTTACACACATGTAAGGAGTTAATATAAAATAAAATACCATTTTTTTTGTGTTAGGTCTCCGTGTTGCTTAACTTATTCGAATTGAAAAATTGAGTATTAAATAGCTTACTAAGCACTTGTCATTTCGTCAGATATGTAGTCCTATCAGTAATCCCTAAAATCGCAAAAATTCAACCATATGGTATTCATGTAATGCAAAAGATAGATCGAAACAGTAGGTCTCTAGTTGTTAAGGAGGTTAATCACTGAGAAAATATGTGAGTTCTTCCTATGTGCCAGAATGTTTAAATCTATGGTAGACAATAAAAATTTGTTCGTTTTGTGGTTGGTGCCTCTCCAATTCCCCTTGGCTGTTGGAAAAATAATTCAAAAGTTCCTCATTTCCAATAGTGCATATTTGTTCAGCGACAACGAATTTCACTATATATTTGCAGCAAATAACAATATAAATATAAATAATCAAAGTTTACGAAAGTACGGTATTTGTAATAATACGGTTTGGAGAATGTTGCATTTTAATACTACTTATGTTTGTATATTTAGCATATACACGATGCCTATAATATTAACCCTGTAATCTTCAGCTGCTACTTTTTACTACATTCTGAGAATAAGACGTCTAAGTAACTTCTTAATAACATGAGTGGATAATATTTCTGCAATTCATTTTAGACGATGCATAGAGATTTTTGGCAAGAATGTGTGATTGTGAACCACTATGCGGAATAGGATGAAGTATTAAAGCCTTTAAAAACACTTACAGACAAAGATACATACAAGGAGACACTATTTACGCTAATTGGCTTTAGAACTTAACAAAAGTTATGAGTTATGCTATCGAAAGGCGTATATATTGCTTAATCAAATGCTTTTTTGGGGTGATAAGGTGTTAAAATAATGTGTGTTTGTTAGGTTGCAAGATAATATAAAGTTATGTCATTGTGGAAAAACTGAAAATTCTGTATTCTTGTAGAAATTTTTGTTTCATATTATAGAAACTATTGAATGTCCACGGCTCTTGTTTACTCTATTGTCCCATTGCAAAGAGTGTCAGTTTAGAAATATTAGACTTAGCAATAAGATCGTTTACCCTACCATAATATTTTAAAATATTTAAAGAATACAAGTAAATTAAGATTAACTTTCTCTTTGAATTATACACATGATCTATTCGGACAATCTAGTACAATGTTATTTTGATCTAATAATATATACACAAAAAAAAAAAACAAATTGCTCTAAATTAAATATGCATTTTCTAAATTTGTGTATATTAACACCAAAATGGTTCTAAGCACACTCATAAGTAGACTAGAATGCCAAAGTTTTCTTTTAATTTTTGTATTACCTAGATGAGTGCGGGAACTGTAATAATAAATAAATGGACTACAATGTGCTTAGAGAAATTATACTAAGAAAGCCAGTGTCATATTGAAGTAGAAAATTATGTGTTGTATTCTTTGCTGCAGTATCGGGACAAGTACTTTATTTAACTTTGATCATTATCATTTACTTACAAACCAAGATAAAGTATGTGTTAAGTATCTGTGTAAGATGATATTCTGAAAAACGCCTGCAATTTTAAATTTGCACGTCTGTCACATACTTCTTAAAATACATGACACTTTTATTTTCAGTTCCTCCTCAACATGAATGTGCCTTAAATTGCGAAGCCGTCGGCGGTGGGTTTTACGCGAGATTAAATGAAACTGTCATCGATGGTACGCCCTGTGCCAATCCGACGAAAATTCACGGCAAGAGATCTTCTTTTGGTGCCCTGAGTGTGTGCGTCGATGGATACTGTCAGGTTAGTGTAATCGTTCACTTGAAATTTAATTTTACGTCGTTAACACACTTTCGGTCTATTTGTACATGTCTGCAATTCATTTATATTGCAGACTATTAACAAGTTTGCGTAAGGTTTATATAAAAGATGAATCTTTGAAGAAAGTGTTTGTTAAATGTTTGAAGTATAACTTTTTTTCTGAATTATTGGAACGAGGCGAGGTAATATTTTCTTAACAATTCTTCCTTTTCGAGTAAGTCAAGGAGATTGTGCACTTTCTAGTTTAGAAGTTCAACTAAATATAGTCTAAGTGATAATGCCAACATTGTACGTCCTTTTTAACTATAACAATAGCGAAGAATAAATATTAAAGTCAAGAAGTAAATGATTTATTCTCATTAATAGATAAATACATTACCGTGAATTGATCGTTATTGAGGTTCTGTAAATGTATTTGATGTTGGAATTATATTATATGAATACCATTCTAAAATATAAATATGTTGGAAAAGGGGTATGGAGACAGCTCAATACTTTGAAAACGGTTTATTGGCATAGTTTTAGAAGGGTTTAGACTCCCTCATTTGAGATTTTCATCAGTTTTCCGCCGTTATTTGTTTTCGAAATACAAGGCTAACCTGGTGTTTTTTTAAATAACACGGGAATCAAATGTAACATTTTTGAAAAGCATATTCTTTTTCTATTCATTGATGTAACCAAGCCTGGCTTAATTTGTATAAAAAGAGAATTTTTGTTTACTAATTCAATATTGAAGAATAGTAAAACTTAGTTAGCTTTGAAAATGCTGCCATCACCTTTCTGTCATTTGCATATTATTCAAAAATTAAGCTTATGTGAAATAATTTGTTTAAAAATGGTTCATTTAAGTGAGAGGGAGCGTAGAAATCCTACTGATGGTTGAATATGGCGACAGAAGATGAAGTTTTGCAGAGAACGTAACTCTTTTTAATGAAAACAATGATTTCAGAAACTTTAAGATGATTTAAAAATACTGGAAGCACCAAAAATCATGTAAAACGACCGAAAGATGTTACAAACAAAACAAAAATTTTTTTGGAATGTCAAATGTGGAAGAAAATCCTTCTCAACACCGGTTGGCTCTAAATCATATACACAATATAATGAACCGTGAAAAATATCATCAGTAAATGTGATTTTAACTGCAGAATCGAATTTTGTGAAACAATGATGAATAAATCAAAATAGTATCATCAACAAGCGTGATCTCTTCTGTGATGAATAAACTTTTTGTTTAAATGGGAATATTAACCGCTATAACTGTAGGTATTGGTCTGACAAAAATCCGCACTGGATGGAGCAATGTTCATACGCAGTATCCCCAAAAAAATAATGTTTGTTGTAGGATCATTAGTCGGAATATTTTTCATTAAAGGTAATTTAGTTTCTGACAGACACAACTTTTACAATAAAATAATGTTCCCTGTCTCAAAGAAAACTTCCCAAGCTGTAATAACCGAAATATACCAGCAGAAACCATATGGTTTCAACAAGACGGGGCACCACCCAATTTTGGTCGTGAAGTATGCCAATATCTAAACCAAACATTTCCTGTTGGATGGATAGAACGGATGTGAAAAATTGAATGGCCAGCTAGGTTACGTGATTTGATCCCACTTGATTTATTCCTGTGGGATCATTTAAAATATCAAGTTTATTTAAATAGATGATATAGTATTGCAGATTTGCAAGAACGTATAGGAAACAAGATTGGCATGATTTCTCCTCATACCTTGATTGACTATTTGCAGAATTTTGTTCAAAGCATTCATTACTGTCAAGAAGTTAAAGTTGAAGAATATTTTAATGCATCTTTTGTAATATAAAATATTTTGACAATTTACACGTTTTTTTTATTGTTTTTAAAATGTATAATGTATAAAAGTTCAATTTTACTAAAATGCGCTATCTTTATTATTTTCGGTCGAAGTTAGGTTGTCAAAGAGTTGACGACAGATTAAAAACATCATTTCAGAAGCTAACGTAATTTCTGTATTTATTCAAATTAAGGCAAGCATGTGTTGCATCACTGAATAGAGAAAAGAACATTCTTTTTAAAAATGTTACGTTTGAACCCCTGTGCTATTTAAAAAGCAGCAAGTTAGCCTTATGTCCCGAAAATAAATGACAGTCTAAAATTGAAGAAAATCTCAGCGTGACAAATTTCAACAAGTTCCAATTAACCGTTTTCAAAATATTCAGTTGTATCTATACTTCTTCCTATCGTGTATGTACAAACCTTAATGGTTAATTCTTGAACTACGTTAATAAACTTACAAATGATTTGCTGTTTTTGTTTTGGCATGAAATGCCACGTCACCACTTGGAACGCCTACTCATTATTACTTTTTCTTTATGAAGTATATAATTTTTTAACTAAAATACTTTTAAAAGTAGTCTAATGTCTCATTATATAAATTGTATCATGTTTGTACACATAAGTTATAAAGTAGATTCCGATTATAAAGTAGATTCACAAGAAAAACTGTCTATAGCTATTTAATCGTATGCCATTCACCCCTTCATTGTTTGGATGGTCATAATTTCTATAAATTCATGTGCTTCACTACTGATTTTTCCCATTTAAGGTATTATATTCATTCTGATATGTTTTAAGAAACTAAAGGTAAAAGTAAACGTAGTTTACACGTCCTTTATATTTTATTTAAGAGACATCCTATCCGTGGATATTCTTTGGTACTTTGCATTTCTATTAAAGGTTGAAGTGCGCTAATGATTTAGTCATATATTTGATACTTTATGAACCTAATATGGATATTTTAATAATAATTAGTATTATATGCACAAACGTCGTTAGTATGCATAATTTTGCAACAATTCTGACATGTTTATGAATTTCCTCTTGTTGTATTTTTTATATATACGTATGAGATATTTTAAAATGAGTATCAAGAATTTTAACATAATCCCAATGAAATAAAACTTAAGAAGATAATCTGACGCCAATAAAGACATGATTTAATACGAATTAACTTTTTTTGCGCTACTAATATAGAGGTTTATATATTTGTTTATTCTATCTGGGATTACAAAAGAAAACAGGAAAATTACTGAAAGATCAATAAAAACATACATATATTACAGAATCATTTAACTACATTGAATGATTTATGAGGATCTTAATTTTACCAACCAGGATAGATTAAATGAACAGATTAAAATTACCATAAATACATTTTAGGTAGTTTTCTTTATATTAAGTACACGTTTCGATTTTAATAATACCAGAAACTAAAAATCATCGCAAACCAAAAACAAATCCGAATTTATTTTTGAGCTATTGGATATTTCTTTTTCTACATGTTGAATATTTTATTCCAGCTCTTGCAGCATTCGAAGGATAACTAACATTCGGATTTCAAGAGAGACCATAATAGATAATGGCTTTAGTAAAGAGTATTTCTGAAATACTATTTTTACTACTGCTTTGTAGAAAAAATAGGTCCCCTTCTAAAATAACTTTAATTTTCATTATTTTCTTAATTTCTTAACTAAGTAAAAGAATAAATCATCTACATGTCCATATAATTATATCCATAGAGATAAAGTACAACAAATAAAAACCATAAGATGTATTAAACACGTGGAATGGACACTGATATCATCCACTACCTCCTCCAATGCTCTGTTGGTATTGTTTCTCAGTAGATACAATAACTGCTTTGATAGTCTTATTATTGATTAAAAAATCTTATAATGCAAGCCATTTATATATAAAGAAAATCTTCTATTTTTTTTTCAGAAACCACATCTGTAAAACACCTTCGTTTTACGTATATATTGTTGCAGTCAATTTGATAACAATTTAATTTGTACAGTTATTTTTTTTAAATATTTACTTTGTACATGGATTTATATTATTATATCGTCCTAATTTTGGGTGTGTTGAACTAAATATTACTATTATTACCAGAAACTTAATTCCATTGATAGACATACTACAGTTACACATTTATGAAGCTCTTTAAAAACGTGTTGAAACATTGTTGCTATAGTGCATGACTACTGGTCCATTTAACCTAGTATATGTATAATCGTCCTCTTTTTATTTCGAATAATAATAATAAAGTATATCAACGTATCAATACTAATTAAACACACTGTTTATTCGAAACAATATTTAACTAACATTTAATTTTTCTTTACTCGCCTCGTCATTTCGTTTTAAGAGAGACTTTCAAGCGAAAATGACTTTTGCTTCAGCTACTACCCTGATATTTCAAGAGAAATAAGCCGCACATCAACACTGTCGTAAAAACTTTCGTCGTTCATGGAGTCCCTTCAGCGATATATTTGATCGTTTCGAGTTGATAACATTCGGAAGAGACTGCTAACTGGTTTGCACTCCTATCAACTCCTCATACCTTTTTATTTGCTTCTGTGCAATGTATCATGTAAGGAATCACTCGTGCAAATACTAATTGAAATGACTTGATACAAATCAACAAACTGTAAACCACAAGTACAATAGCGATTGCGTGGATGTAGCAATTACCTGTTTGTGTTTTCGTGCTGACTTTACGGCACAGTTTATGTATTTAAATGATTATATATGCGCTGATAATGTTGGTACTAATAATATGCAATAACACAGTAAGTTATACAGTCTATATTCTATTGTTCATATGAATTTTATTTTAATTTGTTTTTCGTTTCCATCATTTGAATCTAATCTGTATGAGAAATGTACCAATTAATATAAGATGAATTACAACGCTCAAATCTATTAGAAATTTATGAATATACAAGAACGATGTAACTGATATTATAGAATTAAATGTGAGAACTGTGAAATTATCCTAAAATATTTTCATCAATTCGTTTTACCGACCTTAGAACCGACTACAGAACAAAAAATAATAAAAATTATTTGCTAATAATGTTAATAAAACTAACAAAACCATGTAAATGAAAACACTTGGAACAATGAGATAGTCTAAATAAATATAGAAATATTAAATAAATATACACAGGGTGAGTCACTAGCAGCCGCTTATTCGATTGCTCTTTTGTGTTTTAAATAAAAGAAAAACAATTAGTGAAAGATTTAAATGACTCACGCTATATATTTTTGAATTTTCCAGTACTGCTATAATTGTCTATTTAACTCCTTTTCCTTTTTCAAAATTGAGACAATAGTTTTTGAGTTATTAATTTTTTTTTTTGAAAATATTTGACCATAACACGTGTTCAGAAAAAAAACATTTTCACATTATTTTAAAAAGAAAAAACATTAACTTTAGTGGTGCTTGTAGCCAAGAAAATTCTGCATTATTTGGTATAAGTTGCACTCGACAATACTTCAAAAAACTTTGTTTTTTCAAAGCCAACTTCCCGACATTTCACATACCAAAAACTTATTTTTTTTAAATGAAACACCCAGTATTTTATTGAGGCATTTTGTTCCCTTTTTTATTCTCTTTCATTTTTGTTCACAATGTTCTATACCTATCTTTTGTAATTTCTGAGATAATCACTACAGGAGATATTAGAGGTCAATTAAAGAACTATAAACGAGCGCTGTTGTTCTATGTACCAAAATATTCGTTTAACCAATGGAATTCAGGAATGGGGCCCGACTTCCTTAGTCATACAAAGTAAAGGTTAAATCCCACTATCCCAAAAATATAATTTTAAAGAATGAAGAGCACCGCATTTCTATTTTCTAATTCCGGCAATGTCCAGTTGCAATATTTAATTTTTTACACTGTTGGTTAAGAACGAAATAAAATAAAGGTTTATAATTTGCGAAGTGGAAAGAAAATAAAAATACAAAATTACAATATATGTACCTGCAACCCTAACACATTTGGCAGATCTTCTAATTTTCTTGTGTATGCTTTCATATAAAAACGTTTTATCTTTGTCTGAAAAATAAGCCGCAAGTTCGTCCTTTACATCTTCATCCCTCGTAAATTTCTTACAACGAAGTTCTTTATTTTATTTTGGGGACAGGCATAAGTCGATTGGAGAAAGGTCTAGAATATAGGGTGGATGATTCAAAATAATGAATCCCACTTTATGCGGGACAATCAGCGCAACATGACTCTCGTGGAGAGCAGAATTGTCATGCAATACTTACTGCAAGAGTAGGACTACTTTTGCATTTTCTCTTCTATTTTCTTTAACTTCTTTTAACCGCTCCAGGATTGATTTGTAGTATTCTCCAGTTATAGGCCTTTATCTTTGAAATGTATTTAAGGGGAGTCCCAAAAAGCGTAGCCATGAGTTTTGCTGTCGACTGTGACACCTTAAGCTTCTTAGGTGGTGTGCCTTTTCTATATCATGCTTGGACTCAGGTTCATAATGGTGAACTTATGTTTAATTAAGTTTTATCGTTAATAACAATTCCACTCAATACACGATCCCTGCCTTCAATACAGAGGTCCAACAATGCACGGGAAAATCCCATATGCTGTTGTTTTTGCGGTAGACTGAACATTATCAGCAATGACCTTAGTTATCATTAAGAATTTCAAAAAATCTTCCATTATTAATTTTTCTACTTTTGTAACTAGGTCTGGAATGGCCACTTCGATAAGTCGTGGGTTGCCTTCAAGTGATTCCCACAATTGCCCACAAGAATTCCGATAAACCAACGAACAAACTTTCCTAATTTTGTAAGGAACTTGATAACAGCGCTATACTAGCTTTTCTCCATATTTCACACTTTCTTCCCGATTAAGTTGCTTGGTCGCCAAAGACTACTGACGCGATTGTGTTAACACTTTATATTTATACTAATAATAAGTCTCTCACTAGTCCTCAAATAAATATGAAAGTTACGTTCTTATTTTACAATTCGCGGGTTTGTTGCTTATAGATTATATTTACTTCTTAATTGAAATAGAGAGAAGGGGAACCCACGCTATAATCTTTTAGCGCGAACGTTCAACAAGTTAGGTAGTAGTGAATGTGAATTGAAGTGTTATCAAATTGATTGTGAGTGACTCTTAATAAATAAATAAATAGATCTCAGGCGTTGATAGGGTTCGTGGATATTGTGTCAATGATTACCTTACTCATACCAATCCAGCGGAGGTCCAACGGTTTTCTTGACGATCATAACCTGAAACTTAACATGCATCGCTCCAATGGAAATGTGTTTCGACTTAATCATCTTTATTGAATAGACTAATGATGGATATAAACAACTTATTGGGTGTATAAATAATTTTACTTTATTAAGTAATACGTGATACTATAATACAGTACAATTGATAGCAGAGATTATTACAGTTACTGTGAATTAACCCAAGTTGGGTTGGAATTATATTATTTCATATATTACGTACATAGCAACAATATAGACAATATTCTTCGGACAAAGGCAAAGCTTATGGCAGTTTTAAACATAACCTTAATTGATGTTAGTGAGACTTGACAGATTACTTTCAACTACGTATAGAATTTGAAAAATCATTTATTTTAGTGACGGAATAAATGTACTAGCATATCCTCATACGTAAGTACTAAATATTTATTATTCTGATCTTGACTTTTGCATGACTTAATGAAAGAACTAGTTAAATTGACTAAGCTGAAGGCAATTATTAAATGAATGAAAGATGTTACAATAATAAAATGAACAAGTTTATTGAGCATTGATAATTAAGCATCAATTAATTTACATTGGTATTTTGTGACTAAGACTGACAACCTGTGTATGAATGTAGGTATCTCAAGCAATGTCTGGGTCCTTCCGACAGTTGGGTGGTCTAAACAGTTGTGGAAATCGTCGTGATGTCCTCCGGTACGGCTCTTCCTCCAGTTGGTAGCTGTGTTTCTGACGTTCGCCTCTTTCAATAGCAGGGACTTGTTATCGTTTCTTCTGGTTAGTTGGTTATTTTATTTTAATGAATCTTAGGCTTTCCTTCTATTTGTGTTTGATGGTCATTCCATATTAATTAATTGGTTTAAAAATCTAACTTTAAATTTCTTTTTTCTTTAGCGCCAAAATATCCATATTCGACCTTGTTGAATTCTTCAGGGCGGGAAAATTCGTCATTCGCCAGTCTGCTCCATCCGTCAACGTCAAGGTCACACAGTGTTTACATTATTCATCGACATGTAAACTTTTATTATTTAAATGGCTGGATATGAATTAATGAATGAATGATTATGAATGAATATAAATAAATCCTTTTAGGCCGTCCGGTCCTTTTTATATGGCTGTTTGTTTTGAAAGTTATTGCCATAGTTACTTGTAAGATTAACATTTTTCAATGCCTTATTTTGAAAATTGTACATTAGGAATTTGATAAAGTTGTGTTTTTTATTAATTAAAATTACTCATCTTTCATTTTGTAGAATAAAAATATTTTAAAGTGTTTTCCTTTAAGAAATCACATTTTTTTAATGAAAATGTAATCTTTTCGCGTCGCTCCGTCATTTGTTTAATGACGCATGAATACTTATTTATAATAATTATTTTATCGAAATTTAGGATTATTATGTCTTGTATGAAGAACATTACCCTTACATTTTAGTTTTAATTATATATTCTAATTACTCATCTTTCATTACTTTCAAATCGCTTCATTTATAATCAAAATAAGTAGGGTTAGCTTTAAATAGAATTTTAGAAATAGTCTATTACTTTATTTATATTTTATTGATATCAAACCAATCTTTGATAGTTCCTTTACAAGCTGATACCTTTTTATTTTATCTAATTGGCTTTAATTTTGTAGTTTTAAGAGTATGTTGATTTCTAACTGTTGTTATCAAATTATTATATTTAAATTAAATAATTTTAAGAAATTTTGAATTATAATTTGGGGAATTTTTAATATCCTTCGCTATACGAGGGTTGTTTGTTACGTATCACCAATGTACGACTGGTTGCATCTTATATGGCAAGCATTGTATACATACGTGTTTATATGCAAATTGAATGGTATTGAGGATGCTCAAGGCCACTTCAATATATATATTATTTTGAAATTTGAATTATAATCAAATATTTACTTACAAGTAAGTATAGTGTATATGCGTATATGCGTGTGTATATATCTTCGGTCAAGTGCCTTTTTTTCTTCTTCTTCTGCCCTTGTTTACCTGATATTTACTGAGATTACATCTACTGATTTATACTTCTATTATATTAAGTGTTACAATATTTAACACAAATATATAAGTTTTCTTTTTAAACTTTATCACTATGTAACTACTCTTCAATCAAATATGTTTTGCATTGACATCTTCATTGACTGGCTAACTTGTCAAGATATTGATAACTTTCCAAATAAAACACCTTCATGTTTGCGATTTAGATTTTCATTCTCAAGTTGCTCTTCATCTATTTGATTTTTCTTAAATTTCCGTCTTTACACATTAAATTTCTTTGAATTATATTGGAAATGTTTTGTGTAATTGTACTGAGTTCTATTTTTACATAAATTTTTATTTAATTATGATTAATATATATCTAGTTCTAAAGTAGTGGAATAAATTATACAGAGAACTACCTTTAAAAACCAACTAAAGACTTTAATTTCTTATATCGGTACATTAAATATGAGAACACACTAACATGAAACAACCTGATATTAGTCAAATATAGAATATATTAGCTGTTCCAAACAATACTGTATTTACTACATATATAAATATTGCTGCCTTCTAAACTGATGAAGAATGAATGCATAAATGTAACAATAGCCATTGCTTAATAGAAACAAAAGAATATATATTTATGAAACACCCTAATCAGGCGAGTTCTACGCTTTTATAAAGTAAAATGAAGACACTCATGGCATTTACGTGAAATCTCCACAAATAACGTCAGGATGTTATAATAAAAAAAAAATTGTTATCGCTTATTATAGAGATGCAAAAAATTAAAACGTTGTAGGCAAGAGAGTAAAGTTACCTTTGCTGCTTCCTTGGGTATATTTATATTTTATCTAGGAGAATATAACTGCTTATATTTTCATTATTTATATGAATGTATATTTCCCGTTATCAACGCTTCTATATCGAAAACGACAGAGAATTCAACAATACTCTTTCTTATCTTTCTTTCATTAATAGTTTATATTTAGGTGCATTTTAAACCCTGCATCTGCATATACATATTTTCTTTGAGATTAAAAATATTTTTGAAGGAAATTCTGCGATTATTTTGGTATTTCTTCGTAATGGATGTGAAATGTCTGTGGCTGTATTTATACATATGTTAATCAAAGAACCATGAAGCTTTTAATATACATGAACATACGAATATGCATGCGCCCACACTTGTCTTGTTGCAATTCTTCGATTTAGTTTTGTTCAATGCGTTCCGGGCTACATATTTCGTTTATCTTGCGGGCAATGTATTGAAAGTGAATTGGATTTTAAATATAGCTATAAAAACATGTTAAATTTACATTAACACATGATCTTAAACAAAAACATCTACAATGTGCGTTTCATATGCATATTTTCATTACATTTTTGAATATTAACCCGTGATCAGGTTTGTTCAGTATTACTACTTTTCAGTTTCTGTTTATTTACACAAAAATAAATTGAAACTCTTTATACCTGTGTCAATGTTGTTTATATCATAAGCATTTATCTAAACTGTTAAAGAAAATGGAAACATTATACTTTCTGATTCAGTTACATGTTCATTAGCAAATATTCGATTTTGCGACATATTGTCAACATGAATATTATCAACTGCTGCAAATAAAATAATCCTAAATAGCGGCACTTTAGGACTTTAGCGCTATCTTTGGTTCTCTAAATGTAAAAACTGCATTCCGACTTCATGTTTGTATTTTGTGAGTTCAAAAGACTACGTACGTATAATATCAACTTTTGGGAAGAATATGACTATCAATAGTAAATAATTAGTTAATATTTTACATTAAACATGATTAAGTAGTTTTAAAAAGTACGCACGAAAACGAAAAATTCTCCTTAATTGAAAACTTATCGACTCCCGTAACATACCATGTGATACAGCAGGACGATACACTCAGACATATATCTGAAGAAATTAGATATACCTATCGTTGTATTTATTGCCTCTTTGTACATAAGTGTACACTTATGTACAAAGAGGCAATAAATACAATGACATATATAACACCCTACACACAAACTGACCTGTTAGTTCGGCCCGAGAATGGTATGAAAAATACCGAAACATATGTCGCAAAGACTAAATACAAATTGTGGAAAGTTTTCAAGAGTTTTATTTTTATTTTTATTTAAAATAGTTATTAATAAAATGTTCCACCAAGAACCGTCTGCTAACTCAATTAATAGATATAGCCAATCATAAATATGCAAACAACATTCAACAACTATCTCAACAAATTGTCTTTGTAAACTATCTTTTTTCTATTTCAGGATTTTAATTCAGCATAACTATATATAAATTAATAACATTGTATTAAGCCTTTACGGTCTTAAAAAGGAAAAAACTTTCGATTGCCATAAAAGTGATTAAAAGATGTTTATAAATAAGATGGGAAATGTTATCTAAATCAAAACTCAATTTCAGTTCAAATACACATTTATTTATTTTCGGTGTGCGCCGATATTTCGGGGCCGCTCTGCATCGAACATAAGATATACAGCATATATACATGTGATTCGCTCGAGAAGCTATGGGCCCCTATGTAAGTGCAGATGCCAGACATTGCATACGGTACGCATACATAGGAGGTCTTGCATCGCCTTCGGTGTACGGTCGTGTGCTTGGTCCGGCAGGCAATAAACACGGCCGCTGAGACTGTATACGCCCGGAGGTGGCTCCGCATCAGTATGCTCACAATATTTGCAAGTAAAAAATACATTAAGTCACAATATAATTAAAAGTTAAAAAATGAAACATACATTACAAAAATATAATAACACATAAAAATAAAGAAAAACATTAATATATAAAGCAAGAAACAATAATAATATAAAAATAAAATAAAAGATGTTTTTAACACCTTCAAGTCACAATTTTTGAAGCGTCTTTTTGAAAAATTTGATTCCCGATCTTCACGATATAATATATTTTTATTGTAAGTGAATCTACACTTTCGTTTTATCCTATCAAGTTTGATTTTTTGTCAATGGGAACCTCCACGTTAGGGCAACTAATTTTATCCCCCTCCCCAACATTTTATTTTCGTTTGACCCTCAAAAACAAACGCTGGCCTTAAATTCCCTCACATATTTAGCCGTGTGGAATCCCGAATAAAAAAAACTAGGCAATCTAATAACAACAAGCTAATTCATTTTAAATAACCTATTACACACTTGCTAATGATAAAAAGACTTGTTATACATGAATCCTTCAGTTGTTTTTGATCTGTTGGACGGCGCTAGACTAGGTATCCTTATGTTTTAAGTCCATATTATTGTCGAAGGTAGATACCTTTCAAGTTCTAAGATCCATATCTTTTTGTAATTTTGTGAATCTTTCCCGCATTCACTTCAGTTCGTCACTGAATATAATAATCTTCGAGAAATTAAAAAGAATATGTAGCTGATACATATTCGTATTTTATGTATTTTATCCATCCATGAGATTGATTTTACTGGACGACTACATTTTATTTCAAAAATTTCCGAAGGGTATTATTATATTTGCCGCTCGTCGCGAAGTACAACTTTGTTTCACGTACATACATATATTAATCCATTAAAACGTGCAAATATTTGAAATATCAACGTACTACCGAGAATGTTACTCAAGCTCGTATTTGGGAATGTAATGTAATAATCTTAATGCATTGCAAATCCAGTCTTTTGCGCTACAAATTGTGACTAGCATTTATTAAAAACCGAGTTGGAAAGCTAACTTTATAAAATATATTATTTGGACTAGTCATGGAGATGAACTAACATAGTTTTAATCTAATATTAATCTGGAAATACAGATTTAATTCCGTTCAATTTTATCGAAAATGATTATATGTTTGTTTGAAAAGTACTGCTTCTAATGACGTTTGAGAATTCTTAACGCTCGGCAGATTCTTTAACTAATTGCAAACTCATGTCACAGTGAAGAAATAGATGTTTAGTGCAAATAGTTGACCGGCAAGTTATTATAGTATTGACAAAAATGTCACCATTATAAAACAATAAGTAGCCTATTATTGTATGTATGTACATACATGCTGACGTATTGGGTTGCTAAAAAGTATACTTTATTCTTAACTTATGAAAACACGCTTTATTCCATATATCCCATTTACTTTTAAGTGATTCTCACGGTGAATATATCTTACTGTAACTTAGTTTTTTGATTTTATTTATTCTGCACCCATAAATAAGGAAAATATTATTTTATCAAAAACAAATACAATTTATATTATTTTCAAGTTTGAGGAAAAGTTAATAAGTAAATAGATGACATACTCACTCATATGGAACAGCAGAGATTAGTGAAAGTTTTTGAAATTCTCATAATATAGCAGGTCAGCTTGGTATAAATTGATTTATTCAGTAAATAGTAATTTTATAATGGCGACGATGTTATACGAGACAAACAGCATGAGCTGCTAATTTTTGCAGGCAAAATATCCTTTCGAGGTATTCTTTCCTACTTACAGTCGAAATAATTACAGAATCAGCTTATTCCTGCAATATCTGTTGGAATATGCCAATAAAGGGAAATACATGCCTGCATAAATATACACAATAACAATAATCATTGTAAGTAACGAAAATCAATATAGCCGTGAATATTCTTCCACAAGAATGTTCACATGATGCTTCAATCAATAGTGTAATCCATGCTTTTTCATTACTTTCAGGATATATACCATCCATTTTGAAGGACAGTTAATTTGGAAAACAAGGTCGTATTTTTGAAGTGTAAATTTCTTTAGGCGCGTTGCGCTGATTGTAGGCAGTGAACAAGACTGACCTGCAACGCTCGGATATGTGTAACGCTCGTTCGGGTAAAGTCGGCTAAGGCAACAAGATAAATGTATCATATAGAGGCTATTTAATTTCAATTAAATTGAAATTTAAATGAATAAATAAATTCATGTCCCCGTGCAGATTCGAAACCTAGCCGAACGGGTATGACTAATGTATGACGCCGGCACGTTGCATCAGACCAACGCGGGACACGTAATCGATTATTCATATCGTGTATTTATACATATACATACGTCACTGCTATACTCGTTCGGCGACCGTTACATGGGAGAGCATGACGCATCAGTCGTATAATACGTGACTGAATATTATACGCGTGTGTACATGTGTAAATGTAATAAATGTGCGAATACGTTTTATTTAATACGTTACTGAATATTATACGCGTGTATTTCGTATTATTAACCTCGCCTTGATGAAGTTTACACTTCTGCTGTGTGGTTTTAAGCACACCTATTTTCTTTTTCGATAGATAATTGAAGATAAATGTAGCGAGGCGAAGAAACTGGTACCTAAACCATATTCTACTTTACTGACAAAAAAACTCTACAACAACGTTTTAAATAGAGTACGTAAGATGCAACAACACACAATGCAATTTTAATTTATAGGCAACACATCATTGCGAGATTAAATTGCGGCGCAGCACATAATCCAAAGATTTTATTGACTCATGAATTTTAAAATCATCCGTATAGACAAGTAGGTACTGGGCAGGCTAAAGATGCTAACAGAATAATAGACATCTATATCCATTATGAGAAAAAAAATTACAATTATTAACGAATAAATGTAATTTTGTTTTTGTAAGAGCTCATTCCAAATTCCAATAATTGACAAGTAAGACATATTAATTACTTATTCTTCCGTAGTAGATAAGAGTGTAAAAGAAATATTAGTAGAGTAAGTACTATCAAGTGAAGGATCAGTACTGTCAATAAGCACAGATGAAAATTTATTAGCAATTGTTTCCACTATTTCCAGTGTCATGACCGAATAAAAATTGAGATATTCGAGGTGTGAGCTGTTCAGCTGAAATATACTGCAATATATTATCAGGATTGCTGATTCCTCAACAGAATAAGTTGTAGCTATATCTGTTTCACAGGAAGCTCTATTTCCATTGAACCTACAATAAAATATTATGGCAAGATTTTCATCTATCTGAATAAAATTCCTTCAACTTTCAGTTGAACATTATGTTATTCGATAACCAAAAAGGATATTTCAATTTATGTGCGGAAGAATACTTGGGAATACACCTGTCAAAAATAATGTAGCATGAGCTGTAGAACTGTTCAACTTCAGCGTTGATATCGATCTACGTAAAGTTCAGAGAAATTAACGAAAATTGCGACGCACGTTTAAGTTAGAAGGATGTGCAGTCTGGAAGCTAGAGAATATATTAAGTGCTAAAGTAATAGATAACGATGTAGAATATAAATCCTCGCCAACAAATGTATCATTATAAAGTACATACACCGTCAACTCATAATCGAAATTAGTAGTGACATTATCAAGGAATCTGTTATAATAAATTGTTGATTACTCTATGTAAATATTTAAAATTAAATACACTACAGGGTGAGTTTTTTCCCCATTATTTGTATGGGGATCTCGAAAACCATAAGAGATACTCATTAGGTTAAATGGAGACAGATTTGCATATTTATAAGCCTCATCCAAATACGTTCTTGTCAATTTAAGAAAATGCATGGTTTACTAGATATTTGCAAAAAATAGAAATTCTCCAAAACCTTTTAAGTGCTATAACTCTTCTATTCTTCAAGGTAGAAAAAAATTTTTTGAATATTGTTTTTAAGAAATTAAATTTCAGACAACGAAATCTTCTTAAATTTTTAATTTTGCTTAGCATTTTTGAATTAGCAAGCAAAGTCTATTTTTTTTAAATGGAAACCATAGTTGGCTATGACATATTCTAATAGTGCATTTTTAATAACAGCACAATACACTATTATTATGTTTAACAAAAATAATGTCTTGCCATGGAAAACGCGATATTAATAATTGAAGCATTATGTTTAACTTCATCATTGATAGTTCGTTCATTAGGGTGACTATAGTTGGTTTTGTTAGTGATTTAGTTGCTTTACAAAGTTAGTTATGCTGTATACAAATCTTGAGAAACTTGATATGATTGAATGTTACATTATTTGTAACAAAAATAGTAAAGAAGCCGCCGAACGCTATTTCTTATTGTATTTTGATCGCCGTCAACCATCGTTAGACACCTTCAAGAATTTATACAATTATTTAAAAGAGTATGGAAGTTTTATTAAACCTAGAAATAAGGGCAATATTGGTGAAAACACGCAGATAAATGTTGTAGTTGCTATTAATCAGAATCAATCAACATCAACGCGGCAAATTGCACAAGGCGCTGCTACCTCACAACGCACAGTAGTGAGAATTTTATCAAAACATAAGTACCATCCTTATAAAAAATTAGTTGGTCAAACTCTACACCCTGGAGACGATGAAAGACGATTACATTTTTGTGCCTGGTTCGTAAATATGTGCCATGAAAATAATAACTTTCCGATGCAGATCTTATTGACCGACAAAACACGTTTTACAAACTGCGGCATGTTCAATCGCCATAATGAACACCTGTGGGCGCAAATAAATCCTCACCGTTTAGAAGAAAGGCGACCCTAGATTAGGTTTGGCTTCAATCTATGGTGTGGTGTTATTGGTTCGCAACTAGTTGGGCCATTTATTTTTAATGAAGCTTTAACCGGAAATCGATATTTGCAATTTCTTAGGGAAGATTTAGACAATATCGTAGATGAATTAAATTTACAGACCCGTACAAATTTACGGTGGTTTCAACACGACGGTGCCTCGCCTCCCTATTAGGCACAGGTCAAGAGATATTTAGATGAATTATTTCCAAACTCGTGGATCGGCAGAAATGGTCCTGTTTTATGGCCTGCGCGTTCCCCAGATCTATCACCGTGAGATTTCTTCGTCTTTGGAGCAATAAAAGATCTCGTATATGTGCGATCATATGCAACCCAAGAGGAGCTATTGGAAGCTGTTATTAATGTATTTGATAGCTTAGATGGGCGCAAAATTAGGAGAGCTATTAACTCAATGTTGAAAAGGTGCCGTACGTGCGTCGATAATAATGGTGGGCATTTCGAACACTTAATGTAAATTTAGCGTGTTACGTGTTGTTAATAATTAATTCGTTTAGCGTTTTTATTGTTTCTTGTATTACATTGTATATTATAAGATTCTTTTCCATGGCTAGACATGATTTTTGTTAAACATAATAATAGTGTATTGTGCAGTTATTTATTAAAATAAGTGCTACAACCCTACACCATTGCAAGCAGAAGAAAATGCACTACTAGAATATGTCATAGCCAACTATAGTTTCTATTTAAAAAAATAGACTTTGCTTGCTAACTCAAAAATGCTAAGCAAAATTAAAGATTTAAGAAGTTGTCGTTGTTTGAAATTGAATTTCTTAAAAACAATATTGAAAAAGTTTTTTCTAACTTTAAGAATATAGGTATTATAACACTGAGAAGGTTTTGGAGAATTTCTATTTTTTGCAAATATCTAGTAAACCATGCTTTTTCTTAAATTGACAAAAACGTATCTGGATGAGGCTTATGAAGATGCAAATCTTTCTCCAATTAACCTAATGCGTATCTCTTATTGTTTTCGAGATCCCCATAGAAATAATGAAAAAAACTCAGCCTGTATATATTCGCTGTAAACAATGATTGGTAGAAATCTCTCAGAAGAGAGTCAGCTAGTACAACAAAATGGCTTGAAGTCCATCATAAAAAAAAAGTTCGATATCTTAGAAAAAAATGAGTCAACAAATAACAACACTGAGTTTGAGAGCTTTAAAACTTTATTCATAGTAGCCACTAAAATATTGTTTCGATACAGTGTAGCTTCATCAAATGGATGACATACTGAAGCTAACATTTATTAGTCTTTACTTATATATAACTTTTTTCATTTCTTCCTGTTAAATTTGTAATTATATATAAGTAGGGACTAATAAATGTTAGCTTCAGTATTTCATCCACCTGATGAAGCCCCAGTGTAGCGGAACAATATTGTAGTGATTATTATAAATAATTTTGAAACTCTCAATCCCAGTGTTGTTATTTTTACTATAGAGTTTCAACAAGTATCTCCCGCAACAATTGATTCAAATGAGTTAAAGTTAAAGCTACAAATAACCAAATCCATTAATGGTACAAGCAGAACAATGGATAAGCATTAATGGTCAGATAGGACATAGGATTACATGTCATCAGAAAAAGTTATAAAAGAAACTAGAAATGAAGTACCTTTCTTTAGGTGTTTTCGGAAATTAAAAAGTAACCGGGTTGAACAACCCGGTTCGATTTTCATAACCCTGGTAAGTGAGTAGGGTAATGCGGGTTGTTTTACCCCCTCCCGGTCCTTTTTTTTCTGTCGTATTGCCAGTACAGCTAAACTATGTTATGAAGATAGATATTTATAAGGTTATATGCAGACGTTTACGTTACGTTACTCAACGTGACCGCAATTGCGTTCGGAAATGTTTCATTTAGTTACTGAACCTGTTAGGTACTTTCTAATCGGGTCAGGTTAATGCTATACATTTTCCGAAAACGCCTTTTATGTTCAGGAACAATAGTTATCTATTATGCGGAGGGGGACAAAATACCTAGAACTAAAATCTAATGTTTTTACCCGTGTAAAAACACTATTTTCTTCTGTGATGGGAAAAACGACGATTTAATATTGAAAGAAAAACATGTTATTACTATATATTAAAGTCAGAAAATCAATCGATGTGAAATTTGAAGTTTTAAATTGGTAGACTGTTGTACTTATAACGACATTAGACCTGCATTGCTAAGGAAACCTGTAATGAATTCAAATATCTGTCAATTTAATTTTGTGTTTGGTTTTAAAAATTTGCGAACTTAAGTTGATTATTGGTTATTTTAAATGAAAGGTGAAAAAGAAATGCAGTTCTTTCTCGGAGACGGTGTTATTGGCTTAGATAAGTAAATGCAACATTTTGTATAATAAAATATATTAAAATTAAATGTCTTCGTGTTCTTACTTGTGTGTACAGGTTATTCATTATAAATTACCCAGCCTTTAACATCGTTATTATTGCATATACAAAAAATGTTTCAAATAAAAGTTGTGTGGCTGAGACTGAATTTTGTTTGCATGCTATCAAAAACACAGTGGCGTGCAGATACAACGGTATAAAAAGAAAATATATTTTTTAAATGGAATACCCTGTATATTATTAAATTTTTATAATGGTCTTTTTACTCTTATTTCAAAAATATACCATATGATACCGGTATCTTAAACCGTTTTCGAGTTATTAAATGTCGAACATCATAGTTACTGTACTATGAAAAAGTTAACATTATTAAAGTGAGCTATGAAAATAACAATTATTGTGTTAGATAAATGACATTTCCATTTTGAGTATCTTATTAAGGAAATGTTATTTATCAAACACAATAATTGTCGTTTTCATAGCTCACTTTAATAATGTTAACTTTCCCATAGTACAGTAACTAGGATATTCTACATTTAATAACTCGAAAACGGTTTAAGATACCGGTACCATATGGTATATTTTTGCAATCAGAGTAAAGAGACCATTATAAAAATTTAATAATATACAGGGTATTCCATTAAAAAATATATATTATTTTCTTTTTATTCCGTTGTATCTGCACGCCACTGTATTTTTGATAGCATGCAAACAAAATTCAGTCTCAGCCACACAACTTTTATTTGAAACATTTTTTTGTATATGCAATAATAACGATGATAAAGGTTGGGTAATTTATAATGAATAACCTATACATTTCCGGGAAAAAAGTAATTTCATAAAAAGTGACATTTTGTTACCTGTTAAGAAAGATAAAATGTCAAACTTTTTCCCGTCACAGAAAAAAAATTAATTAGATTATTTTCAGCATTTTTTTTTTCAGTAGTGTGCAAAAATATCCAGTTTTGTTAAATATTGTTTTATCACTATCAGACATCATACCGCATTATTAATTTTCAACCATCTAGGTTCGACTGACTCCTACGCATAGTAAATGTTTGGGTTGTTGATATAAGAATAGCTACATAAGTTTACGTGATATATAGAATAGAGTTTTAGCACTGTATATTCTAAATTGATACACGTATGTATTTTCTGCATTGAGGATGTTATGCCTCTTTCTAACGCTACTCTTTTGAGGTGTCATATGTTTTATAGATCTGTTTCATCTTTCAGCTGTTAAAGTAAATGGATTTCTGAGATGTGTTATATGGCTAGAATTGGGTAGTAGACTTTATGTTATTAACTTGAGTCGTCGCCCATGTTTAGTTTTGTATTTCTCAATGTAATAATTTTTGACATTTTGTAATATACGAATATAAATCTTTATCCAGTTGACGGCACTAATTGAACAATAAAGACATTATTATTCTGAATTCTTTGGGTGATTCCTCAACTTTTCCTTGTATATAAAAGCAATGTCTTAATTAGTTGTGTTTTGAGCAGTGAAACGCATAAAATAAGAACTAAGGTATCTTTACGCTATAAAATGTTGTCTATTGAAATTAAAGTGTAGCCACAAAAAAGGAGGATAATAATTGTTTTCTTATTTTATGATATCTAGAAAGGTCAAGTTGAAATTTTATAGTGGCGACATTAAATATATGTATCTTTTTACAACAAATTTATATTCACAAAAGCTGGCTATAAAAATATTCTAAAATAAGTGGTGGGCTGTTTCAATTTACACAAACATACTTACATAAAATTAGGAATAATTCAGTATGGAATACTACAATATTTCGCAATGGGGGAGTCATAATCTTGACCTCCGTATGAAATTTACTGTCGTTGATAGCATAATTTTATAGAGCTGTACATTTTGAACGATTTGTACAGTTTTCTTTTATGATTCTTCTTCACCAAACCGGACAACTTGCGTTTTGAAGGAACACTTTATAATTATTGAAAGATTTGTTTTCAGAATGGTATATGTGAATAAGTATCATAATATTGTCAAGCAACACACAAGAAGTTACTTTAATATTGATATATATATCTAATTTGAATCATAGCGCTTTCATTATTACTTCCATAAAAGGATGTTATATTTCTATGTATATAACAACCATGATAATATAATCATATTAAAAGTATATTGTATTATCATTTATTCTATAATAAAGCAAATATTCGAACTTTTGTCATAAATAAATTACATAAATAAAACTAATTGTTCTGTTTGACAGCCACATAACCTGAAATTAGATATAGATAAATATAACAACTAAATAGACTTATGACATTAAATTTATAATGTAGTGTAGTTGGATTAATAAAACGTACTCATATGTAAGACCCAGTGATAAGAATATTTAAAGAAATCAATAATTATATCATTACTTGTTAATTGTCTAATAAAAATGGATTAAAGTCATTTATATGGAGAAACCAAGTCGATATATATAACGATCTAGCTGATAATACAGATTATTCAAATATTTGCAGAGAGGTAGATATTATATTACATTTACGAAATACATTGAAAATCATAACGTCCTTTAAACCATATCATTTTGAACGTTAATCAATAGGGGCATAATTTTATAAAAGAATTTATTCATTTTATTGAAGAGTCTCATGTTCAATAATACTTTAACGTGAATTACTATTTATTATATTACTATAATATTTTAGCAATCAATCGTAGGGCATTAGTGAAATATATTATTATTATTATTTATTCTCTTATATCATAACTATATATAAAGTTGAGATAATAAGTTAAGTTGGGGTATAATAAATAGAACTTTCATTAGTGAATAACATATTCCTGATTTTTAATGGTTATTTAAATTGTATATTTTACACATTCTCATTGTAGAAGCGTGGATTTTATTTTATCATAAAAGAGAGCTAATAATTTACATAATAAGTTGCGGAGTAAGGCTGTATAATATTCATCACAAAAAAATTATAAAAGGCACATAATTGAAACAAAACATTTGTACCGTATTCTCGGTTGTAATGTTTTATAGAATAAATATATCGATAATGCTAATCAAAAAAAAAATATTATCCTGTTTTAAAACAAAGAAACTCAATTGAATGTCGATAATATGTAAATATTGTGCTAATTCTATTTTATCAGAAACATTATATTTGCACGTAATGCCCCGATAATTTAAGAACTTAAGAACTTCACAATGGTCCATGTTCGAAGATAAGCTTGAATTGATCACTGGCAACAATCATTCGCACGTATTGCAACCAGCGCACAGTGGTCTAAAACGTCCAAAAAGTTGGTCAAAACCTAAAAAAACATTTTTTTTAAATAGTTTCTTGTGTGGTAGTCGGTAAACGAGGTGCCTGCGCGTATATTTCTCGAATAGCAGATAGATGGCGCGCCTACGGGACGTGTAGTTGTGTGTGAAAGTCGCGGTTGTGAAAACTTGCTACGTGCAACGTTCAACAATAAACGAGAAAAACAACATTTGAAGTGCACTCAAAAATTCGTGAACGTGCTAATATCTTCAACAAGAAGATGGAGGATGCGCCTGAAGACTGGTATAATGTTTTGACACTTTACTTTTTTTAAACAATTTTTTATAGTTTGTTATTAAAAATTTTCCGAAATTGTCAAAAAAGTTATGTTTCCGTGAGACTCCGCGTTGTTCGCTGATTCATTTCCCAGATGAATGTCTAACTAACTAGAAAATCGAAAATTCAGGTGCGACTTTCTGCGATTCTCCTCGCAATTGATTTATTTGTATTTGGTTGCGCGGCCCTATACATGTGACGCGTCACATGTATATGTCACATCATAATTACATATTTTTAATTAATCTTGAAGAGATTTAATATGCGCACGATCCGAACCAAATAGTAACTTAGAAGAAGTCACTTTGAATTATTTAAAGTGCAATTACCAAGAAATAATCATAATTATTATCATTATTTTCATTATTATCATTATTATTATTATTATCATTATTACTATTGTTATCATAATTGTTATTGTCTTTATCGTAAGTATAATTATAAAAAGTATAATGAGAAACAACAAAAAATTTATTAAGCCAAATTTTATATTATTTTATCGTATTTTTGAACATAAAACTGGCAATTTAAGACTCCCCATTTTGCAATTTACCATTTTTACCTCAAATCTACAATCAGAAAGTAAAAGAACTAAAGCATACTGATTTTCAGCCAAATCCGAACCTTTTTCGAGTTTTGACCAGCTTTTCGGGCGTTTCCGACCACTGTGCAGCGTGTCAAAACTCGCCACATAGAAACATTTCCCTTTTCTAATTGTATATTTTATTTTAAATTTAAAATCAAAAATGAATTGCGAGAATTAATGATGCCTGATAAAGGTATTTGAAAATAAACATTCGCACGTTGTATTTTCTTATTACCCAAAACCATTAATAATCCTTTCTGTGTTATATAATATAAAAAACTAACGAATTATTATTTACAGGACAATATCTATTTTATCCTTACTGCTCAACGTCATTCTGGAATAAATATTTTCACATACTATTCCTACAAACGCATTGCAGCATTGATATTTCTTTATAATTGAAACACTCACTTTGTATCATTAAACATTTCTTCAAATTCTGCCTTAGGCATCTCCATTTTGAAATACAAAAAAAAATATCAAAAAGAAAAATTATTATTATAAATGAAATTAAAATGAAAATGAAATTAATATACTAATACAAAATGAATAAATATATATAGTTGTAGTGTATATGACCCTACGCTTAAACCTTTATTAGCTTTTTCAAAAAGTCTTTATCTGTTGAAGTCGAAATCAGAATCTCCTCTTGTTCATTCCTGTTCTTGGATTTATACCCGAAAAAAAATATGTAACGCTTGTTACGCCATCCACCGAACTAAAATTTAGGTTGTCACCCTGCATCATCTGTGAAATCTCCGCCCTTCATTTTCTTCAAGTTGTCGTTGCTACACTAACACACGCGCACATATTGTCTTTTTGACAGTTCATTCACTTAAATGTCAACACTTTAAACCATTTGCTTATTTAAAAGTCTTTTCCCTAAACTATTCGGTATCTTCAAGGTATATTCTTTTTAATACAATCCCTCCTTGTATTTGTTTATAACCTCGTTGCCTTTTTCATCATTTGTTAGATACTTCCTTCTCCCATTCACTAACATAATCCTTATTTTTTTCTTTTTAGAAGAGACTGGACTCGGTAAAATGGAAAATACATTGTAGATAACAGGAATTCTTCTACCCATATTATTCACATTACAACGGTCAGTCGTATCCACTACGTTGTCTTTCATTTCTACCCAAGACTTTTCACATGGTGATATATTTATCTGCAAAAAACTATAAACAAATTTTGTACTATATTTCTTTCTGTACCTAGGTCTCCAAACCATACAAGTCTTTACAGTCTATGAAGCTTTTGTGTTACACATACAAGTTCATAAATGTATGTATTTTATTTGCTCAGCTGTCTTTTATATAAAAAACATTTGCTGATCGTATCGTGTCAGAATGTATACTTATATCCTTTTCTGTCTATAGTTATAAGTTTGAGGTAACTTTTACAATTTTTTAGCATGATTTATAAAAATCCCTCCTATAAAATTTATTACATTATGTATGCTTTAAATGCATTATTTATTCTATAATATTTTCTTCTCTCGAATAACGTATTTGATCCTGTTCGTACAGTTTGATGGCGTTTAAATGGCTCACTCTCTTCACTGTTCCATCTTTCAACATCACTCTATTGCTTGCTTTAAGTACCTTTTTATCTTTGAACAAAGGTCTATTACTTAAAATATTTAATGCAATTTTTACGCCTTGAGAAAAGTTAGGTTGCGTTTTATTGTACACAAACCATATTTCTTGTTTATCTTTTCTACAAAAGAAATATATTACATAGACTTATGTTGTCTTTATTTTGCACCTATATAATACTTAATTTTAATATACTTATTTAACCTATAATTAGAACAATAAATTCATTTGATATCAGAATTTTCTACACTTAAATATAAGCAACCTATCATACACTTGTGTTATTTGTATTACAAACATATTGAAATCTTGAGTTTGTAATAAACATTGTTGATATTACCATTTCTTTTATATTTTAATACTTAAACTAGTTCTTAATGCTATTTTTATTTTTAAATATGCAAGAGACCACGGCAATATGATCTGTTTACGTTTTTTTGATAATAAAACGACAATTCTTAGATGGTTAATAAAACACATACTTTATGTATTCGTAAATGAAGGGGTTGGTAAGTATTATAACGGGTCTTGTTTCTCAATAAATGGCAGAAAATGCTTTGTCGTGAAGATAAACCGTAAAATATATATAATAATTTTAATTGTCTTAATTTACTCGAGTCTTTGGAAAAGGCTACTCTTAAAGTCTTCGAATTTTCAAATTGAGATTCGTGGCGCAAAGAATGAATGGCGCAACGAAAGTTCCGCTCTTAAACCACCGAACACCGACCGAATTTCTGTATTACAAGCATACCTGCACAAACAAAGCCCTATAGATTGACCTGTAGTTCCCCTGTTACCACTGTTTTGGAACCTAATATAAAAAAATGAAAATTAGCGGAAATAAGAGGAAGGGCTTATACTAAAATCATTGAACAGATGCGATAGCAAAGATAACATGAGCTCCAGGGTCATTTATATGACATAACAAATACCATTTGGAATTGGTTAATCAGGACCGCTCACATTAGAGTGTACATCGAGCGTTTGTCTACATCTATGTTGCATTTCTGGTATAACATTTTATTTATTTTGTTTGTACAGTGTTCATTATCTATTATGTTACTCAAAGTAGTCTTTCTAAAAACCATTTATTCAGCGTTTTAGTGCAATCGTAATAATCGTATATTAAAAAGTTGTTTACCGATAACACGGTATTATTTTGTAGATTAAACAGCATTATGTTCTCTCTGTAACATCATATAATTTGCCTCCTACAATGATAGCGTCAAAATATTTTATAGTGGTTTTGAATTTATTTACTTAAAATATCTCAACTTGACACTTCCAAAATTATTGGTTTTGAAATGACAGCTAAAGTAGCAGATACCTTTCTAAAAATGATATCTAAACAGATTGATAGTTATAACTGTACCTTTTACAGGAATAACAATATTTACAATATTCTCTGAACACTATTATGAACTCCAAATATGACAGAAAAATATTATAGGAACAAGGTTGTTTGGGATAATGAGGATGACGAACAATGCTCTAGCAAGAATAGTACATGCATTCTCTTTCAATTATGAATACTGCAGTTTTTATTTATGTAAAATTGAAATAAGTTATTATTTTTCAAAACTACGATTTACGTATAAGTGTGAATCGGCTATTTCAATGTTGACGTCAATGCAATGTTAATTTGATGCTACATCTGTTCGGCGATTTAACCATAGTTGTCAGATTTGTTTGCTTACCCGATAGTTATACAGCGCCCCAACCAACAATGGTGTTGGCTCAATGACACTCTAAGTTAGTACCGATATAATATACCCAGAAATTTTGAATATAGCGACAAACAATGGTAAAATTACTTTAAGGTAAGTGTACGTTTTCTAGAGTTCCAGAAGCATTCAAGACGCTAACTTTTTATTGAAAGTACTATTTGGCACTTATGAATTCAGGAGCTCAAAGTCAGGCCGTAAATGTTAATTGGATAATTGCTTGAATATATTTGGCAAGCACATATAAAAACTGTAGAGGAATTAAGAAGGCTCTTTCATATTTTTATATAAACTACTCAAAAATGAATAAGAAATTTTTCCTTTTTTGTATTTTTTAGAAAATATGGGATAATATTTGTAGTGTATTATATTAGATACATAATTGTACACAACAATTTAAAATTTTCAAGTATATTTAGTCAGAAAAATCGTTAGATTACTAAGAAATGATCAATTATGAAATAAGCAACTTTTTTATCAATAGCTAAAATAAATATTTTTCTTTAACAATTAATTCTAATATCGTGTATAATGGCCACGGACATCTCTCACACCTATACATCTTCGGGGCATACTCATAATGCAATTATTAATGTGTTCTTGTGACACTCTTCTCCAACACAGCGGTAAAATTTTCCGCAAGTGTTGCACGTTAACTGGGAGTGGATTATGCTCGTTGAGCTGTTCTTGAAGTCTGTCTCAAATGTGCTCAATTGGATTCAAGACGGGAGACGTTGGTGGTAATGGTAGATGGTTAATATGGAGGTCATTTATTGCTCGCATTACAATTTGTGCACGATGAGGTCGTGCATTATCATCAATAAAAACCATGTTTTCATCCACAGCCTCACGAAACTCGACCACATATTGCTGAATAATGTCATCTCTGTATATGTGTCCATTGACATTGTTTTCAAAGAGATGGAGGTTCGTAAGTCCAATCAAACTAATGCCCGCCCACACCATGATACCACCGCCGCCAAAAGGCACCACAGCTTTTGTAAACTCGCGTCTATAACGGTCTCCTCGAGTTCTCCAGACCCTTACTCTACGATTATCACTAAATAAGCAGAATCTGGATTCATCGGTGTATAAACCATGCCCCCATTGAAAATTTTCTGCTAGTCGTTGGTTAACCCAAGCTCTTCTAGCCATTCTGTTGGCATTAGTTAATTTTGGGCATCTCACAGGCCTGCAGCTATGAAGATACATTTCCCTCAGACGGTTTCTGATGGTTTGATCCGAAACTCTAACTCCAGTGGCGGCACGTTACTGTGTTTGCAACCATACAGCACTTCTAAACGGATTCATCATTGTCTGAATTTGTATGTAGCGGTCTTGACTCTGATTTGTTTTCCTCTCAGATCCACTACCGGGTCTTCTCCTTGCAGATCCTGTCTGTTGGAATCTTGTTAGAGCCCTACTAACAACACTTGGAGACACATTAAAAATTGCGGCAATCTGCTCCTGATTGCCCTCGCTGATGCAATAACGCAATTAAATCAAAAGTTTCTTTATTTAAATGGCGTCTTGGCATCGTGAAAATGTGAAATGACGTTTAAAATGAATAAGATTTGTCAAAAAATGCGATTTTTATAATTTTGTATTCTAAATTAATTTAAGGTTAAAATACAAGATTCAATATTTTATCACACAGAAAAGACATTTACCAAATAAAATGTCCACAAATGACTGTGGGCCTTCTAATTTATCTATAGTTTGAGAAAATACGTTAAATTTAATCGAATTAATTAGATCTGTTAAAAAAAGATCTAATTCCCTATTCATTTTTGAGTAGTTTAGATTATGAAACATTATACCGTGTGCTATGTGAGTGCGCCGTCATTACCCGCATACTTAACACAGTCTTTAAAACTGCAGAATCAGTAAAAGTCTCTCAGCAAAAACCACTTAATTGTTTATAACTTTTTTTTGCTATTATATTGATATGTAGAATAGGTTCATCGACCACAGTATAGTGGACAATAGGTTGATCGACCACAATACAGTGGACAAAGTATCTCATTCGGCTAAATTTCAGGGCAAATAAAACAATATTCGGCTGTTTGGCTTTTCTCAGAAGTTATTATTTTTTTTCAAATTTGAAAATAGTTTTTTTGTTTTGTAATTACTTTGAGTTAAAATTTCATCTGTCCTTGCCTTTTTAATTATTAAGCAAATCACAAATAATCAATAAACCTATTTCCGCAACAATTATTATTGTAATCAAAACTAAAAGATTAAATAGTGCTTTATTTATACAAAATCCCTCAATTGTGCTATTTTTTTTACACTTTTAAGAATTTCATAATGTAATATTCTTTTGAATAAACTTATATATCAAAGGGAAATCGTATGAGAGAAAAAGTAAAAAAAAATAACTTAAAACGTAAAATATATGTTTAAATATTGAATTTTTTGAATACGTAACTACCTACGTACATAATTTAAGAGCTGAGCGAACCGAAATTTGATACACCTGACCCATCCTGGGCGTAACAGTAAACAAATTAAATGAATATTATTTCTTATTCTGAAAGCAAGAGTAATGTATTCATATCAGGTAGCTACTCTGTAATAAATGGGTCGAATTAACTTTCTGTTTATTACAGAGTGGCTACCAAAAATTTAAAAATTTTAAATACCATATTAATCAGTTGTCCAGTATAATATTTCTGATTAGTTACGATAATAGTAAGACTTAATTTATCAATGAATTTTTCCACACAGGAATTTGCATTTTTTTTATCTTATTAACTTCCATAAGTATATGCTTTTTAGATGTAGATTGTATATACTATGTTTTGAATATTTCTCTAATTTCAATTGTTTATATGTACGTATTATTAACCTTGTTTTTATACATGTTAATTTTATTTTTAAGGGAAGATGAACTTCTTTAATATTTTTTTGTACATTATTTGTGCTTTAATGTTCCGATGTTTATGGTTATAACTTTTTTGTTTGTCGTTGCAAAAGTTCTTATGTTTTTTATACTTGGGTAACAGTTTTACCAAGAAAACAATTTTTTCCGTGTAGACTCGCGATTCCTGCCACTGCGCGGTGTATATGGACGGCACAATCACAACAAACAACAATATGATTAATGCTAACTATTGCTAACGACTATCATCGATATAAAACACAACACCCACTGTTTTGCATGTCACATTAGTCACGTACGATAAATAACTTATTGCCGGCACATTACAGTTTCCTATACTGTTTAATTGTTTAATTTTATCAAAAGGGGGAGCTGTCAAGCATATTCATTTTCTAAATAATTTTGTTTAAAATTATGTGTAAGATGTCTAAAATATTATTTCAAATATGCAGAGTGTAATATACCACTACATATTTATAGCACCCATTCGTGGGGTTACTTTATAATACCTATATGTAATAAATATACTGTAATAATATCTTCTTATTTAATAATGTTTAGTGTATTATTACTATACAGCTTGTGTAATGAAACACTTGATATTACCAGGTAAATATTGCAACGTCGTATTCTTTGGTCGTACTGGGAGTGCGGCGAAAGACAGGAGAGAGTAGGGATAACTGCTATATTGCCAGTCGATGCTTCACCGTTAAATGTAGCGAGAGCGGGGATACAGTACGCCACGTTGCAATTCTGATGTATTTTGGACTTGCTATATCAAGTGTTGCATTACACAACCGGTATGTTTGTAAGTATATATGTAAATGTTTTGCCAAACTAGTATTAGAGTGTTGACTCTGTGTTGGGTTTACTGTGATTTTTCACACTACTAGAATAATGCACCAACTTAAGTCGAAAGACAGCTGCATAAAGGTAATTCACGGGGTATTCAGCTATTGGAAAATGTTCAGACAAGAATTGCTAATACCAACGGTTGAGCACCAACATTTATATCTCATTTTGCACTCAGTGCCAATGACTAAAATCATAATTATAATTATCTATAAAAAAATCTCAAAATTTGGACTTTACTTATGTATATGAAAGTTGTGTGATGGCCATACCAACGTTTTGGCTTTATGTGCTTGCCTTGCCTATTATCCAATCATTAGTTGCGAAATGTTTGTCTATTAATGTCATTCTTAAAGAGAACGATAGCAAACATTTTTTGAACGTTTTTTAAATGATCATATTTATTTTCAACTTTATTCTTATCTTAATTGCATGTACTTACAGCATGATATATAAACTAAAAGTTCTATTAGTATTGTAGTGTGTTGTTGAACAATAAGCAGTAACAATATTATTACGAAAACATGAATAAAGCTTTGTTTTTTATGGTATCTCTTAGTAGGTTGTCCATTATACATAAATAGTTACTATATTTTCTCCTAAACGAGACTGAAAATAAAACCCATAAACAAGACTGCATAAATAAAACATTGGCTATAATGTCCGCACTTCTCGTGTACTTCCACGATCGCATTGACACACTCTTGTTAGTAGACCAAAGCACCAGTAGTTTAATGCATCGTTTCTGCCATAAACCAGATTTGCAGATCGTTGTTTTCGATAAACGTAAGAAAATCGCCCACACCAAGGACATATAATCTGATTTAAATTGTGCGAATTAACATAATTGATATGCGATATACTGTATATATGAGATGGTTATCTTTTCATAGCAACTCGTTACAGCTTCTTAGAGGAAGCTTATGCGCATATATATGGGTGTGCGTGTGTTTGCGTAGATACGCTGAACTATAACTTCCTCTAAATAATAAATAAAGTTCTAACAGTATGTTAAGGTTTGGCTTATTTATTGCTGCAATTGTAATACGTAGGGGTGGTTATAAAATCTAAATTATGGTTGTTTCTAATATCAGGTGGTTAGTAATTTGCTTCATAGTAATTTAAGCCAAATCAATATATGTGTGATTCTTATTGGTATGTTAATTTGATCTTTCATCCCAAATGGTTAAAGAAGCCCAAACTAGTTTTATTCAACGTTGAAATAAAAGCCAATGACTATTCAGATTATCTCAGACAATTTTTTTTATCATTAATCATAATGGTTGAATTAAACCAATTCAGCATATATCCATAATATTTTTATTTACTTGACTTTCATTAAATATACTTAGTAAGTACATACATTTTTATAATTGACAACGTTCAGAAAAGCGTATAGTCAAAGATATTACAATTTAGTTTTTAGGTTTTGTAAGTTTTGATATAATACTAAATGTTCGGCTGATTTGGTGTAATTACTATTTTTATAATTTAAATAAAGAAAAGTCTACGGTGAATAAATAAAACTGATAGCAAACAAGTCAAGACGTATCATAAGAACACTGAGCGGAATACTTTGAAGCACAGAAATTGGAAAATTATTACATTACTGTATTACACTTGAAAGTGTGGCAGTATAAAGTTTAAAATAAAATAATCAAAAAAAAATATATTATACAATCGAGACTAGGCAATAGATACAATCGAGGCAACGCGGCAGATATGCTATGGTACGAACAGACAATAGGGAGTCAAGGATTTCCAAGTGATACAATGGATACCATCCTAGATTTAAAGAAAATGAGCAAAACCTATGAAATCATAATTACAAGAGAAGATTGATGAGTTATTTTCTGCAAACATTTTCTTTTTATAACAAGGATAGCTGAATAAATAGATAGGTTATCTGTAAACTAGCATTTACTACAATGCAACCAGCGCACGTCAAAGATTTACTGAACTGGTAAAAGTAACTGTAAATTTACAGTTAGCATAATTGTTGCCTAAAGTTACAATATCAGTCATACGTGTGCTTTTGTGAGTGTAAAAATACGTAATATTTTGTCAGTATATTTAGAAAAGTCATTGTTTGTTATAGAAGATACAGATGCATCCGAAAGTCCTGAATTTTGTACTTAAAAATCTTAAGATGTATAGTTTTGGGTACGACTTCACCAAAGAAAACTGGATGTTTTTAAAATTTGTATATTTTATGTAGTTAATCATTAGGTGAACTCTGTATATAGTAATAAGACTAGCTGTCGAATAATCTTCTCGAGCTTGAATCGCTCCTTTGCTTCTGCTTACATCTTTTTTTTTCAATTTCCTGTAAAATGTGCGTATATTTTCTGCTGCCAATCGGACATTTTTGGAATTACTTTCAGACTTTGTTTTATACAATCTTTAGACGCTGAAGAGCGAGAAAGATAATTTAATTGTAAACCTAAATCATGTTAAAGTCTACGATGGAACAATGTGCTTAATGACCGTACCATTTTATTGAGACAGTCTACAAGCCTTTTCTTTCCGAAGTCTACTATCGTTGAGGACAAAACAAAAATATGTCAATAACTCGAAAATATTTTAAGAAGGGCATATATATGCAACAATAATGAAAATGTCTCACAAATTCAAATTAACATTGTTTTTTTTTTGGTACTACAAAATAAATGCCATTTGAAGCGAGATACTTTCTACCTTAATTGCTTAAAGCCTTTTCATTTTAAAATGTTGGTGAGCAATTTTTGAATAGCGTTCGAGTGTCTTTTTGTAAATTAATTAGCTACAAAACAATTATTATTATTACAGATTTATTAATCGTTTTTTTTTTCCTAATACTTCACCTAAGTTTTGTAGGATTTAGTTTAATAAATATTTTTGTCTGAAAATTGCCCAAAATATCTACAAAAGTGAAAATATCCGGACGTGTAGAATAGAAATTTGTATATTTTATGTAGTACATCATTAGGTACAGGTGAACTCTGTATAACTATAATAATAAGTAAAGGGCGGAATATATGCAAAGTGCATATATTTGCATATTTTGCATATTTTAACAAATTTCACAAAAAATTGCATATTTCGGCAAAAATAAAATTTGTGTGCATATTTTTATGTTTTTCGTTTTATGAAAAGATTAAGTGCGACCCTGTTTAGGAATTTCCAAGTAATCAGCTTGCCTAATGGAGAGCAGATGTGGTCTATTCTTTTATATTTATATTGTATAGTTTTTATTATTATATGGTTTATTGCCGGCATTTATTGGGTGTTTAGGAATTTCCAAGTAATCAGCTTGCCTAATGGAGAGCAGATGTGGTCTATTCTTTTATATTTATATTGTATAGTTTAGTTTGTCGATAGATTCCAGTGTGAAAAGAGTGATTTCGAAAATATTTTATTTCAAACGCCTAAAATGCCGAAAGCCGCTTCGTGGATTAAAAATTTTCCTGAGTTGGAGTTTAGTGGGGACAAAGTGTTTTGCAAAGTTTGTGCCAAAATCATTGTTTGTGAAAAGAAGTTCCAAATTGATCAACACTTGAAAACAGCTATGCATAAAGCTAAGTTGCAGAAAAATAAATCAGTGCCTGTTCAGCAGTGTGTGCAAACCGCATTTCAAAATGTCAAACCAAAGAGTGAAAAGGAGGTGTTTCATCAAGACTTATGCAAAGCTTTAGTCGCAGCAAATATACCTTTGAAGAAACTGCAAAATACTCAATTCAGAGATTTTTTGCAAAAATATTGTAATCAAAACATCCCTGACGAATCCACACTTAGAAAGAAGAATGTGCAAACAGTATACGGAACCGTAATGGGAGAAATTAAAGTTACACTGGGCGATGAACATTTTTATATTATTGTTGATGAAAGCACAGACTCATGTGGTCGATATATCGCACATCTTATGATTGGAGGGCTTCAAGAAAATGAGCCAGGGAAACCATATTTAATATCTTCTAAACAGTTAGACAAAACAAATAATGAGACCGTAACTCGATTTATTCAGCAGTCTCTATCAAATTTTTTTTTACCAAATCCAGTTCCAGTAGAGAAGTTTTTAGTGTTTTTGTCTGACGCAGCGCCGTATATGGTTAAAGTAGGCCAAAACTTAAAAATATTTTATCCCAATATGGTACATGTCACTTGTCTTTTACACGGGATAAACAGAGTTGCAGAAATTATTAGAACAGCATATACCTTGGTGAAAAAATTAATTTCAAATGTAAAGAAAGTGTTTTTGAAAGCACCTCTAAGAGTGCAGATCTATAGAGAGAAATTGCCAGGAGTTTGTTTACCTCCAGAGCCCGTAATTACTCGATGGGGAACATGGATTAAGGCCGCGATATTCTACGCAGACCATTTTGAAGCCATTAAAGACATGGTTTTAGATTTAGAAGACAATTCGCAGTGTGTAGTGCAAAGTCAAGCATTATTCAAAAATGTAAATTTAGCAAAGGAACTTGTTTTCATTAAGGTTAATTTTAGTTTTGTACCAGATATAATAACTTCGTTAGAAAGTAGGAATATAAGTTTAAGAGAATCAATTAATATTGTTGAAACTTTTTCCGACAAATGCAAAAAAGTTCCCGGTGATGTAGGAAATCAAGTAAGAAGGAAACTCGAAGTTATTGTGGGAAAGAATGAAGGCTTTAAGTATTTAATGGAAGTCAAAAATATGTTTGATAGTAAACCCATCCAACGAAGTAATACCTTGGCCTTATAACTTACTACCCAAATTAAAATATTGCCAGATCACATCGGTAGATGTTGAAAGAACTTTTTTTTTGTACAAACATATTTTTACAGACAGAAGGCAAACATTTTTATTGGAAAATTTTGAAAAATATATCGTTATAAATGCATTTTATACTATTTCAGGTTGAAAATTGTACCTATTATGTTTTTCTTTTAATTTTACTTAGAATAAATAATTTTTGTAAGAGTCGGCGTTTCTTTATTTCCATTTTTCCATGTTATATTCAAGGCATATAATTGCATATTTTGACAAATAAATGCATATTGTTGCATATTTCAGAGAAAAACGATGCATATATATGCGCATATTTTAACTGAATTGACGTGGATATATTCCGCCCTTTAGTAATAAGATATATTGTCAAATATCACAAAAGTTGGGATATAATTAAGTAAGTTTAATGTTGTAGTGTTCATTTATAGTTATTATGTGTTTTAAGTTTTACTGTTAAAAATGAATGTTTGCTTTGACAATATTTATAAACGACACTAATTGTTTTCTAAAGACTATATATAGCAACCTATTTCATAGAATTCCAATAAGTTGCACATTCTTATATGCAGAAATATAAATCAAGCTCAAAATCCAGTAAAAATCTTCTTTCTGGCTTATACAAATGTGATTTTAAACTATAGGTACCAATATGATTCTAAAATTCCTATATTTTAGAAATTTTGGAAATGGAAATGAAAATAGGGTAAAGTAGCTACTTTTTGTTTTTCTTTTTTTTTTATTGAATAGAGAAGGTAAATCTTACATGACAACTATAGGGTTGTTGTGTGTGGCTCCTATCTGATTATTACAGACTAAGGATCTCCTTCACTTTTTTGTCTTGCCAACGTCCAGATTGGTAACTGCTGTCGCATTCTTTCAATGAACAAACTGTCTAAGCTATCTCTTTAGTCTCTATCATACTGCGCTGAGATCTGTATACCTACAGCTATTTTTCTTACCTCCTCCAGACTTGCAAGTGTGATTAAGTCTGATATCTCCCACTATGGACATACGAATATGTGCTCCATTTCGCCCACTGCTTAACAATAGTCACATCGTTGGTTGTCATCCTTTTCCTGCCATCCCGTAATTAGGTGATTTCTTTATGTAGCTCTAGATACGCATCCGCATCTGACTTCTTGTACTTTAATGAACAGTTCTATTGGGGAAACCTAATCACTTTTTTAATAATTGCCAGTTACTGCATTTTTGTCAGCATAACACGGTCAATTTGCAAGAAAAACGTGCACTTTTTGTCCAGTCAAATATAGAGGTGTTTGATTTTACTGCAAGGTAATACCTTGAAGCAATGTATTTCGAAATGGATGAGAGGAGTTTTTGCTATACCTGTAAATAACAGGGTATGTCTCTTCTTGGAGTCGAGTTGTAACATCACCGCGCCCCGCCGTATGTTGAGTTTTAATATTGCCGTATTGGTTACATTCATCAGGTATTAATTTCCTCAACGCACAGTTATTAAAACTCGCATATTCGCAAGAAAAATTCTCCACAGATAAGTGAAATTGATTACAGAAAGCTTATACATGTTTGCAAAGACGTAGACTAAAGATTTCATCATATTTTATTTTCTTAGAATGTATCAAAAAGTAGCATCTGAAATTGGAAGCATTGATAAGAGATATTACAGTGATCATATATGCAAAATATGAACTTATAGCTACTTCAAGTAATTACTGCTGTAAGCCGTTACTTTGTGAAAAGCCACATTAAAATAATAAAACACACATACTTTGTTGTCTCACTATTGGCAAACACAGTATTGAATGAGACACAAAATTATGTAAAAATCTTTGTTAGGCGGTAATTATAAAGTAGCCCCCTACAAATACAATTACATGGGATAATACACAATACATTATAACAGTTATTAGTTAATTATAGGGAAAACCAGAAATTAGAAGTTTGAAGTAAATAAAAAATCTAAGTACAACAGGTACACAAGTACACAGAGTGTATATATGAAATCGGTCTGGTCGTTAAATAAAACACTATCTAAATTGCGGCAGGCTTTGAATATGTCGATGGCCTCTAAGAGGTTTAATTTCACACCCTTCTCGGCGAAGTGTAAGATTTTTACAAAATCAAAATCTTTTAAAATGTTCTTTATTCATAATTTTGTGTCTCATTCGATACGAGGGCGACCTCAAATGTTTCCGGAATCGGCAAGAGATGGCGCGCGAACGTTAAGTGGATTTATTGGTGGGCAAGGGCAACCCTTTTTATAGCAACTGTTAAAATTTCAGACGTCTACTGTCAATAGTTGTTATTTAACACGTTCGGTGCCACTGTCACCCATATGGCGACGTGCTCGGTCATCTGCGTTTACCACCGTCGCCATTTGGCGACACCGGTTCGATTTCAAGTCAATGTAAACCAATTTGACAGGATTGAATAGTTGAATGTATAGGCACTTGGAAAAGAAATTTTTACAAATATTTTCGCCACTGGTTCACTTTTTTTTTCTTTGCGGTCTTTGTGTGACGTGCGGGGTAATGTCTGGTGACTAATTATCCTGTTCTTTCAATAGGAATGAACAAATAAGTCAGTCTGACATAGTATGATAGTGCAATCGTTACTTGAGAAAGAAATTTCTACGAATATTTTACCCCCGGTTCCATTTTTTTTACGGTCTTTGTGTCACGTGTGGGAAAGTGTATGTATGTATAGCAGAAAATTATCTTTGTTATTACTTCATTACAAATAAGTCTGTCTGGCATAGTAGCATAGTGTACGTCATTTTCAATTAATTTTGCAAATACACCATGCGGAACATAACTCGTGTCGGCATATGCCGATAGTGACATATTCTGTTAGTCTGATATGCCACTGTCGCCATATGGCGACACAAATTCAAAATTTGTTTTAACTGAGTAAACACGTTGTGATTTGATTTTTATTAGTGTTTATATACATTTACGGCAATTTTGACGCCAATAAATCAGAAAACCATACTTGGCTCCTGGTGAAGTTTTGCAAAAGTTACTGGCAGCGAACGTGTTAAGAGTGTGTTTTGTGTAGCAAGTCAGGCGGTTGCGCAAAAATGGATAAAATCGAATTTCGTGCAGTGATAAAACATTTCTGTATGGCTGGGAAAACGGCCACGGAAATTCGAAATATCTTGCTAGAGGTTCATGGCGGATCTACTCCGTCATTTTCGACCATCAGCTTCTGGGTGAGCGAGTTCAAATGTGGCCGCACAAGCACAAGTGATGAACCACGCAATGGACGCCCAATAACCGCTACCAACGATGAAATGGTCGACAAGATTCATGATGTCGTGTTAGCCGATCGCCGATTGAAGCTGAAAGAGATAGCAGAGACAACAGGCGCCTCAGAAGAATGCGTTGGCCATATCCTACACGAAAGTAATGACTGAGTATAACCTTCCATACTTATGCGAAAAAACGACTGCTAGGATCTCGAATCTTAGTAATCCTTGAACGACAATCAAGGTCAGCCTGACGTCCCTTAACCCGCACTGATGATCTGACAGATTCTCAGTTCGTGTCAGCTCCTCTTTTAATATGGCCTGCAGAATCTCCTCGTACACATTTTTCTCCACCCCCGACAAGTATCTGGGCCTGAAAATGTTGGAGGATTCGATGAACCTGGCTCTTTTCTATGCAGTTGGAAATATATTTTTCCGCTTCTTCATTCATGACTTCAAACACTTACTCCACTCAATCAAATTACGTGGTATTATAACTAAGCAATTAATTAATTTGTTTTACATTAATCATAGCATATGGGCAATATTAGTATCCTCGATTCATTTCATATGTGTAATGGTAATTTATAAAGAATTAATTCACATACATATTGATGTGGTTGCTAAATTAAATAAAAGTATAAACACAAGATAGTATAGTATTTTTATAGTGATTTTGTTTGTAAGCATTAGTTTTATATTAATCATGGGAAATGGTTGTACAGGTAAATTCTGTTCCTATATTTCTAAAGTAGTGATTAATATCTGTCATTTATAAAATATCTCTGGATACCTACCTCAATACACGTGGCGTAATTCATTCATAGAAGAGAGTACTATATTTATTATCTTAGTATTACCGTTTATAACGTAATAATATGTCAATTTTGACTATATCGTGTTCTAGTATCTCTCATGAAAAATATGTCATATAACTGACTCGGTATTGAATTATACGCGCAATCAGAAACATATAGTTATATATACTAAATTAGTCCTTCATATTGAATATTAGTTCCCATAAATTGAGGGTACAATATTCTTTTATTAGATAAGCATTAAGTAATTAAAAAGTAATCAGAAACAGATGTCTAAAATTAATCGGTAAACACAACAATTAAAAAACGATGTCATAAATTTGTACGGACAAGTAAGTAAATCAGTGTTGAATCACGTACAACAGTTTGTTTAGTTTGGTTTGTCTTGTCGAATATTAAGACACGTGAACTTTGTATACTATCGTTATCGAAACTAAGCGAAGAGAATTGGATTAATCTTTAATTAATTAAAATTATTTAATGGGTTCATCCTTGTTATTCCTTCTTTCGATATATTGGAATAACTATCTGCCCAATATTGATCATTAAAACGGAGGCCATAAAATATTTGTACACAAAAAGTGTAGGTTTTACGTAATTAAAAACGACTGTATTATATCGAAATTAGTTCTATAAATTGATTACGACACTAAACATTTTATAGTTCCTATGATATCATTCCTTTGTAAATTAGGATTGCAAGATGACATAAAACTTCCAAATTTATTAAAATAATTTTTTAAGCGGCCGTTATTAGTTATCTAACTTTGGGAATAGTTATTGTCTGCAACTCAACCAGATTTTAAGCTGTTTAGCTTGTCAATAAGGTTTGTTAGTATGAAAAGTGTGCCTTGACGGTGCTAATCGCAGCATTCTTTGTGGATGGTCGATTTTAACTAGAGATATAACATGAATGGTGAATATATTACATTCAGGCTAGTGCTCTCGTTTGCTTAAAGACCATTCCAAAATAAGTTTTATAGTATTTCTTTGTCGCCTACATTTCCATCAAATTTTCTCATTACCATAATGTGTGTTAAATTTGGTTTGGTTAAATCAGGTTGACAATGTCTTCCTCGTGGCGATGTTAGTTGTTGTCTTCAAAACCGAAGATCTTCTAACTGAAGCTGCAAATGGTGGTCTGTCGCCTGATGGTCTTCCGTGTATGCTTCTATCTCCAAGGATATCCCACCTTATTCCTTGGCTACACCGTACTGATGACGACCAATTAGTCAGAAACACGTGTCTACGGTTGCACTACAGCGGAATTTACCCAATATTCTCTTTTTCCTGTTTTATTTTATGTATCCGCGATAATTCTTTTATTGATTATCTTTCCTGGGTTTCGGATGGCACGCAGGTTGACAATGTCTTCCTCGTGGCGATGTTAGTTGTTGTCTTCAAAACCGAAGATCTTCTAACTGAAGCTGCAAATGGTGGTCTGTCGCCTGATGGTCTTCCGTGTATGCTTCTATCTCCAAGGATATCCCACCTTATTCCTTGGCTACACCGTACTGATGACGACCAATTAGTCAGAAACACGTGTCTACGGTTGCACTACAGCGGAATTTACCCAATATTCTCTTTTTCCTGTTTTATTTTATGTATCCGCGATAATTCTTTTATTGATTATCTTTCCTGGGTTTCGGATGGCACGCAGGTTGACAATGTCTTCCTCGTGGCGATGTTAGTTGTTGTCTTCAAAACCGAAGATCTTCTAACTGAAGCTGCAAATGGTGGTCTGTCGCCTGATGGTCTTCCGTGTATGCTTCTATCTCCAAGGATATCCCACCTTATTCCTTGGCTACACCGTACTGATGACGACCAATTAGTCAGAAACACGTGTCTACGGTTGCACTACAGCGGAATTTACCCAATATTCTCTTTTTCCTGTTTTATTTTATGTATCCGCGATAATTCTTTCATTGATTATCTTTCCTGGGTTTCGGATGGTACGCAGGTTGACAATGTCTTCCTCGTGGCGATGTTAGTTGTTGTCTTCAAAACCGAAGATCTTCTAACTGAAGCTGCAAATGGTGGTCTATCGCCTGATGATCTTCCGTGTATGCTTCTATCTCCTAGGATATCCCACCTTATTCCTTGGCTACACCGTACTGATGACGACCAATTAGTCAGAAACACGTGTCTACGGTTGCACTACAGCGGAATTTACCCAATATTCTCTTTTTCCTGTTTTATTTTATGTATCCGCGATAATTCTTTTATTGATTATCTTTCCTGGGTTTCGGATGGCAATCAGGTTGACAATGTCTTCCTCGTGGCGATGTTAGTTGTTGTCTTCAAAACCGAAGATCTTCTAACTGAAGCTGCAAATGGTGGTCTGTCGCCTGATGGTCTTCCGTGTATGCTTCTATCTCCAAGGATATCCCACCTTATTCCTTGGCTACACCGTACTGATGACGACCAATTAGTCAGAAACGCGTGTCTACGGTTGCACTACAGCGGAATTTACCCAATATTCTCTTTTTCCTGTTTTATTTTATGTATCCGCGATAATTCTTTTATTGATTATATATATATATATATATATATATATTTTCTTGAAGAAACCGTCGAACTTAGAAGATCCTCAAGAAGAAGGTGAAAGTGATGTCACCGAAACGTCAGGAAGAAAGATGTCCTTATCAGGGCAAAATCATCCAAACGCGGCGAAATATCCCGAAGAACAACGCTTCATATATATATATATATATATATGCGAGAGCAGCATTTCAGTAACACTTTCATATACGCCATGCAACATATGGTGACAATGCCGCCTTTTAGCGACCGGTCGCCATAAGTTGGCCGGCTGAGAGAGTTTACTGAAGCAGGAGTTTGGCTACCCCAAGCTTTCGGATATGTTCGTGTTTGGGAGCCCGAAATTGACGCGGTGCGAAATCTCAACTACAGATGTCGCCCCTATTATGGAAAGCAGTTATAGGAATAGCAATAGGATTAATGTAAAGAAATCAAGTTCAAGCCGCATATATTAATTAATTGAAAGATGCCATTGCAAAGAATAATATACAAAGTAATATTAAAAGGGATTTATGATAATAAATAAATAGGTACGTATAAGGTATGTATTGAAGTATTAAGTAAGAGTAATAAAACCTAACTAATGCCAGTTAATACGAGAATTCAAAAAAATAGGTTAGGTATAATTACCAATATTATGTTTAAATAAAAACAAAACATAGGTACATATAGAAATATAACATTTATTGTAAATGTTGAAAATAATTTGTGGGTTATAAAAGGTATGCAATTACTGTTGTGCACAATTAAAATGTACCACTCTACTAGGTGACGGCAATTAATAAATTTACATCACGTGTATCTTTTAAAAAATTTCATATTTAAAATCTTAATTGTACAATATTGTTAGATTATCAGAAAGAGTAGGAAAATTTATTTCGACTTAGAGTCTGTGCACAAAGTGAAAACTAAAAGTACGATTCACAATTTAAAATGGTCCTAATCTTAGTGAAGAACACAGCAAAGTTTTAATAGGTTAATATAAGTTCAAAAAACTATATATATATATCAAAATGAATGCTTATATACTTACATAGATCGGTTGAAATAAGATACCGAATAAAAAAACACCCTAATCCATATACCTACATTTATTAGAAGCTCCACTAAAACAAAGCACATCCAGCACATCCCAGTCTTAATTTAGTAATAATAGCAAAATGTAGTCGCCTGGGATACACAGTAAAGTAGTAAATTCCTGTACGAAAGTATTTGAAAGAAAAATCTCACATAGATGTATGCATACGGAAAGAAAGGTATTAAATAAAATGGTCACCATCATTATCATAAGCAATATTTATTAGTAATAGTATTGGCGTTATATAATGTAGATATGATAAGTATGAACGCGAGCAAGAAACTTGAACTACCAAGAATAATGCAGTACCTCATATAAGAAAGATGAGGTATAATATTATTGTAAGGTTAAAATAATTGGTATATTAACCTTACAATAATAATTTGTATAGGAAACATGGATATGAAATAAGAAACTCAACAGCTCATATTAAAATAGAAGTTATTTATTTGTAATTATGAAAATCAATAACAATAATAATAAACAAAATTTAAAATAGGCAACATATATCTACTAAACAAGTAGAATGTATGAGAACTCATAAGTAAGACAAAGTATATATATATAAAACCGAAAGTAAAATAAAGTCCAGTAAAAAAAAATGGAACAAAAAAGTTATGAAGTAAGCTCAAAGCAAATAAATAATAAATTTCGTAATGTGGATATTGAGTCCAAAAGCGTGCCGATGAAATTTACTTGTTTTACTCCGAATAACTCCATAAAAAGCAGGTAAAATTGATCTACGTCCGCTGTATATAAAGCTGACCAGCGAAAATCAAGACACATAAGGTTCAAACAAGAAAATCTGAATTCGCCTCAATATTCTACACAATAGTTGCCAAAAAGGAGGCTAAAGCTTCCATAAATATACTGATATAACGTATATTTATGAGTGCAAAATTAATCAAGCGCTAAAATTTTAATACCTAGTTTACAACAAATAAAAATGCTTAACTATTTTAAGTATTCGAACATACTCAACAACGATTCAAGTAACCAAAATAAAAAAAAATTACAAGCTATCTTCTGCTTAAATGTAGGTAGTAAGGAACAAGGTTTTAGAAAATAACTAAAATAAACATCCCCTTTTTTCATGTACATTATGAATTGTTACTCAATACTGGTATCGGGTTTGATAAAATAAACCATACACTTAAACAAATTAAAATTGACAAATAAATAAGCTATACCAACAGCCAAAATTTGGAAAACCATAAATACAAGTAAATGCAATGTACTTTTTATCATTTTAATGCATATAAATATGTGAGGTCTAGAAACCAGTACTGAGTAAGTAAATCATAAAATACAAAGAAAAAGTTTTAGTTTGTTTTAGTTAATAATCTTCTTATTGTCACAGTAGGGTACACATGGTTTTGCGTAAAATCAAAGAAAGCAGCCCCTGGATTCTGAACGTACGATACGATATTCGAATTCGAAACGCGAGCGTGGTAAAGATGGGCAAGTTAGGTGAGTACGAATACTTTTCAATGTGGCTAGACAGACTACTGTATTGTCTTGCCCATTTCTACCACGCTCGTCTTACGAATTCGAATATCGTATCGTATGTTCGGAATCAGAGGGCAGGAATAGGGATTTATTGCTACAGCGATTAAACAGAAGAAGTTCAATAACAGATGACTATAAAGTTGTAAAAATGAACAAAAGTACATCAAGTCATTAGCAGCCGATTATTCTCTCTCTTTTGCATTGTAAATAAAAGAAAATACTATTAGTGAAAGATTCATGATTGCACGGGGTGCATACCAAACAATACTTTCAGCTCTGCCGCACAACATGAAACTTAATATAATTAAGTGACTCGCCCAGTATAGTATTGGAATATCTAGTACTGTTTTAATTGTCTATAAAACTGTTATTCTTTTTCAAAATGGAGCCAATAGTTTAAGTTATCAATGTTTTAAGAAAATTTTTGACCAAAACAAGTGTAGCAGAGAAAATCATAATCGCATCGTTTTTAAATGTAAAAACATAAATTTTGGTGGTGCTAGTAGCCAAGAATATTCTGCAACAATGGGTCTAAGTTGCACCCGACAACAGCTAAAAAACCAGTTTTTTCAAAGCTTATCGTCCGAAATTTTTGCATATCAAAAATGTGTTTTCTTTAAATCAAGCTACTAGTATTTTATTATGGTAATTTGTATTTTATTTTAACAACTAACATCTGTTATGGTCAAAAGTTTCCAAAGAAAATTTAATAACTCAAGTAGTAGCTCAATTTTGCAAATGAAAAAGCAGTTTAATAGACAATTTAAGCAGTATTTAAACAGTACTACAGCCTAAAGTAGTTTTAGAATCTGAATATAAGTAAGTTTAAAAACTAATATTACAATTACAAGATATTTTGCATCAACACAAAGATTATATTTGAGCAGTCTTCTTTCCTTGAAATATATGTCGAAAAACTCGTAAACTGCATTTTTCTCCGAGCTTAGCCAGAGTCGGCGGATAGTCTTTCCATATGGTTGAACATGAGCTAAAAACAAAATAACATTAGAAACTTGGTGAATAGAGAAATATGAAGGCAATGAAAATGTAAATGTAGTAAAAAGAAAAAAACAGTAGGAGGACTAAGAATCTGATAAATAGGCAGCAATTCAGACGAGGAAATATGCGAAAAGCAATTACACAAGGTGAGTCAACGATCTGACAAAGTAAATGTACCCATTGAAGTTTAATATAACTATAAACTCGCTTACTGTAGTCGATAGGGTTGTTATCGCTTCACAATTTAAAAATGTATTCATGTATAGAGAGTGATCCATAAATCACTGGCACAATGAGAATGAAGTTCTTTAAATTGAACACCCAATATACAAGCTGAAGTATCAATTTTGCCTTAAAATAGAGAAATCTTTATTAAGAGTAATTACTCGTTAAAGTTAATAGTTTTTGAGTTAACTACGATTAAAATAAAAAAGTGACAAGTACAGCATTTTTTTATTGCCTATAATTCAGAAATGTCTTGACAGACCGCAAAATAATTTGGTATGGCAAACACACAAGGTGTGTCAGTGATATTTATTTGCAGAACCTGTACTAATTGATCCTAGGTGTTCGCGAAGGTGTTGTTGCATAATGAAGAAACTTTAAACACAAAAACCTTACTTATTTTTAATGAAACTCCCAACATTATTTTACAGAATCGTATTAAGCCCTTCAAGAGCTCTTTTTTTGCTAAGCTTGTCTTACACCTATCTATGATATTTTAGAAATTATTTAAATTTATTTTAAAATCTTAACCATGTAGTAGTAAAATTCACGCTAGCCATGGAAAAAGATAGTCCCTGTCGAAATATATAGATGCAAAAATGTTGATACTATTTCAAATTAGAACAGGTTCTGCAAATAAATATCACTGGCACACCTTCTGTGCATGCCATAGCAAAATATTTTGTGTTCTGTCAAGGCACTTCTGAATTATAGGCAATAAAAATGTTGAGGTGTAGCCACCACACGACTTTCTTATACGTATGAGTGTTTCAAATTATACAAAAATTATTCAAAATCTTATTCTAAGTACTACTATTCTCTTAATAAATCTTTATAGAAAACATACCTACTCTGCGAGATATTCGAAAGAAAGGGTTACTTGTTAAGAGTAAAAGTGTTACTTCCGGCCACAATTTTTATATTTTATGTATACAAAAAATATTGCAGATCCAGCTCTAAATACTTTTGTACTCTTGATAAATATATAGAGAATGCATAATTTACGACATATGCAAAAGATGGGTATTCAATAAAAGTAAAAGTGTTACTTCCGGTCCGATTTTTGACATTTTTATTATACAGTGCGTTCATGATGAAAGGAACAAATTCGTTTAAAATTCAGGTAATTAGTTTGCAGAAAAACGTTCGGACAGGTCGATTAGTATTTTTAGTTTTGAATTTTTTAACATAAGAAAACTATATACAGGCTGTCTAAAGAAGAACATATGCAGCAATCATTGTTTTTTTTTAAATGGAACACCCTGAATATTATGCCATTTTTGAATTGTAGGGTAGGTATATTAAACACATTTTTGTGAAAACATACCATATCCCCAAAATCAGCAGTTTTCGGAATAATGAGTTTTGTGATAAATTAAAATACACATAGATAATGAAATAAAATGTTTAAATTGAACAAGAACACCTTGAACATTTTTTTAAAAGCCAAGAAAAACAACCTGGTATTGCAAATTTTATCTTCAATAAAAAACTCTACTTCAAATTAATCGATTTTCATGTATTTTTTTTAATTTATCACATTTCAAACGTCATTATTCCGAAAACCGCTGATTTTGGGGATATGGTATGTTACACAAAAAGTGTTGAGAATTTACCATACAATTCAAATATGGCTAATATACAGTATGTTCCACTTACATAAAACCAAGATTGCTGCATATGTTCTTCTATAGACACCCTGTATATAATTTTCTTATGTCAAAAAATCACAACTAAAAATACTAATCGACCTGTCCGAGCGTTTTTCTGCAAAATAATTACTTGAATTTTAAACAAATTTGTTCCATTTCATCATGAACGCACTGTATAAAAGTTATTGAAAATTAAGTTCTAAATACTATTACACTCGTAACATACTTGTCTGAATAGCAAGACGAAATATTTGAGTACATAAAATATGTTTATACTAGTAGTTGACAAAATATTGGCAAAAGTCGATTTTTTTAGTGAGGTAAACTACTACTTCCGGTTTGCCGATTTTACTGAAAATCTAATGAGCTCTGAAGAGGGGGATTATACTGGTAAATACAAAATTTGGAATTGATAGCTACAGCGGTTTCACTGCTATCGAGGTCACACACACACATAGACACAAACACACACAGGCATTTTTTTAAAACCACTTTTTCGGTATCAGGACACCTCAAAACGTGGACATCTGCAAAAATCCCGAGGTCGAACATTTTCATCATCACAATACTTCCTAATACTACGTATAAGAAAGTAAAAACATCTGTAAATGTCAAATTTTAACTGTAATCATAAATAATGCTATAACTATCAACTTTAAGGAATAATTACTCTTAATAAAAAAAAGAATTATATTTGTACTTATATATCGAAGTTTGTACTTATATATAGCTCGTACAATTTAAAAAAAAAAAATTTTTTAGCCAATAATTTATGGATCACTCAGTATGCGAGTATATGTTCCTAGGTTGTGAACCAACGACAACCCTATCAATAACAGTAAGTGAAGTATTAATGAAATTAAGCATTAAAGAAAAAATGTACTTTGTCAGATCGTTGACTCACACTGTATATATTTTTGGTTTTAATATATTTTTGGTTTAACGAAAAAAGTAAATCAGATGAGAACAATCAATTGATCAAAAATACCTAAAGTGACAGTTTGACAATATTCGGACAGTCTGCACTCTCTATAAGTCGAGTAGTGACAACAATTTATTTTTCATTTAATAGTACCATGAATGGACCAGCTAGTATATGACGGTGAAGCATCGACTAGCAATATAGCAGTTATCTCTAGTCGCTCCTGATTTATTATTATTTTGGACTTGTATATGTGAGAAGATAAATTAGATGCCGGACATATCTACCTGTGTTTGTATAAAGTTTTCTTCGCCTAAAATGCACCGCACGAAGAACACGGTATGAAATCTCTGGGGCCCTTTGGTACTCTAGGTGAACGTGTTACAATTAGTGTTCCGTCGTTATAAGCAGAGTTTGTATCAAATTCGAGTGATTCCCTCGAACGGATACGGTGATATATTTCCATCCTATTCGCATCTCCTATAGAAAAGAAGAAATGGATAATAATATAACAGTACAATTAGAAATAAGGTATACATAGTAAAGAATCCATGCGAATTAACAGCACGGTAACCGCTTAATTTTGCGGTATTCTAACTGCAACAAATATTTTAAGATGTATTGATTCAGCAAAAATTAAAGTTTACAAAAAATTAAAAATCCATTAACATCAACAGTATTAATAAATATTATCAAAAATGAAAGAATTAGAAAATATGTAAATTATAAGTAAAGTATGTTCAACGCCAGACTGAGTTATTATCTATATTTGTCATAATAAGCATGGACAATAATTGTTTACCCCTCACTACTTCAGTATGAATGATAAGGTGAATGAAGATTTATAAAAGGAAAACGGAACCCACCTGTAACAGTTTTTAATAGTGAACGCATAGCTGGTTCATCTTCATGCTTTCGTTTCAAGTGACAAGACAAATTGGATTGTAAAATTTTGTAGTAAGTACAAAATAACTTCTTTTTAGCCTGTGATGTTTGGTACTAGGGTAGCATTTGCCGGAGCAATCGGTGTGGAATATGTAACCGGATCATCCAAAGATAACGTATTAGTGGCATTGACAAAATCTTGTTTTTGATAAGTAGTATTAGTGTCTAGTACAGTGTCTGCAACTTCATGGTTTTGTGGCTAATTAATACCTAAATCCCGATCGACTTCGGCAATGTGTATATCTTGGCCTATGTTTTCAGCTTTCACACAATTAATGTTGTCTACAGCACTGTCGAGTTGCAGCAAAACCCTCTCAGGATCAGTATTTAAAGGATCGGCATCGTCACGAACTCTCTTATATTGTAAATTTAAATCAATATCAGCAGCACAAACATCCTCACGCTGTATATTCGACTGGTCTGGGAAATAATCTTGAGTAATTGTACGAGATTGGTTGTTATTTAGAATACTGCCAATTATGTTACCTGAAAAAATATGTAACATAATGATTGCTCTCAGTTTTACTAACAAAATAGTGAAATTTATATCCATTTCCCTGTTTAAGCACAATACCAATAAGTGCACTAGCAATATTGAAATAAAATTATTTCACAATTGTAACTGTATAGTTATACTATTAATTTTTACAAAATAGTCAAAAATATACTCTGACCATATCAAAGTTCGATAAAATTTGTTAAACAAAGAGACTATAAATACTTAATAAAAACAAATGCCCTTACCCCTCTATTTGGAGGTAAATATAGGATATTACTATCAAAATACTGAATAAAATTTAGGCGACTAGTTCAAACAGAAAAATGGGAATTTATACTAGTAAACGCCTCATGCGTTGTACAAAATGTTCGTCTAAGATGCGTAAAAAAACCGATCGAGCTGTCCCAGCAATTCTCAGGAGATTATTGTTTACATAATCAGAGATTACAAAAAACCATAGTCTCCAAATAATAGCCCATATAAAGGACGTTTATATGGGTAATACTCAGAATTCTGCAAATAGACACGAAACGATAATAAGAATGAGTTTGTGAGAGAAGCCTCAAGTATACTTAAAAACCAGTAAACATAATAATAGTTTGAAGCTAATTACCTAAATATATTTGTTACCAGGCCGTATAACAAAATAAATTATAATAAAGGCTGTAACAGCACTCACTTTTGTAGGTTTACCTGAGCTACTTTTTTTTAAATGGAACACCCAGAATTTTTTCGCATATATTGAAAGAAGTAATTATTTTAAAAAAGAAAGCTTTTATACATTATTGACAAAAAATGAAAGTTGCGGCAGTTATCCACTATTTTGTACAGCAATTCATATCAATAAAATCAAGATGGCTATGATAAAAAAAACAACAAATATTAAACAATCATTGTTTATTATGTATATTTATTGTAATAGATGTTCGAAGACATCACCGTTTTGTCCAATACATTTCCGAATTCGTTTATAATGTACATTGCGAGTAACTTTTAAAATCGATCTTGGGTCTATGTTATTAGCAATAGTAATTATTTTATTTTGCAGCCCTACAACGTTTTCATAACTCCCTTTGTAAATTTAATTTTTTAAATATTCCCAAAAATAAAAGTCTATAGGGTTTAGATCCGGAGACCGTGGTGGCCACTGAATTTGTCCATTCGTACCTATCCACTTATTCAAAAACATTTCGCTCCAAAAATTTTGTACTTCGCGATGATTATGCGCTGGTGCTCCATCTTGTTGAAAATGTATATGTTGCTGAGTAGCCAAGTCCAGGTTATCCAAATATATTCCGAAATGTCTTCGAACATCTATTATAATAAACATATGCACAATGCTTGTTTAATATTTGCTGTTTTTTGTATTGGATGTATTGTATTGGACAAAACGGTGATGTCTTCGAACATGTATTGTGATGAATATACATAATACACAATGCTTGTTTAATATTTGCTGTTTTTCTTTATCATAGCCATCTTGATTTTATTGATACGAATTTCTATACAAAATAGTGGATAACTGCCGCAACTTTCATTTTTTATCAATAATGTATGAAAGCTTTCTTTTTCAAAATAAATCCTTCTTTCAATATATGCAAAAATATACTGGGTGTTCCGTTTAAAAAAAAGTAACTTTTGTAAATAGCGCAAAAATTAGTAGTTCAACTGTTTTTTCGATTCCGCCATCATTGTTCACGATAAAAATACTACTACTTTGCTAATTTAACCGATACTCTAGCTTCATTAATAACAAAGTTAGCAATAGTGCCGACTTAATTTATAACACCCTGTATATTGAATTGTAGGTAGATAAGAGGCCCATACACATAAGCTGTATAGAAGCTTTTCCAGAAAGACAAAAATTTATGAGCGATATCAATTATGCTCATTATAAAATAACAAAATTTAAAAAGAGAAAAAGCGAGATCACAGCTTTATTGTTCTTGGTAGTACCGCTTGCAAATAATACGATCAAAAACTATTTAAATGAACGTCAACAATTTACTAGTAGCCTACAGGAATAATTAAGTAAAACTTTAAAACTCACTTTAAATAGAATAAATCTGCAATACATCTTATTTTATAATCAAACTTTCAGTAGAACTCCCATAACTAGTCCAATTGCATATACATATCGAAAGAAAGAGAACATGATATAGATGTTCAACAAATTTTTATTATAGATATTTAGATAATCGCATCGTATGTTTACGAGTTAGCAAACCAGAATAAGGTTTATAAAAATTTAAAACTATACCTCCAATACTTCACTTTACAATAGAGAAAGTAATAAAATAATCTTCTTAGATTAATAATTAAGCCCGTTCTAACCAGTGGGGAAATAGATATATGCTTCAAAATATACATTGTAAACTGAGTTTATATAAATATTCAGTACTTACCAGCAGACACATGTTCACTTCCGCGTAGAGGTACATTTGTAGACACGTCCGTCCAAATATTACGCAGTAATTCCATGGCGTCGACAGTTTATGTGTTTTTTTGGAACTATTTGTAAAATGCCATCTTCAGGGTAGCGTATTAAAGCATACATATTCTGGAATATAATGAATTTGTTTTGTGCACAATAGCGTAATTCTCCATTACCATAGGGCACTGTTACATCTGGGCATGGTAGATCCATTTCCCTAAAGTGGCGGTAGACATTGTCGAAATCGCGGCCATTGAAACGAACAACAAATAATAAATAGAACAGATTCTTCTATTATTATTATTGATGTTAATAATTAATAGCAAATTAATATTTAGAGTTGCACATTTATTTATCGCACTTAATTACTTCTAAAATAAGTTAAATATGTTAGGGTAACTATTCCCCAAACATTGGAGAGATTTAGCTAACCAAAGTTAATCAAAAATCAACCGAACTTTATAAATTAATAACAAAAATTACTATAGTACCAATATAATTAACTTTCCTTAAATCACTCCAATGTCCACCCGTATTGAAGAGAACCATACTGACCATGAACTGACTACCGAATACCGAATAAACGATCTTATGTTATATTGAGTATTGTTTATAATCTTACAGCAAATGTGCATAGTAAGTGAAATCAATATATTTACATATGCTGTTCTACTTAGCGACAGGGAACCCCCCCAACAGTTCGTCAAAAGAGATTAAAAAATGATATGTTGCTACCGCACTACATTCCGTCGCATTTAAAAAGAAGTGTCCTTCATTTAAATTACATTTAGATTATGTTTCAATTTGTAAATATATTACGTTCTGAAAAAATACTCAAATTACGTTTTAAAGTTAAAATCTGCCTGGCATGATTACATTTAAAGTATTTAATTTTAAATATTTACTTTATGTAAACACTTAAAACACGGTTTTATATAAAGACATTATTAGACTCATATAAACCTTCTTCGTTCGTTATAATGCTGACTACCTACAACTAATAATATCTGCTAATTCACTTGAGTAAACCAGTACAAATAAATATACAATAATACAAATACAAATTTCATTAGGTAGGGCAATCAGTATGATCTGATGAATTAAGCTGGCTTAGAATTTTTTTTAATAATATATCTCTATTCACAATTTAATTGGTTGGTTTGATAGTATTAGAAGGTCGTAACAAATAATTTGCTAATTATACAATAAAAAACACAAAAAAAAACAACTGAAAAGTATTATGATTGCATATTATTTTAATTTTGCATCAGAAACACTGAGTAGAGAAATAATTCTAGTATGATTTAAAGAGAATTGATTTATATAAAAGTAGCCTTTCTAATCTCCTTCAAATAAAACGAAATCAGCAGTATTGTACAAACATATAAATCTGTCTTGACAGGGAGATATTAGCTAATTCCATAGATTATAAAATAAAAGAAATCTTGTTTTTCTTAGTCGATATTTCTAGAACAATACAAGTTAAGAATATATATACCGGGTATCCCAGCGTAGCGCTAAAGTCCATTATTGGTATCTAATAATGTAGATAGCAAATAATTTTTAATACAAAAATTGTAGATAATCATAAGCTCTACAATTTAAAAATATTTTTATTTATACAGAGTGTTCGACAACGAAGAACCAACACAAACTTTTGTTTTTTTAAATGGAATTCTATGATTTTTTTACATTTTATGATAGCCCTTAAAGGATTGATTAAACTGACATCAACTTGTATTTGCCGATTTTCAACTGTTTCTGAGATATGGCGAAATTTCGTTAAAAATTGTGCAACATTTGAAAAGTTGCGATGAAATAACGACTGATGATGAAATACTTTTCATGGGCTCAATTAGTAGAGATACCTTTTCAGTACGTGAAAGTAATTTTTATTTTGATATATTTACTTACGCATGTTCTTTAGAATTACATGCCATTCGCAAAAGTTAAAAATTCTAAAAAAAAAAGAAATGAAACACCCTGTATATTAATGTGCCATTGAAAAGTTCTTAAAATTTACTATTCAAAAATATCTACTTTTTTCCGCCTGTGGGCGATATGCCAAAAGTTATAGGGTGTTATATCTGAATAAACCCGATTACGACTTAAAAATATGAGTTGCCATGACTTACATTACACATAGCATAACTAAAAGTAAACGAGAAAAAATACTTCTAATATTTTCTTATTACAAGTAAGTAATTTTTATTAAAATTTTAAAACTCATGAAATGAAAAGTTTGGAAGTTCATGGATTTGCAATATTTTAAAAAACATTGCAGTCGTTATGTCTCAAAAAATGTAAAACTTCAAACTTAGATATATAACTTACGTTGAAAAGCAAACCGTCAATAAGAGCATTTAAATTTACTTTATTAAAAGCAGCTATCTTGAAGAACATGGCCTAAGCTACTATTTTCAAGCATCACAGCTATTATAAGCTATCAACTAATAAATTAGAAAATGCGTATGTTTGGTTTTATACAAGGGCGTATTTTTATGTTATCTACCTACCCATGAAAAAAGCACATAAGGGAACAATTTTTTTTTATTTTTCTACATAACTCCCTTCAACACTAATACACTTATTCCATCTATTTTCCAGTTGCCCCGTACCCTCAGAAAAAAATTGCTTCGGTAACCCCGCAAAATATTCTTCAACAGCTTCTTTGAGTTCTTCATCAGAAGCAAAACGCTTTCCTCTGAGATGCTTTTTTAAATTCTTGAATAAGAATAAGTCTGACGGAGCTAGGTCGGGGCTATAAGGTGGATGCCTTAACTCTATAAATCCACAGTCATTCATTATCTGCTGAACTTTGTTTGCCTTATAAACCCGACAATTGTCGTGCAGCAACAAGTTTTTTTGTGGATAAGAATGCGGGCGTTTTTCCTCCAGAGCAGTTTTTAAATTTTTAATTATGTTTCCGTAGGCCTCTCCATTTATGGTAGACCCTCTCGGCATATATTCAATAAGCAAAACTGTTGGTAATAAAACTCCCTAGAACATAGTATTCCCTTATCTGTGAATATAGTAACTAGTAGTTTATGGTAAATAAAGAATGTTAACACAGCCTCAAATTTGTTATTACTTTTATTAATAAGTACTGCAGTAATTAGTCTCTGCTCGTCAAAAACCCCTTCAGCATCCCAAAAAACAGTTGCCATCAGTTTTTTTCCAGAAAATTGTGTCTTGGCCTTTTTTGGTGGTGGAGAGCCCTTATGAACTCACTGCATGGATTCTTGTTTAGTAGGAGGGTCTCAGTAATATACCCAAGTCTCATCCCCGGTAATAATTCGAGTTAAAAATGTTTTGTCTCTTTCCAACTTGACCAAATTTTCTTGAGAAACTTCTTTTCTTCACAGTTTTTGTTCAGGTGTAAGCAATCTGGGTATCCACAGTGCAGACACCTTCTTCATACCCAAATCGTCATGCAAAATTTTGAGAACACTTGTTTCGGATATACAGACTTCATTGACAATTACAGAGATCTCTACACGCCGATCTTTCAGTACCAAATTTTCGACTTTTCGCACAATGTTTTCAGTTCGAGCTTCAACGGGTCGTCCGGACTTTGGGTCATCATTGATTGACTCTCGGCCCCATCGAAAGAGTTTAGAGCAATATCTTTCTTGGAAATAAGTTGATGTATCTTCCCCATATACAGCAACCATTCTTTCATGAATTGCTTTTGGACCATTGCCTTCCTTTGTCAGAAACTTTATTACGCTGCGATGTTCAACTTTAGTTTCACTCATTTTATCGAGAAATGGACCGTCTCAAATCTCTATACACAGCATAAACTAAACACAACTTAGCACATGTACTTCTAACAGTGACAGCAATTTTTCAATAATTTGTTTGACATCGTCACTCTTTTGTTTTATGGCTAAGTAGATAACATAAAAATACGCTAGTATGTTCTTATTATTTACTAATAAAATATGGAAACAACTACGTTTACAAAAATTTATAGTGAATGTTTGAAATTCTGCTCTTCTACTTCTACACTTTTGAAGTCATGTTTCATATAACCTATAGACATTTGCCATTAGTTCTCGATTAATAGCAGAAAATACTTCTCGAATTCTTTCTTGCATATTCTCTCTTGTGGTTGGAATAATTCTATATACTCGCTCCTTAACATAACCCCAAAGGATATAATCCATTGGAGTTAAATCTGGCGATCTAGGTGGCCACGATAATGGAGCACCACGGCCAATCTTATTTTCCCTGAATGTTTTATTTAAAAAGTTTCGAACGCTTCTTGCGTAATGTCCTGTAGCCCCATCGTGTTGAAAGTACATTACGCGGCGCCTATACAAATTTATATTTTCTAATAAGACAGGCAGATAGTTCTCAAGAAATTGTAGATACCTCTCTCCTGTTAGTGTACTAGCAAAAAAAGAAGGTCCGATAACTTGATGGTTAAGGATGCCGCCCCATACAATTAACGACCATTTATGTTGATGATCAACGTTTTTCAACCAGTGCGGATTCTCAGTGGCGTAGTAATGCATATTGTGTCTATTTACTAGACCATTACTTTTAAAAGTAGCTTCTTCACAAAACAAAATCTGAGTTACAACATTGTGGTTTTGATTTATTTTGTGCAACATCGACTTACAGAAGTCAACCCTACTAATAAAATCTTTCCTCCAAAACATAGACAATATCTATTAATTCAAATTTTAAATATTTCATTTTGCACACAACGTACATTTATGTACTTATAATGACGACGTCTCTTTAAACTGAAGCTATATATCTAAGTTTGATGTTTAAACAATTTTTGACACACAGCGACTGCGATATTTTTTATACTATTGCTAATTCATTAAATTTCCAAACTTTTCATGAGCTTTAAAGTTTTAATGAAAATTACTTATTTTAAAAAGAAAATTTTAGAAGTAACTTTTTTCGATTAATTTTAGTTATACTAGCAGTGCAAGTCATCGCAACTCATATTTTTAAGTCGTAATCGGGTTTATTCAGATATAACGCCCTATAACTTTTGCAATATCGCCCACAGGCGTAAGAAAGTAGACACTTTTAAATAGTAAATTTTAAGTATTTTTACCAGTTAATTTTTTTCAGAATTTTTAACTTTTGCGAATAGCATGTAATTCTAAAGAACATGCATAAATATGTCAAATTAAAAATTACTTTCACGTACTGAAAAAGTATCTCTACTAATTGAGCCCATGAAAGGTATTTCATCGTCAGTCGTTATCTCATAGCAACTTTTCAAATGTTGCACAATTTTAAACGAAAAATCGCCATATCTCAGAAACAGTTGAAAATCGGCAAATACAAGTCCATGTCAGTTTAATCAATTCTTTAAGGGCTGTCATAAAATGTAAAAACATTCATAGCATTCCATTTAAAAAAACATAAGTTTGTGTTGGTTCGTCGTTGTCGAACACTCTGTATAAATGAAAATATTTTTAAATTGTACAGCTTATGATTATCTACAATTTTTGTATTAAAAATTATTCGCTATCTACATTATTTGGTACCAATAATGGACTTTACCGGTACGCTGGGACACCCGGTATAATAAAACACAATTGTTTAGTTTCAAAAAATTATAATGTTCACACAAACGTAGTTTAAAAAAATCATTTCTCCTGATCACCATTACTGGCTAATTTTAAATTAATAATCGAGGAAGGAGTTACATGTTGAAACTCCATTATATTATATATATAATAATTTCTTATTAAAAACCGTTAGATCTGTCTGCGAAACTGTCGAGTGGACATTTTCTATTTCTATACCGTAGCCCGAATTGCCGAATTTATAAAAGCTGACCCTTATCGGATTGTTTTCAAACAATTTTTCGCTAACGAGCATTTTCAAGCCACTGACACCTATAAGCTAGTTTACAAGGCCACGACACTTCTTGCATACATCAGCATGGGATATCTAGAAATCTCGAAATCTGTATGTTACATACTTCAAGAAACGTCGAAGTTGTAGTAGGTATACTGCAAAACATCATGTATATTTCAGGGATATAGGTGTATTAATTTGTAATTTTCGTATGAGTAAATGAACATATAAGGCGGTTCAACATACTTTTTCTTTACTTTTAAATACATACTTTTTATATGACAATATAATAACAAGCAAAATTTTATACTATAAATAATCGTAGTATATGAATACCATAAGTAAAGATTTAAATTAATTTTATTGCACTATCGACAGTCACTTACGAACAAAATTAACTAAATATAATGGAATAAAATATATGTATGTATTAGCGTTGATTGAAGGAATACTTAAAGATGCGCAACTACATAGCATTGAGCGTAGCCAAAACTGGGTCCGAGATCTATAGCGATGCATCAGTCGTTTGGGTCCGAGATTCGAAACAGCGCGAGACAGCGATGACGTTTCTCGGCAAGGGGTTTGCGGGACGACTTAACGGAAAGTCACGCAATTTTACTATAGCGTTGCGCATCTTTATTCTTTATATATTCCTTGAATCAACGGTATTAGTGTATTCAAAAGACAATAATAACAGGATATACATACATATTAAGCAAAAAAGAACGAATAATAAGTATATATACACATAAAGCAATAGGTACTACAGAATATAAAACATAAATGGGTACATTATACCTATATGATAGGCGAACAATTCGCATATAAACAACAACAAATTATCATATTAAATCCTCATATCGAGATATGCAATTACACCTGACAGAAAATGTAATTAATTATATATAAAATAAAAATGGGCTGGGTGAACTTTTCTTGTGTAATTAAGTAATTATAATCCAGGTATGTAAGACACAGAGCTGGCAATAAATTGATTTTGGGAAGAAGTGAATAATCGAGCTTTATAAAAAGATAATATGTCACATAAAAACAATTCTAATCCGTTAAGGGTAATGTTGTTACCATTTGTGTTTACTAAAATCAAGCCTATATAAAAATTCACTTATGTTTTTAGTATCCATCCCCGTGAAGCAGTTGTAAGTTCATATATTGCATATATGATTCCTATAATATTTATTCTTTACCTTACAAAATTCAGTTGCTACTTTCTGAAAAAATGATATCTGAAAATATTCTTAATCTACTTCTTTCGCCTAAAAAACATGCGAGTCTGTACCTACTACTGCGTGCGACGGCTTGTAGCAGTTGATTATTATATAATATATACATATTTATAAGTTAAACTGCGATATCATTGAACCCCCTAATATATTCAATTTCTATATAAAATATCAAAAATAATCCACTAATGTATGTTTATATATTCAGTATAGACTCTTTTTTTAAATACCCAAACAATAGTCTGTTTTGTATTGTTTACAAAACTGATTAATAACAGAGGAAAAGCATCGTTTGCAAATATTACTTCAACGCAGGGAATATATTTCTGATTCCAATGATCATATAAAAAGAACACATTCATAGATTTTTTTAATGGCAGACCTAACAGAATAAAAGAGAAACTGTTGAAAAGGCACCAACAAGAAATTCAGAACTGGTAGTAGTAAAAATATCATTTAGCCTTGATATTTTACTTAAGCTAATTTAGCATCACTGAAAAGATAAGTGTGAATTGAGATTGCCGCTTTCCCCTCTGGTTTCGATTCAATAAAATGGGTATTGGTAGAAACAAAAACCATGTCCCTCCAAATAATAAAACTATTAAAATTACCAAAATGAAACAATTATTGAATGCCTTAGCATCGTGCAAAAATGGCAAATTGGAATAACGGTTATAGTGATTGTATGTCCTCCATTGTCAGTGACTTCGAAATTTATTGTAAAGTCTGTAAAATATTGTTACAGTATCCCAAAAATCGCACGTACAAAGTCACTTAGCATCGCTAAAACATACACAGAAATTGGACCCGTTGGAAGCTAACAATTTTTACGAAAAACTCTGTGAAACTTTAATGGCGGCTAATATCCCAAAAATAAACTAGATAATCACACTTTCAAAACATTTCTCCAAAAATATACTGGTCGAAATGTTCCTGATCAGTACCTATGGATAGGTACATCTTTGTCACTGCCTCCCTCGCCAGATGGGGAACATGGTTGGAGGCTACTAGTTTTTATACAGAGAATTTAGATAGTTTACAAAATGTCGTTATATGTTTAAATGGCGATGCTGGACGTATTTCTGAATGCAGGGAACTAGCACAAATCCTAAATTTAAAAAATCAGTTGTTATTCCTTCAGGAACACTTTGGAAATTTGCCTAAACTAATCACATACTTTGAAATTCGAAATCTCAAATTAAAAGATTCATTAACCACTTTAGATGTGGCTATTAATAATTTCAAAAGTATTCCAAGTGTCTTTGGATGTGACCTTCGGCACAAAATTAGAAGCCAGCTTTTAATAAAAATCTAGATTTAATAAAGTTACGGCAACTGTGTATGGAAACAAACACACAAAATCTAACTGCTAAATACGCCGAAATAAAAGAATACTTCCAGTATGAACCTATAACCAGTTGCGATATAGAATGGCCGTTTTCTATCTACATGGATATACTTCATTCAAAAAAAAGAAATCTTACAGAAGAGAACCTTGAGTAAGTATTGCTAGTAAATATTAATACTTTGTATTTTGTATTTCATAGATTACCACCCACTTGTTATCCAATTATATAAATAATATTAAAACCTCTTAAAAAACACAACATTTCATTAGTGCGCCCATGGGCGATGAGTTATCGGCCTCTCGTGTCCGGTCTATAGTAATTATGCACTACATTTTTCTTTTCAACAACATTTTTGGTGATTTGTAATATTCTATAGATAATAGTTAATTGCAACTATCGAAGGCCTCTATCGAGAGTTATTATTGATACATACTAGTTACTATAAATAATGAAATAGAATTAATAACATGTAATTTTAAAAGTTGATTGATAATATTTTAGAACATTCGATAAATCTCTTAAACTGCACTTAAAAACAAATTTAATAGAAAATAGTGCTGATTATTCGTTATTATAGTTTAAGATTTTATTTTATCTGATATATAAATATATTAAGTTTGAAGACATTTTTATTTTATTTTCGAAAATTGTTTCTTAATGCATTTTGTACTACATTCTGTACTTGAATGATTTATAAAAGAAAACAAAAACTGCTGGCTCCTCATTTGTATTTATAATATCAACAACATGAAGGCCGATATAAGTGCTTCTACTAAGATCTGCTCTATAAGCAACCCGAATACATTATTTTTTTTAGATAGGTCAAGAACAACACTCGCCGCGTGTAGATACGAACTATATATTATATAACATTAAAATTCGTAGCCAAGTACACGAAAAATATAATTAATCTGTCATTATGCCGTAGATGCTATATTGGTTAGAAACTATAAATTAATAACAAAAAGTGAGGTGTGGCCACCACACGACTTTCTTATACGTATGAGCGTTTCAAATTATAGAATTTTAAGAATTTCTTTTACAAAAATTATTCAAAATCCTATTCTAAGTACTTCTATTCTCTTAATAAATCTCTATAGAATGCATACTTTGCAAGATATTATCATAAAAGTGCTACTCGCTAAGAGTAAAAGTGCTACTTCCGGTCCGAATTTTGAAATTTCATATATACAAAAAAAATTGCAAATCCAGTTTTAAATACTTTTATACTCTTGATAAATATATATAGAATGCATAACTTACGACATATTTGCAAAAAATCGTTATTCGATAAGAGTAAAAGTGGCACTTCCGGTCAGAATTTTGAATTTTTCTTTACACAAAAGATATTGAAAATTATGTTTTAAATACTTTTATACCCGTAACGTACTTGTCTAAAAAGCATGACTTGCGAAATATTCGCAAAAAACTGATTTTCGATAGGAGTAAAAGACCTACTTCCGGTAGGAATTTCGAAAAACGTTTTAAATAAAATTCTTCTCAATTTTAATTTTAAGTATATATGAATTCTTTATAAATTTGTTTAAATTTAGTAGTTGACAAAATATTGGCAAAATTCGATTTTTTTGCTGAAGTAAACTACTACTTCCGGTCTGTCGATTTTACTGACAATCTAATCAGATCTCAAGAGGGGATTATACCCGTAAATACAAAATTTGGAATTGATACCTATAGCGGTTTGACCGCTATCGTGGTCACACACACACACACACACACACACACACACACACACACACACACACACACACACACACACACACACACACACACAGGCAAACACACACACAGGCAGACACACACACAGACATTTTTTAAAAACCACTTTTTCGGTATCAGGGGACTTCAAAACATGGACATCTGCAAAAATCTCGAGGTCGAAAATTTTCATCATCACAATACTTCCTTATACTATGTATAAGAAAGTAAAAAGAGTATTCTCTTCTATAAACTTAATAAAAACCATGCAACGGAACAAATTAAACTCATAATCTATAATAAGATTGTTACAAACTAAGCAATATATAGGAAATAATAGTTGCTACAATTTTCCTGTTGATAAAAAATTATTGACTCATATAAACAAACAAAATTTATATACTTCATCAAGCGAAAATTAGTTTATTTGGAGTTGATTAATTTTTTCAATTCTTATTTTATTTTTGTATCTGTTTTTTAATAAAAACTATTTTTTCTGTACAATGTTTGCCTCTATATTTGCAACCTACCGATTTTTCCCGACATCTACCGATTTTTTACTGTCGTTTTTACCGACTTTTGGATTTCTAGGATATCAAACATCGATGTTTTTAAACGTTTTTGGCAGTTTAACAAAAACTTTATTATAACTTAATTAATTTACGTCCTTAACAAAATGATATAAAAGATATCATTATTCAAAAAAATTAATAAAAGAAATATATACATTTTTCTATTCCGGTGCTATAAAGTTCACTTTACGACACCCGTTTTGGTTGCATAAAGTATTACTTTATCGCACGCTAATTTTATTTTTTGAAGTTGGTAACAACAAAAAATGGAACCAAATCATATTTAAATGTCAAAATATTAGTCTTTACTCTAACAAACATGTGTAAGAAGTTGTACAGAGAATAAAAAACATAGTTACGAACATTTTATTTACGCTAATTAACAATATAAATGGGATGGTGCCTTTTTATCCTTCTTTCTTTGTCAAAATAAGCAATTACTACATTTTCCGTAATATACACAATATTATTTTCTTTACACCAACTTAAAAAGAGGTGGTATTGCTTTTCATAAATATGTCGAGACTTTGTTGGCAAAAGATTTTCTAAATTGGCTTCTGCTATTTTGCGAATCTCTGGAGGCGTGCAGTTATTTATTTCTTCCATTTTGTTGATAATTTGAAATAATTTATTGCATAAATCAGACTCAATTTTAAACAAAATGACAAGTCCGCCGAAATTCAAATAATTAAATTGTTTTACTTAAAAATCAGAGTAACCAACTTCAAAAAAAGAATATTTCTAAAATGTTCGAACAAAACATGTCTCTCATTTTAATCTTTTTTGAACTTTCAATAACCGAAATAGAAAAAATAGTATAAAATACACGTTTCATAAGACATTTTTGCGCACTTGTTCTTTAGAAAACTCGCCTAGCGGCTCGTTTTCTAAACTTGAACGCGTGCGCAAAAATCGTGTCTTACGAAACTTGTATCTTAATATACTATTTTAGTATGCATGCATCACAAACCAATCAAAACACACCCATAAGCGTGCATAATCGGGCCTTTATCGCACGGCGTGCGTATAAAGGTTGCTTGGTAACAGCCAATCCCAAGCGTTTAATAGTCCATTGAAATGTCAGGAAATGTCAAATGACATATAGGTACATGTCACTCGATAATATGTATTGGAATTATTGATTTGCTTTATTTGGTTTGTACCGCATTTAATATCGTATAACACATTATTATTTTATTGTAAACTATCAAATTAATCAACAATTATGGTCAATTTTATTTCAAAACATGTAACATGAACGGAAAAATTATTTTAAATGAATATTAAACGTACAATTTTGTTTATTCGTTATTGTTTGTAGTGACTTGCAGCATTGCTTATTTGTGTATTTTCAACGTTCATATCAGTGTTAACAAATGTGTCAGATCCGATATTGCCTTCTTTCTGAACAGCTCCAGCAATTAATTTTGAAACGCCTAATTTGTTTGTGATAGACTCTTCAATATACCCACTCGCTGTCGATGAGGATTTCCAACCCACTTGGCGTTTCAACTCATCGACATTCATCCCTCCATTAGCCATAATCGTGGCAGATGTTCATCTGAAGGCATGACCTGTGTATTTATGAGCGTTTATGAAATTTAGATAACGTGCTATAATGGAAAGGCACTTTCCAAAGGTATTAATCCCAAAAACTTGTTTTATACATAGTCCTTGAGAATATTTTAAGAAAACTCGATCTGTACTGATATGCTTTGGACTTAGTGCAAGATATTTATTAAATATCTCGGCATACTTTATGTTGGAATTATCTACTACAGCAAACGTCCGGCCTTTTTCTGTTTTTGACGGACGAATACAAATTATCAGGGCAGATCCTTCTTTTCTTATATCACTCATAACCAGATTACACATTTCGCTTCTTCTGCAACTACCAAACAATCCACAAATTGCTACAACTTTTAAAAATAAAAATATATTATCTCGAGCCTGACTAAAAAACTTGCATAAATCTTCTTCCGTAAAAACCAAAGATTTTTTAGCTTCTTGACCTTTGGCCACTCCTTTCATAAAGGCATGGAGTTTGTGATAAGATGCTAAATCGATTCTGTTTTTAACCCTTAGCATAGCTTGCAATTTGGAATGAATGCACCAAAGTGACGAAGCTTTATAAATTCTGGACATTTCCAATATATACGCTAACATTACTGATTCATCAATATGTTCAGTCTGTTTCTGCTCCATCCATCATAATAATTTTTCGTACTCTTTATAATATAAATGCTTGGACTTTGCAGGTATTAAACTTAATTCAGCTTCAGCAGCTAGTTTTTGAATTTCTGTCGACATTATTAATACAACAATGATGTTTAATAATTAAGTGAAATGTCAATAAATGACATAATATAGAGACACATGTCACTCGATAAAATGTATTGAAATTATTGATTTCATTTCTTCTAATTAAAATTATTGTTGCATTTATACTAAAAAATATCGTATGACACAGTGCATAATTAGCTTTTAAAGCACTCGTAACGTTAAAGCCACTCCGCTTCGCGTCGTGGCTTTAAACTCGTTACTCGTGCTTTAAAAGCTTGATTATGCACTAGTGTCATAATCATATATATAATACTACTATATTGCGTGTGTTGTATCTTGATAATGTGTAATTTTTCGTCCCAACTAAGAGAGATAGAATTGGCCGCCTTGCGTGTTCTGCGCATGCGTCGACTAAAATTGTCCATTTTGAATTTTTTGAAATGACAGATAAACAGAAAACATAATTATAACCTCTGATTTAAATTGACATCTATAACTATGATATTCTGAATGCATATGCAAAGTTTTTTTTTTTATTGAATTCAGTTTTGTGCAAGTTTAGTTCATCGGTGAATTTGTAGAATTACCCAGAAAATACGCGGTAGAATAAATAAACGATATGAAGCCTGATTCCAGTGAATTATTAACAGAAAAACTTGTGAAGTTATAACTTCTGCGTTGATACGTGCTTACTGGAATATGTGAAATTATATTATTAAATATAAATATCGATCGTTTCATTTTGATTAACAGAAAAGATTTTGAACAGAAAAACTTGTGAACTTACAATTAATACATTGATTTGTACATGTTTATTAGTATATGTGAAATTATATTATTAAATGTAAATACCGATCGTTTTATTTCGTCTTATTGAAAAGATTTTGAACAGAAAATCTTGTGTACATTGATTTGTGTATGCTTATTGGTGTATGTGAAATTATTGAATATAATTACTGCTTCTTTCATTTTGATTTATAGAAAACGCATAAATTAATGTTTTACATACACAATCGAATAGATTCAGGTATGTTATATAAGTCAGATTGTATTATATTTCAACATATAGTTTTGTTATGTATTTTAAGCTTAAGAATGCAAATAAAATTACTTAAATTACTGTATTTAGTATTTTGGCTATATATAAGAATAAAACATCTATTTTATATTTGTCTACGTACCTACATTATTCAATAAAATGTCGCGTAATCAACAATGTAAAGAACTAATTAAATTCCTGTTGTGTTCCTTTATTTAATTGTGTGTCAAGATGTACACTGAAACATGAATGTTTTAGAAAAAGTTGTGGAATTAATCAGCATTACATTTTTGTGGTTGAATATAATTTTTATTGTTGTTAACTTTTTTTTTTATGTAGAATGATTAAACTATTCATGAAAATAAAAACGTGATGAAGCCTAATTTACGCCCATATGGTAGCAAAGAATATAAACAAACAATTACTCTGAAACACTTGAATTTTTGTAGTGTATCTAATAGCACATTAATAATCAACACATTTTTCTTGATGTCTATGTCTCAGACTGAGATGAGTAGAAATGAGACTTACAAATAATTTATATTATTGCTTGTAAAAAAGGTATGTTGATGTATTTGATTCAATAATTACATCAAAGTACAATTTCTACTTACGAAGTAAAAAATTAAATTTTATTTTATTTATGTTCGCAAATTTATTTTGTTTATACTTTCTTGGAATTAAAACAACATAAAATTATTATGAAATATAAATATTTGTATGAATTAATAGATACATACAAATTTATAAAATGATAAAAAAGATTTAGAGAATGTGACAATATCAGAAAAACAGGAATACCGTTTGATGCCGTGCCTACCTTGCCGTTCATAACACTGAAGTATTTACTTCCACAATGTTGGGAAAAATTCATAAGAACTCATCACACATTGTCTTGGCAAATTCCAAAATGAATATTATCTTTATACTGTACCATCTACAAGTTGTTTTAAACTAAAACATATTTTATTGTAAATTTAAATATAAAATACATTTTATATGTGCTTGATTATAATTTAGTGACAGAAATTACGATACATATTCAGCAAAGTACAAATTAAAAAAAATCACTTCACTATCTTATAAATAATGTGTTCATCCTTCAAGTTATTTTCACAATCAGTGATGCAATATAGCATAAATTCCAATAACCGGCCCAAAATACCCAATTTCGGCATATTATTATCTCATATCATATGGGATCTGTGGATTCCGTGGTGGACATATCAAAATTCTTCAACTTTCTATGAACACACGTTCTATTAGACATATACCAAAAAAATTAGAAGGTCGTGGCAAAAAGATGGGTGTGCAACTCTGTAAGGTTTAATAAAAGCCTATTTATTACATATAAGCAATTCAAATATTTTAATATGTAACATAGTAATACAATTACCTAATTCAAGTACGATTTATTGTGTTATTTGCGTACATTTCTCCGATGTAGATGACAGTAATTCTAGAATACAAGATTACCACATTAATCTAATTCTTTATTATTCTTGCATATTGAGTTGAATAATTTTAGTGCTGTTATTATATCACAAATTATTGTTCCTATAGAGGTGTTTTTCTCTCTATCTTCAAAGAAACACAATTGCAATGCAATTGAACTGACTGCGAGTTTTAATTAATTAGTTTACAATTTTTACTATAATATAACCACAATTCGTACAATTTTTGACAAATATATTTCTGCGGTATGATCGTTTGTTTGTCTATGATTTGCCCATGATGCCACGACGATATTTCTTCATTCATTAAGGGAAATTAAATTGTTTTTCCACATTTAACAAGGCACAATTATTAATTATAAAGAGGTTTGTCGATTTTAAAACTATTTATGCTTGTTTGACGATTTACAAACTTTAATCAAATATTTATAGTAATAAATCTATGTGATAAACAAAGAGACCTAAATTTCAAAAATTATTTATAACGCATGCGCAGTTTGGACAATGCGACTCTTAAACGGCATAGCACGATATGTTTTATTTCACAATGTTGGAGCGAAGTTTTCCTTGTCTACACGCGATATAGTAGTATTATATATATATGGTCATAATGTACTATTATAATATGTAGTTAACGTTAGAAACTACTCAAAAAAAAAACTATATAAAAAATAGTATATTAAAATACAAGTTTCATAAGACACGATTTTTGCGCACGCGTTCAAGTTTAGAAAACGAGCCGCTAGGCGAGTTTTCTAAAGAACAAGTGCGCAATATGTCTTATGAAACGTGTATTTTATACTATTTTTTCTATTTCGGTTATTAAAAGTTCAAAAAAGCTTAAAATAAGAGACATGTTTTGTTCGAATATTTTAGAAATTTTGCTTTTCTGAAGTTGGTTACTCTGATTTTTAAGTAGAACGTTTTAAATATTTGAATATCGGTGGTGCTATATGTAATTGTGTTTAAAATTCAGACTGATTTATACAATAAATTATTTCAAATTATCAACAAAAAGGACGAAATAAATAACTGTACGTCCCCAGAGATTCGCAAAGTAGCAGAAGACAATTTACAAAATCTTTCGTCCACAAACTCTATACATATTTATCAAAACAAACTTTTATAACAGTTGTACCACGCGATCATTTAAATTCTAAATTATAGCAGGCGGGATTTTTTTTATTAGGTTGTCCAGAGTGTCAATTATTGATTAATTAACATTTAGAAACGTCACTTTGACAATTCAAATTGTAAATTAGTACTTATATACCAACTTAATTTAAATTTCACAGCTTGCTCTAATTTAGAATTTAAATGATCGCGCGGTACTATTCAACATGGTAAGTAAATGTCAATAGTAGCATCTGAAAACTTATCATCCAACTCTGCTTAACAATTTATATTGCTAATTAGTACCTAAGTGAAATGTTAGCATGTGTGCTTTTTATTCTTTGTACAATTTTATTGCACATTTTTGTTACTTTAAATGCTTATATTTTGACATTTAAATACGATTTGGTTCCATTTTTTTTGTTACCAACTTCAAAAAAATAAAATTAGCGTGCGATAAAGTAATACTTTATGCAACCAAAACGGGTGTCGTAAAGTGAACTTTATAGCACCGGAATAGAAAATAGTATATTAAAATACAAGTTTCATAAGACACGATTTTTGCGCACGCGTTCAAGTTTAGAAAACGAGCCGCTAGGCGAGTTTTCTAAAGAACAAGTGCGCAAAATGTCTTATGAAACGTGTATTTTATACTATTTTTTCTATTTCGGTTATTAAAAGTTCAAAAAAGCTTAAAATAAGAGACATGTTTTATTCGAATATTTTAGAAATGTTGCTTTTTTGAAGTTGGTTACTCTGATTTTTAAGTAGAACGTTTTAAATATTTGAATATCGGTGGTGGTATATGTAATTGTATTTGAAATTCAGACTGATTTATACAATAAATTATTTCAAATTATCAACAAAAAGGACGAAATAAATAACTGTACGCCCCCAGAGATTCGCAAAACAGCAGAAGACAATTTACAAAATCTTTCGTCCACAAACTCGCTACATATTTATCAAAACAAACTTTTATAACAGTTGTACTATTCAACATGGTAAGTAAATGTCGATAGTAGCATCCGAAAACTTATCATCCAACTCTGCTTAACAATTTATATTGCGAATTAGTAAGTGAAATGTTAGCATGTGTGCTTTTTATTCTTTGTACAATTTTATTGCACATTTTTGTTACTTTAAAGGCTTATATTTTGACATTTAAATACGATTTGGTTCCATTTTTTTTGTTACCAACTTCAAAAAAATAAAATTAGCGTGCGATAAAGTAATACTTTATCCAACCAAAACGGGTGTCGTAAAGTGAACTTTATAGCACCGGAATAGAAAAACAATATTATGCAATTACAACCACATGACTTAAATCGTCTGATACTTAAACAATATAGGTATACATTTATGTGTATCAAAACTTTTAAGAGAACGATTTCTATTTGGGATTTTATAGTCTTGCATTTTTTTTGACTACCCTGGCAAATACCGAGATACATATGGATATGGTTTTATATTTCTGATGTGTCATCTTACATTTAATACGTGTATCGTCGTGTATGATTGTATGCACTAGGGAATTTCCCGAAGAAGTATACATCGGTAATGTCTATCTCCCTTCTTTTTCTATGAAAATACGTTTACCTCCTTCACTCATTCTGCATGCATACATAATTTAACTTTTATTCTGCACATTAAAAGTACTATAAATTTATGTATTTAATTATATATTATTTAAATATTTATACTAAGTTATATTTAAAAGAGCCTAAAATGAAGTATTCGAATTTATATGATATAGCACTGTGAAATTTAAATACTTCTTTTATTCGTAGACAATTTTACATCCTCGTAGCCTGTATGTGAGGTGTTAATTTAGAAACATTTTTGTATTTGTCAACAGAGGACGCTGTTTTATTTTGTGATTATAGTGCAAATACATTCTGTCAAGCTTAAAAGTTCGATGTTCACTATATTTCTTCTAACATCGATAGTTTATCGATAAATCTAAATTGCAAACTTCGAACATCGATGCTAAAATACCGATGTTCAATGAACATCGATGTTTATCGCCCAACCCTAGTTTGTATCAGATCAGGTTTATCGTGTTTATATTATGAATATTGTACTGTCTATCGCTCTTTTAGTTGTTTTAACAGAAGGTAAGTGGCATTTTATATAGTATGTCAGAATATTACGATGTCATATTAATTTTTAGGTTGTATTAAATCTATTTTTAAGTACTGCTCAGGTTTGTGAGGCATTAAACGGAACGCCGCCGCCGTCTTCCAGAACTTCACTGAAGGTGAAAACATTTTAAAATGCAAACATATAATTCTATGCGAGGCGACAGAAATGACAAAGAAGGCAATTCACATATATGCATTATGCCTCCAGGGAAGTGCATTAGATCCCCCACCTCACACAATCGAAGGAATTCTTGAAATTGTGGAAAATGCGGAGGTGAAACTAACAAAGATCAGTTGCACATGTGAGGCAGTAGATGGAAGTCAGTGCAAACACATTGTTTGCTACTTTGTTATATTGCAATAGGTTGTATCAATTACAATAATTGAATAACACAACTTAATAATTTTTTTTTTGATTAAATTTTAGAAATGAAAGCCCTTGTTAGAAACAAAGTGTTTTACCCAGCAAGAGGTTGTAACATCGGATCTAACAGTGGAGATGCAGGGATTTTGCTTTGACACATTAGTAAATGCCAAACCAGACAGCGTATTGGCAAAACATCAGTAAGTTATGTTCATTATGTCATTATTGTAGCTGTAAATAACATAAATGAATATTGATTATAGCAAGGGACGTAAGCATGGAAAGACTTGAGATTGTCAACAATGTTGAAGAGGTTGATGAGCAAGTGGTGTCGATGATTGAAGTCGTCAGTGCCATTTTTCAGAGAGCAAAATGAACTCATGATGTGGTTGTGTTCAGTGAATATACTTCTTTTTGAACATTGCAAAGATGTTTTTAATTTGAAATTAGTCTGCAATGAACCTCTTCAATTATGCAGAAATACCTGTATAAGATCTGCAGATAATAATGCAAGACAACAATGGAAATTGGCTAGGCAGTTTAGAATAACTGGATCCCGATGCTATTTCATATTCACATATAGCAAAGACAATTGGTTAAAAAAATGTTTCAGTTATTTTTGACCATCATTATATTGCAATAAAAATATGCTGCATGGAATAGCATTTGAGCAGAAAGCACGAGACTGCTATATGAAAGAGAAAAACCTAAAATTCAGACAGGTTTAATAGTTAATAAGGACAATCCATGGCTCGGCTATTCACTGACAGGATCATTTTAGGAGACAATGGAAAACCTATACAGCTTCTTGAGATATAATGTTTGGGTCAAGGTAAGAAAAAAACATATAAAAACAAAAATTTTATTTAACAATAATTAATATTTTTAGGGTAGACCAAAACTATTTTAGGAATGGTATTGTTGAAAAACATCATCCATACTATCACCAACTACAAGGCCAACTATATTTAACGAACAGAAAATATTGCTTACTTTTTACTTGGACTCCAAATGAATATGAAGTTATTCGTATTAAAAAGGATGTACAATGGGACTCTGACATATTAGAAAACTTTTACTTTAATGTATTTCTCCCCTATATTCTAAATAATAAAGATACATAAAATATTTTATCAATTGTACAATTTGACTAATAAACAAATTATAAATACGATAAAATTTCTAAATATTTTTTTAATAAAATCTACACCTTCAGATATTTTGTTTATGAAGTAAATATAGAAAAATAAAACAAGATATTAAAGTAGACACATTTATTCATTGTTATAGTATTGTTCAACCGCTTTTAATAATGGGTATTGCAAATTTGTCAATGCAGCAACATCGTGGAATATAACTGTGGCATAAGATAAAAGTGTTTTTGGTATAAAATTTAAAATACTAAACACTTTCATACGCTGTATGGCTCATTCAACAATTCTAATAACAAATTGTTGATAGAAATTAGATAAAACTTTTTAATATGGCGAAATAGGTTTGTTTGGGAGCACTTACTCCATCTATTTATACAACCAACATTGCTTCTTAAATTATATATGGCAGGCATAGGTAACAATACGTATATTAAACTTATAAGTATGTATATTTAAATTCAATATACTAAAAAATCATCTTTAGTTTATTAAATTTAAATTGTTTTTTATCACATTATCATCTATCTAAATATTTATTTATGCACAATATTATCTAATTAATATTAAAGAACATGTTAAATACATTGTATTTAAATAAATATTTAATCGCAATACCTAACTGTTAAATGTGTTAAATATATCCAATTATTAGTATTTGCTCTTTATACTACACCAATTATTTATAATTATTAATTCAAGATTTTTTTAAATTCAAATTACGTAATGAATTGTACATATGAGATCCAAATACGCTATACCCTTCCTCTATGCACGCCCGAAGGCGACTGTCTAGTTGAGTAGCTCCACTTGAACAAAAATCGCCGATTTAGTGACATCTACATGCGCTTATGTTAAGTACTCAACGCTCGGAGTTTGTCGGCTTTTTATGCGCAGTCGCACTTGCTGGTATCTGAAACTCTTATCTCGCATATATATATATATATATATATATATATATATATATATAGTAAGAAGTACAAGTTAGTAAGAAAAACGGAAAAATTTTGCTATAATGAAAGATTAGTCAATTATGAGAAGTATTTACCTAGTATAAAATTTAAAGGGTAAATTATACTTGTGTTAAATATTTTAACACATAATATAATGCAAATAAGAAGAAGCTTATTTGCAAAAACTGTTGTAAAATGATATATATCATAATTCTAGATCACTTCTATTTTGATTAAGTCTTAAAGATACATACAATATCATAAAAATAACTTTACAATAAGTAACGAGATAATCTGGGGGGGGTGAGGTGGGGGATCGAGTTCAGCACCATTCAGTGAGCCCCCTACATTATAACAAATCTTATTAAGATCTTTTTTTGATTTGATGCAATGGTTTAGAGATATTCCGTTGTCTCAAGTTAAAAAACTCACCCTGTATAACCGGACATTGATTACTTATCTGTTCAAGAATAATAGTTGGGTTTTGTAATAAATAGCTTCATCGTCAATCCAGATTTACGTCTTCCATTCGTTCAACATTCATTTAAATTTTCGAAAGCAAATTTTAAAAAAATAAGTAATAATAGTTTGATAAAAACGGAAGATGTATACCTACAAAAAACAGAAAGGCACGTTTAGTGACTCAGGTACTAGTAAAAGAAGGTAACATCAGCTAAGCCTATAAATATACGTGTTACATATTTTGAATTTTAGCTTTTGTTTGTATAGCATTACATTAAATTCGATTATGTATGTGGTTTAAATGTGTAAAATGTTTGCAGTAATATCCTTATATCTACCTCCTCATGAATATATTAATTTTGTGAAGTTTATGAGGTACCTATATACTATAATTGGTTTGGCACGTTGAACATACATAAATAACATGTGTGAAGATGAACGTTCTTTTCTATTTCGTTTTATATTATTTTCGTAGTATAAGTCATAAGATTATCTACTGAAAATGAGTATAAAATTGAAAGTCTATTACCGCTTTAAATTTCTTAAAATACTCTTAAATGGTCGAGTGAGAACGAAACATTTTCAGCCTTTCGTTCACCAACGCATTTATAATCGTGCTGCAGAAGTAAACAACGTCGTGTACATCTCACTAAAATCAATTTTCCTTATATTTGTGTCAACAATCAATTCATCGCATGTATTTATGCCGGATGCAATGCATCTGTGTGTGATAAAATTATCCTCGGAATAAATTTAAGAGCACATGCTACGAATTAATATAATATATGTACCGTAGGTATAATATGCTTCTGTCGGTATCATTCTTTTTAACACTTTTCCGACGTGAAAAATATCTTACCTGTGTTATTAGTTTTTTTACAGAAGGTCGGTATACTCACGGAGCCACCCGACTAATCTTCCGGACATTAAATTATGTCACACTTTTATCATAAATCAAGCCATTAAGAAGAGCGGATTATTTAAGTGGAACACAAAGTTTTATAATAAATATTAATAATGGGACTGAAAATGAGCTGCTTCTGTGTTTTTAATGTAATAGTCCATGAAATAAGTGCATCATACATCATAAAGTTTCCGTTCATAAGATTTTTTGTAATTATGAGTATTTTAACTGGTCATTTTATTAAGCGCAGTGTTAAAAGTTATGTGCCTTGAATTAATTAAATTATTTTCATTCCCCATTTTACAAAAGCACGTTTTAACTTTTCTAAGGAGAGATAGAAACACGTGCGTTATAATTTAAAAAATACAAAGCAATATACGAAGACTTTATAATTAATATCCTAGGATAATTTTCTGGATATCATTAATTCATTTCCTTCTAATAAATTTCCGATAATTGAAAGCAAAATATGGAACATCTATAATAATAAATAATACTTATCGATAAATATAGATCACTTTAAATAAGTAGTAAAGACATGGAACAACAAACATAAGATTAAAAGTTGATGAATTAATAACCAGCTAAAAAATGACACACCATGACAGAAAGGAATTACGTTCCAAATAGTACCTACATTTAAAATGGTTGGTCCAAAAATACATACCCTTGCATTAAAATACTTTCCTCATTAGAGATGGCCATGCTTTTTTTTAATGGTTTGTGACAATGTACACACACATAATTTTGAGAGTTTGGTTATGTCATGTAAATTTATTTGAATTGAGTTTAAGTATGAGAACTGTCAGAATTTTAAGTTTTCAAAAACTGCATATACACCAACCAACACTGATTACTTAAAAGACTTAAAAAAACAGCCTACTGTAATGAGGAAAGTATTTGAAGGCACGGCACGCTTGAAACGGTAGACTAATGAAATAATTTATTGTAAAAAGATAGACAATAAAATACATAGTACTTTAAGAAAAGGTAGAATTAAGTGGCCAGCCACTGCTGATGAACTAAACGACTTTTTACTTTCTTATACGTAGTATAAAGATGTATTGTGATACGAAAATGTTTGACCTCGAGATTTTTGCAATGTTTACGTTTTGAAGTCCCGATACCGAAAAAGTGGTTTTTGGAAATCTCTCTATTTCTTTCTCTCTCTGACTACGATTGTGGCCAAACGGCTACAGCTACCAATACCAAATTTTATGCTAGGAATATAATCTTCCTGTTAGATTTTCTGTGAACTCCGTAGATCCGAAGTAATAGTATTTTTTCCTTGCGGTTGGTGCTAGGTGTTAACACCCAGCCTAGTTCACCGGTGGATATAGGATTTCGAAGTTTGGTTATCGTGGTGGCCGGAGCCCGCCATTTTCAATTTCGCCGGTTGGAGGCGTGCATTTCTGTTGCCCATATATTTATTCTGATGCTTATCTGTCTACGTTCTATGTTTGTCATAACAAGTAAGTTATTCGTGAATGTTAAAGTAAGCCCAAACCTATGTAATTTGTTCCGTAGATGAATGCGAATATTATTCACGAAGAGTGGTTTCGAAGGGTAATATTTGTTGCGGATGCTTAAATTTAATTGGGGTTATGTAGTGCTTTAATTTTCTAAAATATAGAATATTTGGAACTCTCAAATTTTCTTGCTAATTTGAGAGGTTATGGTAACGAAAATTCTTGCTTGTGGTAATGCTTTGGTAGGTTATGTTACAATCTTCATAGCTATTAATATTGTAATCACACCTTCTTTTAACAGTTTTGTTTGAAATTGTATTTTACGTTAAGAAACTTATTGACTAGTCATTAATCAATTTGTCTTTCCGGTCAGGGCTTGCTTGAGTCAATGTTATACTTTATTAGTACTAATATTAATTGTTTACTTTGTTTATAACCTAGTTATAATTGATTTGTCAAATACCCTCAGAGTTTCTTCACAGTGACTGATATAATTGGGTTACGTTGTTAATTTCATATTGGGCAGATTTCGTGACCATACTGAGTGACAATATCGACCTGTTCTGACACGTTTTGAATTTTAAATATTATGAAAATGACCTGTAAGGCATAAGAGATCTCATACGTCAGCTTTTTTTTCTACGATTGATAAAGTCAGTCTCTTTTATTTTATCATTTATTAGTCTAAATCTATTTAACTGCTATTACTGACTTAACCTCGTTAAGACGTTCTCTCATTGTTTTCTTTACTTTCCAAATTTTAAACTGGCAACGGTCTGCTGACACTGTATTTCTTATTGGGATTTATCAAATATATTTCTTTTATTTTACTTCAAATTTCTATTGTAAATAAACGTGCGTTAGTTGTTGATTGAATGCTCTTTCTGGGAGAATATCCTGCTTTCTCTAAATTTCCATTAACCAGGGGCCTGTCATTTCATTAAGGGACGTGGGGCTTAGATAGTTCATCGTTTAATTAGTGAATTAAACCCACGGCCGAACTCCATTGGGCAAGAGGCAGACAGAACTTCTGATGTTTACATACGAGATGCAAAAAGGAATCCGATGGTAGGACTATATATCATGTTTTGAGATTCCCAATATAAGACTATCTAACTATAAGGGGTTTACTAACACGTAAGGGTATTTTAAGGTTTGACCGCTGACTGCTGAGTGTTCGATTGAGCTTTCGGTAGAGATGGACTTTGGAATTTTGCGCCATAGTTCGACTCTAACAGCGATCAGCCTGTGTTTATTGTATGTTGTGGTTCGAATCATATTAGCACACCTACTGGTTGAGAGGGTCGTAACATGTAATAGAGTTTAATAAGTACGAGGTAGGCGCCATAAATTCTCGGCTTGGTATACAAACAAGGGACTTAGAACAATACAAGAATTTTTATTTTACAATGTAATCTTCCCTAACTTCTATACATTTATTACAAGACGAATTAATAATTCGACACCCTTGTAAAAATAATCTGAAGTTTTTCCGTCAAAATGTTCTATAATAGCTGCTTACAACTCACTGTCGTCCTTAAAACTACGTCCCCTAAGGTCTTTTTTAAATTAGAAAACAAGAAAGAATCACAAGGAGCCATATCCGGACCTTACGGTGGATGTTCCAATTCTTGAAAGCCGCATTCGCGGATGGCAGCTTGTGAAATGGCGGCAGTATGGACGGGAGCATTGTCGTGCAATAATGGAACACATTTTGTCAATTTTCCACGACGTTTTGCATGGATACTGTCGCTTAATTTTGTGCAATAAAGACGCATATGTGCCGTTCACACTTGTATTGCGCTCCTTAAATTCAATTAGCAAAATGTCCTTATAATCCTAGAATATTGTGGCCATCACATTTTTCGTTGACTGAACGACTTTCGCCTTTCTGGGACGAGGTTCATCAGGTACCCACCATTCCATGGACTCCCTTTTCGATAGAGGATCGTAAAACAGAACCATTGTTTCATCCCCTGTGACATTGGACTCCAAAATCGGTTTTGGGTCGTCTTCATACATGTTTAAAAACGACTGTGCACATTCGACTCGACTTTCACGTTGGAGAGCAGAAAGAAGTCGCGGTACCCATCTAGCACTAATTTTATTCATACCCAAATGGTCATGGAGAATTCGGCGAACACTTGTTTTGGAAATGTTTGTTATCACTACTAATTCCTTCACTTTCAAACGGCGATCTTCTAGCACTAAATGTTCAATAATTGAAATTTGTTAAGGCGTTATCACTTCAATTGGTCGACCCAACCGATCGGCATCTTCCAGGGATTCTTGTCCCAAACGGAAACCATTTGCCCACTTTTTTACTTTCTTATAAGTATAAGTATAAGCAACTATTGTGATGATGAAAATTTTCGACCTCGAGATTTTTGCATATGTCCACGTTTTGAAGTTTATAAAGAATTCATATGTACTTAAAATCAAAATTGAGAACAATTTTATTTAAAAAGTTTTTCGAAATTCCTACCGGAAGTAGGTCTTTTACTCCTATGGAAAATCAGTTTTTCGCGAATATTTCGCAAATCATGTTTTTTAAACAGGTACGTTACGGATATAAAAGTATTTATATCATAATTTTCAATATCTTTTGTATAAAAAAAAATCAAAATTCATATCGGAAGTACCACTTTTACTCTTCTCGAATAGCATTTTTTTGCAAATATGTCCTAAGTTATGCACTCTATATATATTTATCAAGAGTACAAAAGTATTTAGTGCCAGATTTGCAATATTTTTTGTATATATGAAATTTCAAAATTCGGACCGGAAATAACACTTTTACTCTTAGGGAGTAGCACTTTTTTCGAATATCTATCAAAGTATGTATTCTATAGCGATTTATTAAGAGAATAGAAGTACTTAGAATAAGATTTTGAATAATTTTAGTGAAAAAAAAAATCTTAAAATTGTATAGTTTGAAACGCTCATACGTAAAAGAAAGTCGTGTGGTAGCCACACCTCATTTTTACAGTTGAATACGAAGGTGGTGAATCACCGTAAACGCCGTCTAAACGTTGTTTAATGTGATAAGGTGTATGCCCTTCTTTTGTTAAAAGCTTGATGACCGCGCGGTACTCAATTATCGCTACTTCATACATTTTCGTGCGCTAGTCACGTTGGTTGGCTGGTTACTAAAAACTACTAGGCTCCGAAGCGTCATATTTATAGTGTACACCTCGCGTATGTGCATGCGTGACGTGACGGAGTTTGAACACGTTTGATGTATAAGCCTGCCGAGAATTTATGGCGCGTACCTCGTATATTTAGAAGAAGTGTTGAAATATTTGTAAGTATTTTGAAAACCGTTTGGATACCTACATCCTTCATAAAATAGAAAGACTAAATTTGTGGATCTATTTATAGTGTCCTCTATAAGAAAAAAATAACGTTTATTCCATAAAAAGTATGAAAATGCAGGTGTCCTGTTTCATAATTTTTCCAACAAAAGCTGATATATTCTTTATTTTAATTTATCAGTGAAAACCATACCTCATACCTCACATACACGTCAAAATATTTTAAAATTTTAATTACTTTAACCTTAACAACTAACTATAACAACTAATCTTAAATTTAACAAAAAACATAAAAATACAATAATCCAGAATTATAACATTTTAAATTTTGGTTTAGTTATGACGCAAGCGAAATAGAAAATTATTAAATCAGAATACGATTTGGTGCCGGTTTCATTTGAAACAGAAATGAGAATGAGTTTTGTAGTATTTTGAGTTACATATATTTTGGTTTCTATTAACATGTGAATGTTAAATATCTCTGTATATAATTATACATTGTTTAGTATATAATTACAATTAAAAGCGGTGGTAGTAAGCACGAAATAATTGCATTTAGCTACTAATTATATGTGTAATATTACCATAACCTGTATACGCTGGGTAATATTCAGAAAATTATTACTTTGAAAAATTAAGCGCGTTCGGTAAACATGATGTTTATTTGCATAATCCAATTATACTAATAAGCCCTATATTTTTTAATCGACTACATAAATGAATACATAATAACAAGCTAATCAATTGAAAATACGTTCTATATTTTGCATATTTGACTTACTTCATTACTGTTTTCTTTTTAGTATTTACTTATATGTCTAATATGTTACATATACATACGTCTCTGTATCTTTTCTGCGTCTTTACATCTTGCAACAATTCCGCGTCCATTAAAAGATAGTACATTATTTAGTTTTTGGCCTATAGATTGCTCTGCCTTTTAGGCAACAATATCGAGTACATTGAATATACATCATTATATGTTTATTTATTTGCAGTTTTACACTTTGCGACCCTTTTGCGTCACTACATTTTACTAATATTTTTGTGTCCCAGTATATTTTTAGTAAATTGTACACACTGCTATTACTTCGACATCTAAATACGTCTACGTTTATATGTTGATGATTCTTCTGCGTCTCCAACAGAGTTGCCATGTTGCACACTGAGTTCTCATTTAACTTGAACGAGATAGAGTTACTACAATAATTTTGTAATATTTGCATATGTATAATTTGTAAAAAATTTTAATTTTTTTTTTGAAAATATTGATTACTGTAATTCCATTTTTATGATTAAATAAGGCATCAAGTATCTCTTTTCATCAAAATTTGTGTTATTTAATTTTCCTATTTTGTTCTACGTGCAACTAGTAAGCCTAAATATATCCAGGTAGTGTAATCTGATTAAAACTAAGTGGTACATATTTTATTTGCTTATTATTTTCTTTGTATAACAATTGTGTATAAATACTTTTATTTTAAGCCAACACTTGTTGTTTAATAGATCTGGACATTCCTCTATTAGAGAATCACATTCTTTCCTCTTTGGAGGTTTATTGCTTTGTTTATAATTTTTAAATTATGTAATTACAACTTGTTTCTGTACACACGTCCATTTAGTAAGCTCTCTTTTCTTATTTATGCTAATCACATTGGTCTTCCTAAGCATATTTTCTGTCTCCTTCGTCTGCTGTAAAATTGTAAAATATTTTTATCATTTTCTTATGCGTGAACTGTCTTTTCTTCACCAATTTCTTCTTCCATATCAACATTAATTTCTTCAAATCTTTCACCTTAAATGGAAACAACCTTACTTAGCAATAGTAATATTTTAAGTAGTTAGCGTCACTTTTACAATATTTCACATTATCACTTCTTTATGAAAAACTTGGATTTAACTTATATATGTACTATGTATATATGTAAGAGTGACACTTTATTTTTACCTTTTTCCATCAACATGGTAAACGATAAACTATACTGTGGATATTTAAAGTATGTCCCATAAATGTGTCATATTAAATATTTGGTTAGAGTAGCTAAATGCTTTCTCAATCTCGTGGATGTCAAACTACCTGGATACATGTTTTTGTAAAATTTTGTAACCTACAATAGGCTGGTCTGATTTAGTATTTGCAAACAAAAATAAATTATTATCCGGTACAAATTGAGGTCGTACCATTAGAAGAATGTTCATGTAGTTCTGCTTATCCTAGTTAAAAAGAACAGGTAAATCCCCTCCACGTTTACCTCTAATGGCTATTCTCTTGAATTTTTTAAGCAATACTTTTTCTGTTGGAGAAATAGCGCCAACGAATTCGTCGTAATTACTCTTTTTCTCTTCTGACAATGTGTATGCAGTAAATTTTATTCGCTGTAATTCTCCCACTCGTCTTCTGTTTAACAGCAGGAGCAGGCTACGATACTTTCCAGTAACAAGTTAAAGCTATTTAAATTGCTTCTAGTATCTTTGAAATCATTTACTGCAGTATTTTCCTTTTCAGCAAGATACTCTCTAAATAATTTTAGATTAGCTGCCAAAGGTACTATTGTAGTTTTATTCCAGGTTTTGTATTGAGATCATTTCTGGCTTGGCTCGAAATTTTGTATTTCCAGTTTCTTTTTAGGAGTGTTGAAAACATATTTATATTGGCTTCTGCTTCAGCCGGTGATATACTTTTATTATTATGTTTTCATTTGATAATATGCACAATAGCAATATCGCAGCAATGGACAACTCCCTCATTTTTCGCGAACAAACATTAACGTGATGTTGTGGATATTCAAATATCTGGAGTCGAAGGCGCAAATTAGAATATCCTTTTTCGCCACTAAAGATACTTGATCTGCATGCATTCTAGGAAACACCGGTAATCTTAAATTTCCATCGGTTTTAAATTTGGGAAGTAAAATATTTTGAGCTTCGCTTAATGATATTTTAGTCCCTGGTTTCGTGTTTTGGGGACATTTCTTTTTATGCTTCCACAATAGTTTCCTTGAATAATATTCAAAACAGTATGGACATGGTATATAGTTTTCTTCCGTATTATTTTTCATCTATGCTCCATTCTGGAATAGTGTTTAGAATATTAGCAGTTTTTAAGTACTATATATTGTTACATATATACTCACCCTTTTCACAATCACTTAAGAGGGGCATTTACCTATCGAAAACTAAGGCATCGCCGTTTCGCTTTTTTTGAATTTATTTTGTAATTTTAGAATCTCAAATTTGGGTTAGTGGTGCAAAAGGCATCAATTTATAATGTCAAGGTCAGTTTTTGTGCTAATTTACTTTCTTAAGAAAGTTATGTGTTTTAGAAATAACCACAAAAATGCATGAATTTGATTAATGTTAACTAACTCAGGCTGGTACACAAAAGAAAAAAATGAGGTGTGGCCACCACACGACTTTCTTATACGTATGAGCGTTTCAAACTATACAATTTTAAGAATTTTTTTATACAAAACTTATTCAAAATCCTATTCTCGGTACTTTCATTCGCTTAATAAATCGCTATAGAATGCATACTTTGCAAGATATTATCAAAAAGTGCTCCTCGGTAAGAGTAAAAGTGCTACTTCCGGTCCGAATTTTGAAATTTCATATATACAAAAAATATTGCAAATCCAGTTCTAAATACTTTTGTACTCTTGATAAATATATATAGAATGCATAACTTACGACATATTTGCAAAAAATCGCTATTCGATAAGAGTAAAAGTGGTACTTCCGGTCTGAATTTTGAAATTTTTTTTATACAAAAGATATTGAAAATTATGTTTTAAATACTTTTATACCCGTAACGTACTTGTCTAAAAAGCATGACTTGCGAAATATTCGCAAAAAATTGATTTTCGATAAGAGTAAAAGACCTACTTCCGGTAGGAATATCGGAAAACTTTTTAAATAAAATTATTCTCAATTTTAATTCTAAGTATATATGAATTCTTTATAAATTTGTTTAAACTTAGTAGTTGACGAAATATTCGCAAAATTCGATTTTTTCGCTGAAGTAAACTGCTACTTCCGGTCTATCGATTTTACTGAAAATCTAATCAGATCTCAAGAGGGAGATCATATTCGTAAATATAAAATTTGGAATTGATACCTATAGCGGTTTGACCGCTATCGTGGTCACACACACACAGAGAGACACACACACAGACAGACACACAGACAGACACACAGACATTTTTTAAAAACCACTTTTTTGGTATCAGGGGACATCAAAACGTGGACATCTGCAAAAATCTCGAGGTCGAAAATTTTCATCATCACAGTACTTCCTTATACTACGTATAAGAAAGTAATAAACGAGCTCTACGCGCCAGCTGCACATTTGATGTACGATGTAAAGAAAAAATCAAATTTATGTAATTATTTTTAAAGATAAAAAGCATTAAAGAACAAACACGAGGTTTTTCCAAGCTAATCGCGTCGTCTATCCCCACTTTACGGTATCTCTACCGGTCCTAGCGAAGACGAAAATCCATCGTAATCGGTCGGCTATTGCAGACTTAAATGCGAGTGACAGTTTAATTACAAACTGTCACTCGCATTTAAATGTCATATATACCTATAATATTCGCGTGTATAATAATATAATAGTTATTGATAAGCGAAAATTGGCTTATTATTAAACATGAACAGTTCCGTAAGTACTCATTCTCTATACATTATGTTTCCCATCTGTAGTATTCCTTTATCTACGACAGAATCTGTGAATAAAACCGAAGCGCTGTGACAGAACCGAATATCTTCTACCTCCACCTACTCACACCCCCGGCCCGCGAGTAATATAAGTTGCATAAGGTTCTATTTGTTAGTAAACGCCCCTCTTAACTGTTTTTCATTTGCTTCTTTCACTAAAGCAACCATTCTTCTTCCTCTACTGTACATTTTAGTAATGCACTAATATTTGTTTAATATTTAAAGAAAACTTTAAATATCCTTAGAACCGTTGAAACACAACTGCCAATATTGCAATGCCTGCCTATGACGTATTTAGTCTCCTGTACCTTGAGGTTGTTTTACATTCATCAATTTGTTGACCAAGGTTTTAGGTGAAATAACAGTACCAATAGTGCAAAAGTACGAAATAAAAAATAATATATAAAATATGCATAAAAGAAAGTTACTATATGCTATCGATTGGTTTATATATGCTAATAATAATAATATCTAGTGCCTCATTTATTACTTTTAGCTGTTAAAAATAAATAAAGTTTATTATTTCTTTATATATGTATGCTCCTCCATCAAAGGTATTTTGAAATATAAAATATGTAATATGTTTAATATCAAATGAACGAATCATTTTAATTAAACTACGGAACATGATTTCATAAGTTCCCTTATTTCAGGAAATAGAGTGTTGCCATATCCATGGACGCGGAATCTTATGTAAAATTGTCTAAAACTTTTAAATAATATATCTAACAAGTATATTTAAGTATACAAATCACACAGCTATCACAACGCCAACTGGTGTGGGTTCAGGCAAACTGTTTTTGTATATTTTTTTACATTCCGCTGACAATTTTGCGTCCGTGTCAGTTAAAATGACGAGTTATTCAGATCCTATGTATTTTTCTATTAGCAAAAATCGTATTCCTTGTAATAATTGTGAAAAAAATATATATTGTACAATCAATGCAATATCTAGAGGAAAGAGTTAAAGGTCATAAATATTGCAAAAATTCAGCTGCTTTAAAAAAACATTGTCAAAATTTAAGAGATAGATTTAATACTAATAATACTAAAATCCTAAATACTGAGATGAACAATAAATCGCGATCAATATTGGAACGCCTCCAAATTAAGAAAAATTAATCACTTTGTGTTAATGACCAAAGTCAAATTAATGCACTTTCAAAAATGTACTTTTCCGCACTGACATAAACCGAAAAAATTTTTTCCTTTCTATACTTTCAAAAATCAGTTGTTTTTTTTTATTTAGTTAGTGCCTATAATTTCATTGTATGCTGACTTAATCTAGAAACCATGAAATTTGTAATGATATTAATAATTTATTTTTGAAATGTGTCAATTATTTTTAATGACATTTATTATTTAAAAAAAAATTATATCTGCAATTAGTACCTAATCGTTCAATGGGCATGGAGTAAAACGTTTAGGTGAAGTAACTTTATTTAGCAGATTGACAAACAAATTATTATCCTACATTGTGACAATTGACTAGCAACTAACATTTAGACTAACACTAAAACTCTAATAATATAGTTAATTAAATATATTTAATACGTCTGTAGGTTTCAAGCGTTTGCAGAACCTCAATTACATGGTTTCTTCTATCGTTGACATTTCTAAGACGTAATAAATATTACATAATATTGTTAACTTTCACCTTGTAATTACCTATTTTAAAGCATGATTTGTTTTTGTGACGTATATACTCACAGTGCGCATTAGCACGAGTTGGTCACGTGGTCTGGGTATATTTATTGTTAAAAATATGATTTTTGTATTGTTATTTATGCTCTTCACCTATATAAGCAGAAACACCTTTAATGTAAAATAACTTGCTGAATTTGCCTGTTCACATGTTCAAGTAAAGACATGGCTAGCGGGGAATTCACTCCCCAAAAAGTACTTAGCTCGGAAATCTTTAAATGCTGTTTTCGATAGTGCGTTTACGTATCACCACAAATTAATCCTTATTAATCCTGTAACATGATCGACACTGTTTTTGATAGTGCATTCACTTATCAAGCGGTACGGTATCCTCGTTTTGGATAGTCTGCTATTATTATGGTTCAAATATCCATAAGTAGGCCTTGCACGGATAAATTAGTATATTTGCATGTGTATGAAAAACTAATGCAACAAGATGCTTTAAGACGCCAAACATAGGGAATAAGTTATGTAATGAATATGTAATGCAATTAATGTAAATTTAATTATTTTAAATAAGGAAATAAGTTAACGGATATACTATGTTATAGTATATCCGTCACAACATTTAATTTTTGGCGTCTTAGAGCATCTTTTTTATCAACTTTATTATACACGGCACATTGCAAATAGAACCGTGTGAGTTCTAATAATAACATAAAAAAGCAAAATTTTTGTGATTTATTTGTTAAGTATATAATTAAGGTTTGTTATTCTTAAAACTTAAAACCCAATCAAAATATTTCGTCTAAATTTGGTTTCATACCAGTTTTTAGAAAAGAATTAGGCTCAAGTTAGAGCTAAATAGATTAACAACAACTCGTGTGGGGTAAGTGCTTCTTCGTAAGGCAAAATACCTGACCAATACTTTTTTTTTAGAAAAGTTGCTAATTTTTTCATTTGATTTGATTATTATAGAATTTTTTATCTGCTTTAAGAAAGGAAAGATTAACTTTTTCTGTAGCAAGCATATTTCATCTCTTAAAAGCAAAAGGAGAAGCATGTGTAAAAAAAATATAGATGCAAATCGGTTTTTTACTAGTAGGTCGTCTCCATTTTCGTGTTAAATTCACTGGGTTAATAGGAATAATGCAAGAGCTGATGAAGTGGATCAAGATGAGAAAATAATAATAAAGGAAGCATTTGCAACAATGGCTGAAGTGCCATTAAATGAAATTTACATGAAATAGCGTCCTGATTGACAACACACAGTAACATAAATGGAAGGAGCGTAATAATATACCGGAATGAAGAAAAAAATTAATATAACAGTATAAATCTTATAATTGTGTTAGATGTGGCAAATATATATTGTTCTACATTTATTTTGAAAGTATTTGCTTTTGGCGAACGAGTAACATTACGCCGTCTATTAAGCAATGCAAAAATACACTTTTGAATCTTTGCGAGACGAATGCCAATCGACTGTTGGAACTTGTTTATGTAAAGCGTAATTCTCGGTAGTTAAATTGTTTGTAAGAAAAGTACTAATGTCTAAGAATCCATTGTACGAAATATAATAATACCTCCTGCCGTTTACGGTATAGGATTTTAAGTAAACATTTGTCGTTTCTGTTTATATATTTTTAATATTGTTACAAAAAATTCTTCCTGAAGCCATTTTCCAAGTAAATTTTTTACCCCATCATTTTGTTATATAAAATCAGTTTTCAAGTATTGTTTTCCCATTGAGATATTAGTGAATTAAAAGTGAAAGAAGTAAATGGAATACAAAAGATATTTAATGGGAAACAAGTAATAATGTTTCTCTCAGTGTATGTCTTTTGAATTTATGTGACAGATTTTTGACTTCAATAGAATTTCAAAGAATTACCTAATATTTTCTCCTTTGTCTTGCAATTGATCAAATACATATTTAACAAATTTTATAGACAAATACTAGTAACGGTATATTAATCGTACATAAATTGAGTTAATGGAGATAACGAAACTTTAGATGCTGTTTGACATCCGTCTATTAGAGAAGAAAACATTATCTTGAAAATTTTCTAATTCTAGATAATTTACAAACTTTATACCACAAAAACACATTTAAAATATTTACTGGATGTGTCACTGATAGTTACTTAATACCCTTTGCAAAGTTTCTGGAAAATTCACTTTCCTCAGATGCGCTAAGAAAGAATTACACAAAAAAAATTGGCCAATACGTGAGATTTACAACAACAAAAATTATAATGGCACAACTGTATATAATATTGGTCTCTATGAACATTCTTTTTAATGCCGTAGATTATAAAAATAAAATAAATCAATAATAAGGCGCCTAAAGATTCCCTAATATATGTAAAACTGAAAGCAAGAATATTAGAGTTTATTTGAAGATAGAAAAGTTACAGATAAATTAAATCTGAAAGAGATATAATAATTATCGATTGTTGTAGTTTGTTTATAAATTAAGAGCAGTAAAAAAGTTGTCTAAGTCTGTGGAGGATATAATACGAAGATGGATAATACTTTAAGCTAATAATCTAGAAATAGAAAATCTTTATCAATGGAAATAGAATCCAGTATGTATTGTTGGGACATTAGGACGAACATCTGCTGATATTCTTAATTCTTCTTATTTTGATATTGAAATAGTTTGTGGTTGCTAGCTGCAATAAGTATACCCTAGAAATTCTTTGCCGGGTTCTATCACTCGGTATTCGATGTATCTGAACTATCAATATTTATAATAAACACTTATTCAGAATATAGAGTTAAAAATATTTAAAACATGACAATAATTCATGTTTGAGGTTTTATATTGTTTACAATGTCGGTTCCACCACATAATTATAAAATTAAACGAAATCTATAAGCATATTACTTAATACCGCCAAGATCTCATCCAAAACCTAGAAGCCAAACAGTAAACAAGTTTAAGAAAGATTACGTATAGATAAAATCGGTTTAGGAAAACAATCAATACAGAAACTGACACATCTGAAAGAATATATAGTGGTCGGGATAATAATGATCTTTGAGCAACGATAAAATTTTATTGTTATTTAATTACAAACCAATTATCATAAATCTAAAGGTTTGTTGAATGATTAATGATAGGTGAGACTGCTAATGAAATAATAATTAATATTCATTAACAGCGTAATTACCTATCAAATATTTAGATATTAAAATATGTAAAAAAAAGTTGAAGAGAAATATAGGTTAAGGTATAAACAAAAAGTGTCAATATATTTTATTATTAAAATGGTAAAATGACAAGGCACATAAATTAACTAAATTGATAATTTCATAACTATGTATACCAAAGTAGAATTAGTGTGAAAGTAGGTAATTCACAACGACATTAATAAAAGGATGAGGTGTAGACACCACACGACTTTCTTATACGTTGTGCGTTTCGAAATGTGTATACAAAACTTGTTCCAAATTCTATATCTTCTAAATAAAATAAACCTCTGCCTTAAGTGTTACATCCGCTCCGAATTTTATAAACTTCTTATACCGAAGTTATCCCAAATCCGTCTCTACATACTTTCGTTTTCATAAGAAATCTGTAAAGAATGTAAAATGTGTGAGATATTTGCAAAAAACTGCTATTCAATAAGATCCAAATTTAGAATTTTCTTATAAAAAAAAATTGTTTCAATTCGTACTCTAAATATTTTTGTATACCACATGAATCTGTCTAGAATGCATAATTTGCAAGATATTTGCAAAACACCTTTATTCGCTAAGACAAAGGAACCCACTTCCGACATAAATTCCGAAAAGCTCTTTTAATGAAATCTCCAAAATTCACTTCGTACGTGACGAAATAGTAAATTTTGTTTTTTTACTGTAGTGAAACCCATTTTACTGAAGGATCTCAAGAGGCAAATTATACCCATAAATATAAAGACACACAGACAGAGACAGTGAAAGAAAAGGAGGAGGAGGAGGAGGAGGAGGAGGAGGAGGAGAAGGAGGAAGAGGAGAGAGAGAGAGAGAGAGAGAGAGAGAGAGAGGCGTGCAGATTTATACCAATTTTAGCACTCTCTAATAAGACGAGGTCAGGCATTTGATGAGTCTTAGGCCTTATAAACCTTATATCTAGCACATAAACGTTAAATAAGCAATAGGTATAAAATTAATATTCGTGTAATCATACAAACAATATTTTTCAATTAATCAATTAAAATAAATTTCTGCAATTAGAACAGCTTCATGCAACTTAGAATAAATTATCATTGGGTACCCATTATAGGAAAACGTTTCTTAATTTATCTTTAAAATTTCATCACTATGATAAAAGGGGCGGCCGTAATTTTACCACCAAATGTGAGATAAGGTAATCTCATAATCCGACATTTTATTTAATGTTTATTTAATATCTAACAAATTCTTTTGCAAAATTATTACAGTTTGACAAGTTAGTTAGTTTCTGTGGCCCATTACAAGTTCAGTATATGTTGTATATTATGACAATAATATTAATTAACTAAAGTGTTTATCAACAGTGTCAGACGATAGTGAAAAGTATACGAGGTAAAGATTTACATCTGTTTCAGATTTTTATCTATTTTAAAGAAAAGCAATTGAGAAGAGTAGAAGTTTTCTGGAGATGTGTCAAAACGAGTAAGTGTAATACCAAAATATTTACTGTTGGTCCTGAGCTGGCAATTTCGAAGAGTGATATAGTTTATAACCACAGTATAGATGAGCAGAAAATAAACAGGGAAGTGCTTACAAATATCTGCAAGCAAAATGCAGAAGAAGATTTATGCAGAAACCTTCAAAGATTATACGTGGAGTTCTTAGAGCCAATATGCCAGAGTATATTACAACAAATGATGTCAACTATGTACGAAGAATAAAACTGCCGTCGGAAGATAGTAGGCACCTACCTATAAGTATAAAGGAAGTATACGAAGGTGTAAGAATATATTCTCTTAAAATTAAAACTTCTAAAGGTGGAAACTTTTTGCTTATAAATAGCGTAGAACATAATATTATTGTATTTATATGTGAGACCAATATTCGTGCCTTGCCTAAATTGAATACTTTGTACATGGACATACTGTACTAAATATTTTCTACAACTTTTTACCATCTATGGACTTCAAAATGAACATATAATGTCTATAACTCCGACTTGGACAGCTTAGCTGTGCTAGAAGGTTGATTTTTTATTTCTATATTTTAAATGTTATTATTATATATTATATTTTTCGTTACTTTTGTTTCTCTAACAAATATATGTATTACTATAACTACTTCTTTTTATTATTGTCTTCATATAAAAACTCAGTGGTGAGAATACCTATAGAATTAAAGTGAACCCTTATTTACGGTGGGGAAATTGTATACAGCATTAAAGTATACATGTCATTTGGTGGTGAGATTACATCCGTCCGATCAAATAGTTATTTATGAACCAAGTGCGGGAAGTCTATTTTCCCGCATGAGCGCACATTGTAAGCACGAGCGACCGCAGGAAGCGAGTGCTTTTAATTGCGCGAATGCGTGGAAGATGTCTTCACGCAAGTGGTTTGTACAATATTTTTTGTACGAACATTAAATTAAAAAAATATTATTGATTAATGTCATTGGTATCATACCTAACCTAAGATAGATTACCTAATTAATTTAAGCATTTCATGTACGTAACTATTACTCACCTTTCCCTAAAATTAAGTTATTATATTCTCACACATGACAAACATGAGGTATTTATTCTTATATTTATAAATTTATAGTACATTTATTGCGTTTTTTGGTTTAAATACAAACAATTCTGAATCGCCGATATGAATGTCGATGTGGTTCAAATAGATGGCGCCACAATTTTTTTGGAAGAATTTTTAATTATTACTCCTATTTCCCCAACTTTTAGTGAAGAATAGTGGAGGGAAGTAGTATTTTATAGACTAAATTTTATTACCACCAAGATTTTTTTTAAATGTCCCAAAGTGCCAGTGTTTTTTTCAATTTTTACAGTCGCCTCAGCCGGGAAAACGTATTTCCCAGTCGAGCTACACATGCGCCAAATGTCAGTTTACAGGCGGTGAGCACAAAAAATATTTTTTCCCACCTTATGTCTCAATTACTTCAAGCAGCTACACCACTGGTACTTTTCGATGTCCTTTAATGTGGGTTTACATTAGTCAAGTGAGTTGATCGAATCAGTTGAATTCAAGTGAATTGCATTCAATTACTTGTTTACACACTTGGTCGACACGAATTCTATTCAGTTGATTTAAAATGGCGAAAGTAGTAGTACGCAAGGCTGTTCTCCATACAGTTTTAATTTTAGCTTGTGAACAATTATAAAAGATACATAAGAAAAAACAACGGAGAAGGAGAATATGGGTTAGAGAGTGGATTAGACGAAGGGGGGCCCAAGGTGCTTCAAATAACCTCATACGTGAACTTAGAATAGAAGATCCAAAGAATTACAAAAATTTTCTGCGAATGACTGACCAACAGTTCGACGATTTACTAGCAAAAGTTGAAGTCACAATTCGTAAAGAAGATACTGCTATACGTGAAGCTCTTTCTCCCAGGATAAAGTTGTAAATAACTCATCAGGAGATTCATTTAAAAGTCTGGAATATCTTTACAGAATACCTAAATGTACAATTTCATCTTTTTTGATAGAAACATTGGAAGCAATTTACGATGTGTTGCATGAATATATTAAGGTAAGAAACAACAGATCATTAACTGAACATAAATTTAATATTTTTTGGAAAAAATACAATAAATTATTGGAGTATGGTCCCCATTGCTTGAGAGAGAATGTCTTGTGTTGCCTCAGTAGCTTGTGATGTGCTTAAGAAGTCTACATACGAATATTGTAAATTTGTACCACATGGTGTTGAGTGTTGTGGGGTGCTGGCCCAATATGAATCGCTAGACTCATTTTCTGCAAAAGGTTGCAACTGAGATATCTGAGTACCATTCACCTTTTGCTTGTCTTTAATATCTTGAATCCTGGCTTTTGAAAGTTGGGTACTGATTTCAGCTTGGATCTCAACTGTTCTGATAATGTTCAAATTCCGCAACTGGTTGGCAATATAGCTACCAAAAATTTCGAACTTGTCGTCTTTTATGGATTCAGTGGCAGATTGTCAAATTTTTTGCAATTTGTTCATTGCAAACGACGTTGTGTCATCACCGGAACGTTTCAATGGCTTTAAATTAGGGCGGACGTGGTGTTTGAGTACTTTTTACTGGGGATTTCGACGTTGATGTTGATGCCTCTGGTGAATCAATCACCTCCTGCTGCATTTACGTCATGTGGTGAATGAATTTCTTTAACATATGTCTCTTTCATTACAGGTGATCTGGGGTCCACGGTGGCATGATTCATTAATTGTGAACTCTAAAAAGAAAATATTTGTTTTTATTTTGGCACTTAAAACCAACATCCTGTTTGTCACATTTTGACTTTCTCTGAATTCTAAACCATTAGGCGTGGGAAATATGTCATGACTTTTTTTTACTCAATTTCAAAGTAATGTATGGAGCTTGTTGGAATAACAATCTCGAACTCAAATTTTAATTTGCTTTCAGGCTCCTACGAAAGAAAGTTATACGTATAGAACAATGATTTGATACGAAATGGAGCTTTCCGACATGTGTTGGTGAGTTGGACGGTAAACACATTGTGATTAGAAATCCACCGAATGCAGGTTCTGATTATTATAATTATAAAGGTAAATACCATCATCAACTAGTGCAAGCAGTACGATAGCATATATATGGTATCGTATTGCTTGCACTATTGCACTTTCTTCAGAAAAAGCAATTTCAATAGTAAAAGCAACTGCAGCTTTATACAACTGGTTGCGCAAAACGTCTGCAGCTACTTACATTACACACGGGCTTGTTGATACAGAGGATCTAGAAACTGGGCGTATAATTCCAGGCTCCTGGAGAACCCTACCGTCAGCGCTACATCCACTACAACGCCAGGGTAGAAATAATTTTTCACGAAATGCTTCGACTATTCGTGAGAAATATGTTGAATATTTTTCTGCAGGCGGTGCTGTACCCTGGCAACTACAGATGATCAACTGATGTATTCTTTCCTTCTCGTAATGTTTTATATTTAGTACATGTTGTAATATGTTAAAATGAAATATAGGTATAATGTTGGAAACATAAGAAAGGATTTTCTTAGTCTTGAAATTATGTAACACGGATAGATAATATTAGCAGATTAAGTTATTTATTACTCACCATGTTTTCAAAAATGGGGTCGAAGGGATACCACAAAAAAAAAACGGTCTGCGTCTTTAAACCAAGCACAAGTGGGATGATATAAGTCATCAATTGAAACGCCAGATCTTGCTGCTTTTTCTACTTTACGAAGTTCTGTCATGTAGGTAGCTCGAATGGCTTTTATCCTATTTCTAACCTCATCTGTCATTGTTATGCCCAATTCTTCCATGCCACTTATTAATTTCCTGACAGCAGTTCCTCTAGCATCTCTATTTTTATATGCACTACTTTTCGTATTTCACAGACACTCATGTTTTTCATATACAGTGATAAATTTGCAGAACTTCTCCTCCGACTATGTACTTGCCACCATTGTTAACAGCTACTTTCCCTTCAATTGAACATAAAAAGTTAAATATGTTTCAACTCGGAATCCATTCAATTCACTTGATCAACTGAAATAAATGAAGGGGTTTAGATGTTCAATTCACGTTCACTTCACTTGAATTCAACTGACTTGATCAACTTACTTGAATAATATAAACCCACCATTATTCGTGCAGAATTACATGACGGACAGGTTTTTCTCTAATTGGGTTTACTATACCTATGTGAGTCAACTTTTACATTTAAGTGGTGCGGTAGTGGTAGTAGATAGGTACTGTAGATTAATTCTACAAAGTCAATTTCAACTATTCTTTATACAAATGAACTAGTGTTGTGATAACATATAGGATCTTTCTGTCAAGTAATCAAAGAATATATACCTACACATAAGAACAAAATAGTATAATGATGTATGCGAAAAGATCCATGCAAGATACCTAAGCCCATAATACCATAAGATTATTAAGGTTTATAATCTTGTGACTAATACAATTTTTACCGTACATTGCAGATGCTATAATCTATAGCTATTTTAATATAACAAAAATAATTGATTAAAATTATGTATACGATACTTGAAAAAATGCAAGAACAAGACATTTCTCCTTAAATAACTAATATTATAATCGACCTATAAACAACAGTGAATACAATATTATTGGTTATGGTGACACGTCACTTATAAATACACGCTTAACCTTTAGTTATGGTACAATTTAGCAAATTTTCCACTTGCTAAATTTGCATATTATCTGCAACGCTCTCTGCTCATCGCCTTATTTAGCGAAACCATAACATCTATTAACTATTCATTATGTATTGTCGGCGAGTTAACAGAGAAACTGAATATAGTACTGACCTACAATTGCTTGTATGCGTTATTACCATAACCCGACAGTTATGTCGCTTGATGCCTAATAGCAGAAGTGACATAAAAACCGACAAGATCAGGAAGGTCACCCGTTATTGCAACTTGAAATTTTATATTCTATACATTTGCGTGATTAACGACATCATGCAACGTATCTATTTTGTGTTGATTATGTTGATTATGCGATCAATAAAGCGTAGAAAATACATATGTAAATTGAAATCTTAGAAGCTTCATTTGCATTACGCTTAAGTGTGTTGCGGCTAGGCATTTTTTTCTTTCATTCACACAAAAATTACAAGAATTTGAAAGTATGAATATAAATATCAGTCAAGATATAACATGCATTCAATAAATAAGCAATATTTTTTACAAACTGAAATATATATTTATATTTTATTCATTTATGGTATTGATACACATTAAAGTAAAAAAATTCTTGATATTATAAACTCATGCTTGTGTTCGATTTAGTTATTTCCTAATAGGTAATGCGTTACCATAAAAGTGCGACGTACATATTTATGGAATATTCTAATATTTATTATATAGTGTAACAATTTTCCATAAATATGTGCATCTTGCTCTTTTAGCCTTCTTATTAGGTGATTGAAATTTTGAATTCACTTTTGACAAACAATTCCTTTGAAGTCAAACTATACACCAAGATGTTTATCATCTTGGTGTATAGTTCTATCGATTTGGCATATTTACAATATTTATACAGCATCTTAATTTTTCTTTGATATAATATTTATGTTATTTTAAACAAGGCGTTTAGATATTCGGTGTGCTTTTATTTCCACTTCCAATATTTTCTTTTTAAATCTTTGTACCATAATCTCTATATACACTTTACCTGTGCAGCTACTTAACTCACTTGGTTGAAATACTTATCGCTTTTTAAAACTGGATAGTTTATCGCCACTATGCCTGACCACTGTACCACTTTTCATTGAGATTTGACGAGTATCCTGCGGTACTCTCACCCGAGAGGTACGAAAAGAAGGTTTAAATTTTACAACCAGATTCAATAATAAAACAATAAGTTTATTATTAACATTGAAATGTGGGGAGAATTAACAAAAAAATATAGCCTACATGAAATTTCTATACGCAGATTAAGACTTTATTCTCGCCTAAAAATATTTATTTAGAAGTCAAAGATGTAGCTATAATCTAATAAAGGACCCCCGCGTTTTAGGGTTACCCCTGTTGAGTATCTAAACAATTAAATAGCAAAATCCAATATAAGAATTTGAGGATATTTACAAATAAGTGATTGAAAAGCAGTGTTCTGGTTAGGTTTAGGATTGCAGTTTAAATTAAATTAAATTTACATTTAGCGTATATGTATAAGTATTACACATTACAATATATTGTTTGCCCTATAATGGGATTTTGTATTTATTAGGCAATTAGATATTATTATTATTAAATAAATTTTTAAAGATTATGTATTAGCATTATCAGATCTCTATATTTTTGAAATGTATCTGTATGTCTTCGGCTGGACGTATACTGTCACCTGGCTGCACAGGTCTTGATTTTCATTTATTACCAGATAATATAGGGACTTGCAGTCAAGTGATCAAGTGAATCATTTTAAAAGAATACTAAAGTATTATCTAGTTGTTACGGTAATATACAGTAACATACAATCTAAGAGAATTCTGTTAATGCAAAACTAGTATATGTGGGAACGATTTGCATGATCCTTTGACTCTTCATTGGTTACTGTTTAAATTTAAAACTGCTGAATTCTTGCTTGTTCTATATATCTATATGAATTGCAATTTTACTAATTTAACCGTCTTCATTTTTTAAACAATTTTACTTTCTTACCCGTAGTATAAGGAAGTATTGTGATTATGAAAATTTTTGACCTCGAGATTTTTGCAGATATCCACGCTTTGAAGTCCCTGATACCGAAAAAGTGGTTTTTAAAAAATGTTGTCTCTCTCTCTCTCTCTCTCTCTCTCTCTCTCTCTCTCTCTCTCTCTCTCTCTGTGTGTGTGTGTATGTGTGTGACCACGATAGCGGTCAAACCGCTATAGGTATCAATTCCAACTTTTACATTTACGAATATAATCTCCCTCTTGGGATCTGATTAGTTTTTCAGTAAAATCGGTAAACCGGAAGTAGTAGTTTACTTCGGTGAAAAAATTGAATTTTGTAAATATTTCATCAACTACTAAGTTCATATATACTCAAAATGAAATTTGAGAAAAATTTTATTGAAAAAGTTTTTCGAAATTCCTACCGGAAGTAGGTCTTTTACTCTTATCGAAAATCAGTTTTTTGCGAATATTTCGCAAGTCATGCTTTTTATACAGGTACGTTACGAGTATAAAAATATTTAGAACTTACTTTTTAATACCATTTGTATAAAAAAAAATTCAAAATTCGGACCGGAAGTAACACTTTTGCTCTTATCGAATACCGATTTTGCAAATATTTCGTAAATTATGCATTCTGTATATATTTGTCAAGAGTACAAAAGCATTTAGAGTTGGATTTGAAATATTTTTTGTATAAATGAAATTTCAAAATTCGGACCGGAAGTAACACTTTTACTCTTACGGAATAGCGATTTTTGCAAATATTTCGTAAATTATGCATTCTATATGTATTTGTCAAGAGTACAAAAGTATTTAGAGTTGGATTTGAAATATTTTTTGTATAGATGAAATTTCAAAATTCGAACCGGAAGTAACACTTTTACTCTTATGGAATGGCGATTTTTGCACATATTTCGTAAATTATGCATTCTATATATATTTGTCAAGAGTATAAAAGTATTTAGACTTGGATGGGAATATTTTTTGTATAAATGAAAATTCAAAATTCGGACCGGAAGTAATACTTTTACTCTTAGCGAGTAGCATTTTTTTGCAAATATCTCACAAAGTATGTATCCTGTAGATATTTATTAAGAGACTGGAAGTACTTAGAATAGGATTTTGAATAATTCTTGTATAAAATAATTTTTAAAATTGTATGATTTGAAACGCTCATACGTATAAGAATGTCGTGTGGTGGCCACACCTCATTTTTTATAAGGTATTGACCTATCGTATACTTAATGTATAGTAGGACAAAATTATTACTATTAAAAACGAAATTCGGTTGTATGTTGTATAATGAGGGCTTAAATATTTTCAATTAATTTTTTGACAAGTAATTCATAACATTTCCTAAAAATATATATTGTAAGACTAAGTGCAGAAATACATTCTTATGAATTTATGTATATCCCATTAAAATAATTAAATACATTACGCAGAACAAAATGGTCTAAAAAAATAATTTGCGCTTCGGGGAATATTTAGTTACTTACTAGAAGATTTATTGGAAAATATTTTCTCTGGTCCAATACAATTGTTGTGTGAAAATTCAAAACTTAGACTTTTTTAGATCAAAGAAAATCTAAGTGAACTTGAAGGCGGGAGTAGTTATACTAAACAGTTGTAAGAGTAATTATGAGATTTCGTGAATTCTAGTATCAATGTTCTACAATTTAGAGTACTTATAAATTTATTGATTCTGAAACCGATATAAAATAAATCAGATTTAGAAGTTGTAAAACAATAAAATGATTATTGACTACTGTTCTCCTAATTTTGTCATTAATTTCAACACAAAACAATGTCCTTTCACAATTAACACTATAAATTGTACAAAATACTTTTTCAGATCGATCTTACATTTACGAAGGCGCATTAGTTTAGTTGTAATAAATATATTACTATTCAACACATATTCCTTTTTATAAGTCGAATTATGAATATGTAATCATCCACAATTTACTACTACAGCTGGTGAACAAGTCACATGCCGAAAGTGATGTGATTCTATTGACATCAAATAAATAGTCATCCAATAATAATAGCAATTGCACTTTAAAGTGTGAACATAAAATTGTTCTTCTAAACTTGTCACATTGACTAGTGTATACAATAAGTCATTTTAATAGTGTGATTCATAATCACTTGAATTTAATGTATATTCTAACACGTCGCATGGTTTCCGCATTCCTGCAATTGGGACGTAACATACATATGTTTGTGCGTGTGTAAACTGTCACTAGCAGATGAGATGATGAGAGTTGGAAAATTGATTTCATTTGCATACAG